>JAMPIV010022930.1:380000-400000 GCA_024509875.1 Oreohelix idahoensis
ACTGGAGACGAGAACTGGAGACAGACGAGAACTGGAGACTGATATAAAAAAATGAAGATGACATATAGAGACCTAGAGCTGATAGTACGGGACAGGAAGACATAGCGTAAGTTTATTGAAGGCCTATGCTCCTTGGCTTCCTAGCTCGGTGGTCCACGGTTCAATCCCCAGTTGAGGTGGGATATTTTTAGACCGCAAACGGCTCTGGGGTCGACCCAGCCTCAACGATTGGGTACCAGAGAAACTCTAGGAAGATTAAGGCTGACCACATCACCCCCTTTTTTTTTTTTGGCCACAAGAATAAATTATAATTTTAAATAAAATAATCTTATTATTAGATCTCTTTGTCCCAGGCACACAATTGTCACTGCAAGAACAAATTTTTTGTTTCAGATCAGATTTTTGATAGCTTATCAAAAATTTTGGATTTATTACTTAATAATTTTGTAACACGTTGTAACATTTGGTACTATATTTAGATATGTCAACGTTTTAATAGCTTAGGATTTACTAATATTTTCAAAAAATTTAATTAAAAAAAAAAAAATTGCTCATAATTAAAATAAAAAATGCCTTGGTGAATTGAAATAACACTTTAAAATCCAATATGGCTGCCATTTTCATAGCAACCAATAGCATCATACCAATCAAATGTTTTGTTACACATAATAAAGCAAGCAGATTTTTAAATTGAAATCCTGCAAATATTTATGAAAAAAGTCTTACCCCAATTAAAAAAATAACAAATCTGAAATGACACAAAACAGATGGAATTACTGTTAATCCATGAAGACATCACATGACCCATTACCTTGACATTTGCAACCTCTCCATACGGTGAACAAGTTATTTTTAAAAACACGGAATCAACAGCAGGACTCAAGTTTTTGATGTACACAGTACGCAGGCTTGATGAATTACAACCAGATGTTTCCGTTGTGGGCTCCCTCTGAACTCGGTTAACACAGTGGCCAACATAGCTGTGAAAGCAATTTATTACTTGTTACTGGCTTAAGACATAACACCTTGCAGAAGACCATAACAGAAGGGAGAATTGAAAGCAAACGTGCAAGGGGAAGACAGCGCTATAAGTGGGAAGATAACATCAAGAGATGGACAGGAAATAGTCTGTCAGAGTGCACCATCAAGATAAGAGACCAAAAATGTTGGAGATCCATTACAGCCAACCTTCATTGCGCAGATGACAGCTGATCATGATGACTGGCTTGTGTCACAAGATGTTTTAAGAATGGGTGCTGAGAACATGTGCTCTATAGGGAGATACATTTGGGTGTTTGTATTAGTATGGCAGCCCTGTGCAGTTCTCATGAGACAATGAAAGAATAGGCTCACTACTAACTTAAGCTGAAATCTCCTCCCTCAGATCACACAAAGAGAATCTCAGCACAGTGCACGTACTCCTTAGCACAGACGAGGATCTCATGTGGTTTTGTTTGCACAGGGCTGGCAACTTCAAAAGGCTGTGGTGGCTCTTTGCTTCAAAGTGAGCAGAAAGGAAAGGTGATGATGGTTATTATTATGATGGTTATTATTATGATGGTTATTATTATGATGGTTATTATTATGATGGTTATTATTATGATGGTTATTATTATGATGGTTATTATTATGATGGTTATTATTATGATGATTATTATTATGATGGTTATTATTATGATTATTATTATTATGATTATTATGATGATTATTATTATGATGGTTATTATTATGATGGTTATTATTATGATGGTTATTATTATGATGGTTATTATTATGATGATTATTATTATGATGATTATTATTATGATGATTATTATTATGATGGTTATTATTATGATTATTATTATTATGATTATTATGATGATTATTATTATGATGGTTATTATTATCACTTCCTTTGTGATTTCTTGGACGGAATACTACGGTCTTCATTTCCAAGCATCTTCGGATCTAGCTAGGTGAACTTTTAGTTTTGTTCCAAAGTTTTGTTCATTCTCATTTTTTTTCGTTTCGTTGATTATTTACTTTCTTGTTTCGGTATTTCTTTTAGGTTTTACCATTTTCTTGTATTATTATTGTTCTTTTTTCGGTCATCACTGTGGGTGTTTACTTTTTCCATCTGCTTGTATCGCTCATTTGGTGTATGTTTCTTATCATCGTATGTTTTTGTAGTACCTATATGTAATTCTTGTCTTTGTCACCTGTTTGTGGCTGACGAAGGGTAAAACCCAAAACGTCCCTTGTTTTATGTGAACCGTTATTTGTAGAACTGATTCAATACCGTTTTATTGGTTTATATACTTATTATTATGATGTGTGGGTATGGGTTGAGCTTAAGAGTTATGTTTCTAGTGTGTGAAGTCTTCTTCAGTGTTATATAGTGTGACGGTATTGCCTCCCCTGCTTTGCAGTAGTGGTCCAACAGTGGCCAAAACTCAAGAGTATCTAAAGTGGGTCGTCAAAAGTGCCTACTTTCGCACAAGATTACTCTTGGTAGAGTTGTAGATAGAAGGGTAATGACGCGTCTATCCCACTGCAGTATTCACAAGATATTCAGAAAAGCGAAAACAATGCTGAATTGGCTGAGCACGTTAATTCTATGATCTGCCAACAACTTTTGTGAAGGATTAAGCAATTATTAATTTTATCTCGTTAAGCCCCCACCCTGATTTACTCAGTGGAATTATAATTATTCTGGTATAGCTCTGTTTAAGAGTGTGTTTAGTAAACTGACTGAGACAAACTTGCAGTACATTTAAAATGATTCAATCGAAGTTAAATTTGTATATTAACAAATAACAGATTTAATAATCAATTAGTTTTAACAAGGGTTGAAATAATTGAATAGTTCAAAAGAAAAGGTTGATCATTGACTGATAGTAGGTTTTATGAAAAAAGTTCTCTTTGGCAGCTTATAGGTTTCACTTAGCTGCCAATAGTAGTTTCTGCTCCCGCTGATGGGTTCTGTGCAGATAGGTCATTGAAGTTCTCACGTCTCTGGTTAAGCTTAAAGGTGCAGCACATTCCCAGAGCAATCAAGGAGTAACTGCAAAGCTGGTCCCGCATTTCTTCGTCAGTCCACTTCTACCCTCACTTTGTTCTAGAGATTAGTACCCTCCTGGTACCACCAACAACTATGGTAAAAGAATAGAAACGAAATGCACTCCTGAGTATTGCGTTTTCCTGACACATACTTATGTGTCCCCTTTCTTATTCCACCATCCCATTTAACTCAGAATTTAGCCTTGATGAGAATTAAACTGAATCCCTCGATCGAAAACTTTCTTTACATTTTAATTGAATAGCTTTATCCTTATTTTACATGTAAATAAAAAGTTTAATAGTACAGAAAGAATATGTTTACATTTACATCTCCACTGTTTGAAACGTGTTCAGAATATAAACTGAATCTGTTTTCATTTACATTTAAACTGATTGAAAAGTTTGAAACTTTCATTAACTTTATAATGAATATGTTTACATAGACATTTACACTGGTTTAAAACTGTAAGTATCATAATTAGAATGTACAATATTTCTTTCATCTTTCCTTCCCTGCTCCATATGGAACTTGGGACTTACTTTTGCTTTTAGCTCTCTTTAAGAGACTACCGATAAAGCAGTCACCAGCCCTTGCAGTGGTGGTTCATGAAATCATCATTCTATACGCTGTGGTTGCCTGTCTCAAATGACTTGGACATCCACTTGCGATTTTCACATATTAATATTCACATGGCGATATATACATTTTAGTTCACATGTTAGTAACGAAAAATATAGAATGTAAAATGACAACTTACGCCAATCCTGGCTCACATACTTTTTGTTTAGATGAATGAAGTTAAGGCACTTGATTAGGCCTCTTACACGTGTACTGGGGTCATTACTTTTATAAGATAATTCCCTCTATGACTCTTTATGTTTTAGTTTCCTTAGCCTTCCTTATTAAAATGGGTTTCCTGGGCTATGTAAGTCCTTATGAATACTCCACTAAAAGGTGTCCGGTCTGATAAATGGAAATTCTGAATTCTTACTTCTGGCAAGTCTGGTTGTGTCTTGGCAAGTGTGAATCTCACAATGAACTAGACTTGAAAAGTGCCAGGTTATATTCACTGTCCTCCCGTGCATCTGTTTCTTATGGGGCTACTCAAAAGCTCCAATCATTTCAAACAAAAATGTTGGGTGCGGTAATTTCAAAACATTCCTGACATGGAAAAATTTTGAACGTAATGTAGAGGTCATCTTTCCCACATATGGTATGAAAACATCAGATCCCTGGCAGGCGAACTCACCAACACATCTGTAAACTCATACGACAATGTGTTTCAGATGTAACAATTTATTACTATCTAAAGCAATCTTGTTATAACAAGTCAGACAGGAAGCGATTAGGTCATCCGTGTCTGTCAAAAACGTGTCACCCAGACAAGTAATCTCTTATCTGTCACGCACCCTGGCTTTATCAGCAACTAGACACATTCGCTGGGCGACTTGGTGTTAAGCTCATGTCTGCCGCTGCCAATATTAACCAACATGGTTGTCGATAATATTATCTCAGCAGGGATTAGCTGGTAAACAGACAAGACGAAATATACTGAAGGGAGTGTAAGAATGAAAATACCAAATATCTGCTACACATAGCAGAGAAAGAAAGTGCGACAATTGAAAGCACGCAATAAAAATCAGTACAAAAATGTAACTGATACTGCCGTAGTGAAACAGAGATTGAGAAGGGTCACGCCATTCTGTCACAATAGAACCGATCCTAAATATGGGAGTAAGTCATGGACAATGAGTAAAAAAATAAGGAAGGCACTAGAGGCCACAGAGATGTGGTTTTACAGAAGAATGTAAAAATACTATGGCCAGACATAAAGAGTAATTAGAATGTCCTGAAATAGGCCAACGCGCAAAGGAAACTTATTTCACAAGTTAGAAAGAAGCAATCTACTTTGTTTGGGGGCATGTTATGAGAAGAGGAAAGCTGTAATATATCGTAACAACAGGTAAGATTGAAGGAAAAAAAGATAGAGGAAGACAAAGAGAGTAAATACTGGACAGTTTGACATCGTGGCAAGGAAAGTGGTCAATTGTAGAATAGACAGATTGTGCTAGAGACAGGAAGTTGTGGAGAGGCATGTTCTCCTACGCCGCTAGGCATGTTACTTGAAGAAGAAGAAGTCTAACTGTCTATATTTGAACTGTTGTGAGCAGGGTGTAGCTATGTGACGGTTATGTTTTGAAAAAGTGATGTTATGTCAGGATCGTGTGGGGTGTAGTGAGGTGGTTAGGTGGAAAATGCAGCTGAGCAACAGACGTTGTTGGATCATGAAGCAAGTTGTGCAATACAAACGAACGAACAAATGAAATAGGCATTATTGCCTTTCTGTATGTCTGAATAATACAATTCTCAAATTGTTTCACATTAAAATATTCTTAACTTCAACTGTAGGTAGTGAATATTAACATTAATTCACTAATGTAATACACATCTTCGCAGAGAGAGAGAGAGAGAGAGAGAGAGAGAGAGAGAGAAAGCGAGAGAGAAAGCGAGAGAGAAAGTGAGAAGAAGCAGCAACGACATATTGACAATTACAATTATAACATTTGGTTTGGTTTGGTCTTTTAGGCCCATCTTCACTGCACACGGACAACTCTATAAGTGCTCCAATCTCCCCCGTTAGATCACACAAAGAAAATCTCAGCACAGTGCACATACTCCATAGCACAGGCGAGGATCCGATTGTGTTTATACAGGAATCGCACATTCTCTAGATATTTTTGTGGTGGGTAGGTTTTCCTAATTTGTAAATGTTGCCAGCGCAGCTTTAACAATTAAAAGTAAATACTCATGAGAACATTATATTACCTAAAACAGAGATGTGTCAATTAGGTGCATTTTTAAGGTGTCATGGCTTTGAAATGTGTATGTAGAAGTCTTCTGAGTATGGTCCGATAGTTGTATTTGAGGGACACCAAAGTTTGTGCATATTTTGATAAATTCTTCTTTCTTTGGTCCTTGGCCCCTGCCTGAGAAGGCAATCAGTGACCATCACGCCTGGTGACGTCCTGTAGGGCAGCAACAGACTGTCTCCCCTTTGCTCGGTCAGCAGCTATACTTCATGTGGTGCTCCAGCTCTGGTTCATGTGGCTGCATCTCTGCCTTCACAGTTCTCCGCCAGGTAGCTTTTTGGCTCTATAGAGAATCACTTTGGAAATTGATGAGACATTATGGAGTTCCCCTGAAGACCATTAACTCAATAAAGAGAACTTTTGAAAACATGACTTGCAAAGTTCTCTGTGAGGGACAACTTACTGGAGTGCGACAGGGATGTCTCTTGTCTCCATTTCTTTTCTTTTTTTAATAGCAATATATTGAGTTATGACAACATCAACGACACACAGCAGAAATGGACTCTAATGGAATCTGACTAAACAGCTTGATGATCTAGATTTTCCTGATGACTTGGCTTTTCTGTTCCGTAACAGCAATCATATGCAAGACAAAATGAAAATACTCTATGAAAGGTCACAGCAAGTGGGTTTGAAATAACACAAGAAAAATACAAAGATAATGAGAATATATGCAAGAAATGATAACAGGGTTGAACTTGAAGAAACACCACTACAAGATGTAGAATCAAACACGTATCTTGGCAACAATATAGACAAAGTGGGAGGGACAGACAATGTTATCAAAATAAGAATGCAAACAGCAAGAGGAGCTTTCTTTGCACTGGGAAATACATGGAAATCAAGCTCCGAAACATAGAGAACAGCAAAAACAACAACCATAAAAGCTACCAACTTTCATAAATGGATGCTTGCACAGAATAGAAGGATTAAAATGGTATGACAATGTCACCAATGTAGAACTGATGACAAGAACCAGACAAGTGCCAGTGGAACAAGAGATGAGAAGAAGACACAGGCGTTTGATAGGACACTTACTGAGGAAACCTGTTGATAACATTACAAAGCAGTTCTCGTTCTGGTACCCCTAAGGTAAGAGAGACAGAGGTAGACCAAGAAACACATGGAGAAGAGAACTGGAGACGGAAGTGAAAATGATGAGGAAAACGTGGGAAGAGCTTCAGCTGATGGCACGTGACAGGAGGACACTGGCATATGTTTGTTGAAGGCCTATGCTCCTTGGAAAACTAAAGGGTATTGACTGACTGGCTGCCGGTCTTGCTTGCTTTCGCTTTCCTTCTGGAGTCCATAGCATAGCAGTTCCGGTGATGATGTCAAGGTCTCTTATGAGAATGTAGCCTAACCAATTCCAGTGTTTATCCACTATGATGGGGTGCATGTCTTCTTGGTGGCTCAGAGTTAGCAGTTCTTGGCTGGTATTGGTGTTTGGCCATCTGAAGAATTTTCCTTAGGCAGCTGTATTTAAAGTAGACAGTTTGGACAGTTCTTTTTCTGTTATTCTCTAGTATTATGTACAGCACAGACATTACGCAGCTCTTGTATATATTTAAGTGAGTGTCTGTATTGTACTGGGAAGATTTCCAGATGTTATTTAGATTGGCACAGGCTATTCTGGCTTTATTCATTTGGTTACTGATATCTTTGCTTCTTCCGCCGTCACATGTTACTTTGCTTCTTCCGCCGTCACATGTTACTTTGCTTCTTCCGCCGTCACATGTTACTTTGCTTCTTCCGCCGTCACATGTTACTTTGCTTCTTCCGCCGTCACATGTTACTTTGCTTCTTCCGCCGTCACATGTTACTTTGCTTCTTCCGCCGTCAAATGTTACTTTGCTTCTTCCGCCGTCACATGTTACTTTGCTTCTTCCGCCGTCACATGTTACTTTGCTTCTTCCGCCGTCACATGTTACTTTGCTTCTTCCGCCGTCACATGTTACTTTGCTTCTTCCGCCGTCAAATGTTACTTTGCTTCTTCCGCCGTCACATGTTACTTTGCTTCTTCCGCCGTCACATGTTACTTTGCTTCTTCCGCCGTCACGTTACTTTGCTTCCTAAGTATGCAAATGTGTTTGTATTTTCTAGCTCTTGGTCCAAGATGATATATTTTGTCAGATGAGATAATAACAATAATAGCCACTTCAGTCATAACTGACTATGGGAATGCGCCCCTGAGGTGACAGCCCTCAGCTGCTTATTTTCCTGGTGTTCCTTTCAACATTTTCTCCTGCTTGCTGTGAGAGCTTCTTTTCGCCCAATCTGAGGTGGCGCCATAGAGAGCATGGCCGCTTGGTGCGCTCGGCAGCTTCATCCTCACAGGTTGCTGGATTTATGTCCAGTGCCCTCATGTCTCTCTTGCATACATCCCTGAACCTCAGCTGCGGTCGTCCAACTGTTCTTTCGCCATCTGCTAGCTGTCCATAGAAGATATCTTTCGGGATGCGACCATCTTTCATGCGGCGGATATGGCCAAGCCGGCATAGTCTGCACTGTCTAAGCAGAGTATACATACTCTGAAGGCCAGCACGTGACAACAGATAAGATTGTGTGCAGTTATTTCCTCAGTTCTAGCAGTGATGTTGTGTTGAAGAACATGCCAGGTGTTTTCTTCATCCTTATTTTCTTTTACTGCTCCTATTTTCATCTGCGTTCAGTTTGTAGTCATGCTAAATCTGCAGTCCTGTCGCCAGGATGAAGTCCACAGTCATTTCCAGGTCAGCGCGGCAGCCCCATAGCTTCTGCTTGAGCTCAGCACCCCCAGTCCAGGTCAGACGTCGTGGGCCATCATGGGTTGGGCAGTTTTGGAGAATGTGTTCAGGGGTCTGGATTCCAGTTCTACATGGATATTCGTTTGTATGAGATATCCTGAGGCGAGAGATGGCCTAGAAGCCTGCAGTGTCCAGTTCTCAGGCGGAATATGAAGGTCTGTTGGTGTCTGTTAAGTTGGTGGATTGGGTCATCTCTACTGTATATATCACCTTCCTCCTTCCACTGGTTTTTGTACTTGTTGTGGATGATGGCTTTAGCTTCTCGATAGGGCAATGGGTGGCTGAATTGTTTCATTTTACTGCCACTTCTAGATAGAGCATCTGCTCTCTCATTTCCAGTGATTCCACAATGGAAGGGTATCCACTGAATGGCAATGGTTGATGACCTTTGGATAATGTTAAGCTCAGATTTGATCTCATGCATCATGTTTTCTTTTCTGGTGTTCTGTATTGATTCCAGTAGTAATCTACAGTCAGTGAAGATTACTATCTTAGCTGGTGGCTGTTGTTCTGATCTCGTGAAGATTTTCAGAGCTTGTAGTAGTGCCATAGCTTCTGCCCTGAAATTGGAGCAGATCTTTCCAGTTGGCAAGGCCTTTTGGATGATCTTCCCATTTACGAATCTTATAAAATGCCTCCTCCACCATTCTTTACTCCTACCTCTGCGGATCCATCTGTGTATCTGTGTATACATGTGTCCACTCTTTCGGGTTGTGCTTTTCTTCAATCGTCTCCTGAGCCAAGATTGTTAGTTGTGGAGGAGTCTGGTGGACTTTCTTTCTTGCAAATACAGTAGCTGGCCCACTCGCAGGAAGCTGACATAAAGCATTCACATGCTCTTAAAGTTGTGGTTTTTGTAGCAATTAGTGTGACATGATGAGTATGACAACCTACCTGTTGCACAACCTCATATTAGCCTCCTTGTATGATATGCCTAATGTCATCGACTTCAGGTGTGGATCAATTTGAACTCCGGCAGAATTTTTCCAGTAACAGGAGAATGATGTCATACTCTGTCCTGGGTAGTGAGATCAGATTCCAAATCTTCTAGGATAAGGACAAAAACATAGGAATCCTGTGTGCAAGTTGCACACATTAAAAATCCTTCAGCAGTTGGAAATCGTAATGAGTAGGCCACTCGGCCGTTTCTATGGCAAAAATTTTAAAATTAGGAAACACTACCCAACACAAAAATATTTATAGAAAACAGCTGCCGTGGGTGCACAGGGCTCGTGATCAATGGTTGGCAGCCCTTCTAGGGGAAGGTTAAACTCCAGTTTCAAGCCTCCCCTGCACTGCAGGAATATCTGCTTATGGGAAGTGCTTCAGGGTAAACCTTGAGGATAAATCCGGAGTCAGTCCAGTCCACTAAGGCAGTCTAATGATGATGCAACACTATTCTAGCAACTCCTGCAATTTCAGTGGTGCCAAACTGTATCGGATAATGCCGTTCCTTTAGACCTACCAGCTAGGTGGAGATGTGGAACATGCTGCATGGGAAACAGCTTAACCTCAATATACGAGCTAACTGTGCCAAAGCTTGCGCACTGGAGAGGACACGCCAGCTTCACCATGTGGTGTAGGCAAAAAGAAACAGCTGAAAGCTACCACCTCAAGGCCTCATCATCCTCACAGTCACTATGACTGGTGGAGGCAACTAACTAACTGGTGGAGGCAACTAACTGACTGGTGGAGGTAACTAACTAACTGGTGGAGGTAACTAACTGACTGGTGGAGGAACCTAACTAACTGGTGGAGGTAACTAACTAACTGGTGGAGGCAATTAACTAACATTATGGAGGCAACTAACTAACTGGTGGAGGCAACTAGCTGGTGGAGGGAACTAACTAACTGGTGGAGGCAAATAACTGGTGGAAGCAACTAACTGGTGGAGGTAACTAACTAACTTGTGGAGGCAACTAACTGGTGGAGGTAACTAACTAACTGGTGGAGGTAACTAACTGGTGGAAGCAACTAACTGTTTGAGGTAACTAACTGGTGGAAGCAACTAACTGGTGGAGGTAACTAACTGTTGGAAGCAACTAACTGGTGGAGGTAACTAACTGGTGGAAGCATCTATGGTGGAGTTAACTAACTAACTGGTGGAAGCAACTAACTGGTGGAGGTAACTAACTGGTGGAAGCAACTAACTAGTGGATGTAACTAACTAACTGGTGGAGGTAACTAACTGGTGGAAGTAACTAACTGGTGGAGGTAACTAACTGGTGGAAGCAACTAACTGGTGGAGGTAACTAACTGGTGGAAGCAACTAACTGGTGGACGTAACTAACTGGTGGAAGCAACTAACTGGTGGAGGTAACTAACTGGTGGAAGCAACTAACTGGTGGAGGTAACTAACTGGTGGAGGTAACTAACGGGTGCAGGTAACTAACTAACTGGTGGCGGTAATTAACTAACTTGTGGAGGCAACTAACTGGTGGAGGCAATTAACTAGTGGAGGTAGCTTACTGGTGGAGGTAACTAACTAACTGGTGGAAGCAACTAACTGGTGGAAGCAACTAACTGGTGGAGGTAACTAACTAACTGGTGGAAGCAACTAACTTGTGGAGGTAACAAACTAACTGGTGGAGGCAAGCGACTAACTGGTGGAGGCAACTAACTGGTGGAAGCAACTAACTGGTGGAGGTAACTAACTAACTGTTGGAGGCAACTAACTAACTAGCATCCATATATTAAAAAAAAAAAAAATATATATATATATATATATATATATATATATATATTTATATATATATATATATATATATATATATATATATATATATATATATATATATAATTATATATATATTATTATATATATATATATATATATATATATATATATATATATATATATATATATATATATATATATATATATATATATATATATATATATATATGTATATATATATATACATATATATATACGAGTAAAATGAAGGAGATTAATGAGACATGGAAAGACCATAGACATCGCAGGATAGAAAGTCTTGGCATGTATTTTTTTAAGGTGTGTTCTCTACAGGAGCTGAGAGGTAATAAATGAATGAATACACATATACATGCATAAGCAGAGACCAACACACCACGTACACTGGGCTACACATCAAGCAAAATTCACCTACAGCTTTTTGCCATAAAACATTGTTCCATTCATGCCACTGATGGCTGCGCAGGCAGCAGTCTCTGACTCATACTGAACGAATCCATGACATTTTGAACCTTTCTTGCCATGAGGAACCTGCGTTAGAAATTTAGAAAATGAAGATCAAGATCTTATTTGCAGCATGGGGGTGTGCCTAAAACCAGACGGCCTCAATACCCAACATCCTTTTGTCTGAGGCGACTTTCTCCACTCATATTGTATTTTTCGGCTTCTAATACCTTCTTTTTTCTATCATACTAGAGTCTGTTCTCAACAGCAGCAATATACACACACACACATGTACGTAAGCATGCACACACACACTCACATAATCTTTCCCTATCACATATATTACTGTTGTTACGATGGTGTCTTTAGATGCTTAACACACATCGTATGCCTGGGTTCATAGGCTCTTCTAGGCTATATGTCTTCAGCACAACAGACTGGAACAGGAACATGCATAAGTCATTGAATAACACGCTGTGTACAACAGTACCACAATTTATTGATGAACCAAGTGATGATATTAACAGTACGTTTACAGCAACAGTAATCTTGTCTGGTTGAGCAAACATAAACCAGAAACTATGGGTGGCGTATCCATGCGTCTACACCCATGCCCATACTCAAATACTTCTCTCAGCTCTCATCTATCACTAGAGCACTTAATCTAAATCACAACATGTCCGAATCACACAGAAACGGCTTCTTTCTACAATATTCACAACTCTACTTCAAAACACAACTTTAAACATCCAAATCTCACAGCCGACTCTCCAAACTACACCTATTCCCAACCTGCTCGCTGTTCGCTTGCCCACTCACACCTAAAAATGAGACCAGTGACCATACCTCTCTCTCTTCCAAACATCACGCGTAACGCATTCCCGCCAGTGAACACAACCAGCCACTACCGTAAATAACCCATCCATCTTCCTATTCCATACCCACACTAATCTCATTTACTACTGTTCCACAACAACTGTCATTATCATCGTCAATTTTAATAAATCTTTCTTTTTTGGGGGGATTGTTGTTTGTTTTTTTCCTACTTAGTATTTACTCTCTTATACCCAGAAACTGAAGCATTTTTACATTTCAGCACATGGTGGCCTGTTTTCTAATGTTTCTTACTTAACTCTTTCTTTCTTTCCTCTCCCTGATAAAGGCTTTATTGCAACAACTCAAGCAACCTTCATTACCTGTTTCAATATGTTTTTGTTTGTTTAATAAACGTACCCTGTAAGGTGCAGAATGCTGGAGAGTAACAGAAAGGGAAATGTCCAAACTATCCTCTTCCCACACATCCTGCCTAAGGAAAATTCTTCAACTTTTCTGGCCGAACACCATCCCGAACCAAGAACTGCTAACTCAGAGCCACAAAGAAGATATGCACATCCTCAAGATGGGTAGAGACTGGAATAGGGTTGGCCACATCCTCAGGGTGGATAGAGACTGGAATAGGGTTGGCTACATCCTCAGGGCGGGTAGAGACTGGAATAGGGTTGGCCACATCCTCAGAGTGTGTAGATACTGGAATAGGGTTGGCCACATCCTCAGGGTGTGTAGATACTGGAATAGGGTTGGCCACATCCTCAGGGTGTGTAGAGACTGGAATAGGGTTGGCCACATCTTCAGAAGAGACCCTGAAACCATCAACAGAACTGCCATGCCATGGACTCCAGAAGGAAAGCGAAAGCCAGGACACCAAAAGACACCTGGCGGAGAACTGTGGAGACAAAGATGCTGAGCATGAACCAGAGCTGGGTCGCCACACAAAGGATGGCTGTCGACCGAGCAAAGTAGAGACAGTTTATTTCTGCCCTACAAGACGCCACCAGGCGTGATGGTCACTGATTGCTTTGTCAGGAAGTGGCCAAGGACCAAAGGAGAAGAAGAAGACCCTGCTAGAGATGAAACAAAGAAACAACAGAGCAAACTGCAGACTGAACAAACATGTTATGTAGAGTGGAAGTACAGCTATGGGACCAACACAGTGGAAGAACATGTATAAGACCATTTACCTGGCATGCTTGGAACCTGAGGGTTAATGGACAGAGATTTTTCCCAGAATTCAGATTCATCATCATTTTCCCTGTATGCTACTTTCAGAATATGGAGCCACAATTGTAGCTGGTCACCTTGCTGGACGTCTACATCAAACATTCACACACTCTTGCAGCAGTGGTTTCTGTAGCAATTTTGTTAACATGATGAAGTTACCAGCGACCTCATGTTAGTTGCTTTGTACAACATGCCTGAGGGTGTAACGGTTCTATTCTTTCTTGACCTCACCAGAGAACCCCATTAACTAAACCAGGGGTTTGCAACCCTTTTTTTTTCTCATGGCCCCCTTCTGAGCCTCATTTACCTGTGTGGCCAACCTCCTAGTCACTGTTAGCTGGAAAAAAGGTACTTTACCATCTTGCTGTGGCCCCCTAGAAATATGACGTTGCCCACTTTGAGAACCACTGAATTAAACGGTGCAGAATTAAGCTCGCAAGGCCTAAAGAATGAGGACCATTGGACTATGCTGAGAACCACTGAACTAAACGGTGTACAATTCAGCTTGCCAGGCCTAAACTATGAGAACCACTACATTAACATTTCGCATAGCAGCCTGATATTCACTCACAGGGTGGTATTTTACCTAACTGGTCGTGGAAAATTCTTTCTTGAGCTATGATAACATGAAGAGCGCCAGGATAATTTTTGCTTTGGTACTTTCAGATCCACTCCGCTAACACTGTCTATTTTTACATTCTACTCATCGCCAAAAACGCTTCACTGATGCACAATTTTAGTGACTACTTTATCCTTAATATTTAGAAACATGCACTTCCTGTTGGCAGTCTTGCCACATAGAGTTTTTTCTGAAAGATTTTAGACATAATTACTTAGGATTTTTATAATCCACAAAAGCCAGCTCCAAACCTCAGAGTAGAGGTATCTGAGGAAGGTGGTTGAAGGAACAAGAAAAGGCATGGTCCGCAACCAGGCAACACGACAAGGCCTCAAAACCGAGCCACTGCAGAGTCAAGTAGATCAGTCCCAACTACGATGTTTGGCCATGTCTGCAGAATGAAAGAAGATCGGCTACCACGATAAGTATGTGGAAACTAAGAGCCAGGGATGCAGACCTGAAGGGCGACTCAAGAGTCCGATGGGAGGACAACATTAGACAATCTCTGAAGGATTGAGGACTAGATTTGAACCAGGCCAGAAGGAAGACAACCGATAGGATAGTATGACGCTCCCTCCTCCAAACCTCTACACCTCACGGTGAAAGAGGGATGACTAAGTAAGTACTAAGGATTTTTGTGAGTAGCGCTGAAAAAAAAAACATTAACATTTTTTTTTACATTTTCCTGTATACGTTATTGTATATATTGTATTGTAATGGGCATATAACAGGTTCTTTTACCTTTCTTTACATTACTGTTTATTCTTCTTCTTCTCTGATCCTTAGCCGGCGACTGCCAAAGCAGTCAGTGGTCATCACGCCTCGTGGCGTCTTACTGTTAACTACACTTAAATAACAGAGCTTTTATCTCAGCACATTTTGATATATAAAACTTCATCTTATCACTATAAATAAAGAATAAAAAATTAACGCAAAATTAGTAAGGGCTTTATCTAAAAAAATAACTCCCTAAAACGAGCGTGTAAAAAATGCGGTCTCTGAGCACGTATACTTAGAGTTAGCCAACGTGTCTTGAAATGATCTGTACAGTTCAGCATGAGATCTGTTCTGCTCAACACATGACTTCATAGTGGGCAGCAATTTTTGCTATCTCTTGTAATGTCGTTTATTTGTCATTTGGGGGGTGGGGGGTGTGGGGAGCTTACTAGTCAAACGGCGGTTATTGCTTCTTATTTAGGCATGTATTTTATGTACATCCAAAGGATACAGGGGAACATATACGAGTACAAATTTTAAGAAAAGGAATTAATTTTTAAATCACCAAATATTGGTTTGGTTGTAAGGCACACGTACAGCTCCATCAGTGCTCCGATCTCCTCCCTTAGATCACACCAGGAAGATCTCTGCACAGTGCACACACTTTATACCACAGGCGAGTATATAGGAATCAAACATTCTATAAATATTTTTGTGGTGTGTAGGTTTCTAATTTTTAAATTTTGCCAGGGCAGTGGCCTTATAGCCTACTCTTTATGTTTTCCAACTGCTGTGGGATTTTTAACGTGCGCAACATACTTACGGGACCTCCTATTTTCTGCCCTTATCCCAGAAGGCTAGGTATCCGATCTCACTACCCAGGAGACCAGGGGAGAATGATATCATTAGGACCACTGGTTTTGAAAAACAAATTTCCATAAATTATATTCCCTGAACTGGGAATCGAACTCGGGACCTTCAGAACTTGAGGCTGACGCCATACCTCTTAGCCACTCCGACCTCTGTTTCACCCTGTATTACTTTTACCTATTCATTTTTATCTACTTCCATTCTTGTTAGTCCTGAGGCCAAGTAATTAATTCATGGAGAAATAAGATAAGTTTTGTCAAATCCATAACAATTAAAAAACAAACAAACAAACAAATTTGAAGACCAATCTGTCTTACCTTGCACGTTATGATGTTCCCAAAAGGGGAAAATGCACGATACAACATATTAGAATCCACACTCCGATCCAAGTTTTTAATAAACACATTTCCTTGCAAAGCCTGACACAAATTGACCTTCCCGACCATGATTACACGGATGTTCTGATTATGTATCTGGTCGCAGTTGAAATTTTCCACCGCCTTTTCCGCTGTATAGAAATGTGGATAAAAATCAATTAAGTTCAGGGGATACAGACCAGAATCAGGGCCGGATTATTTAAACCAAGAAGGTCCTCTGGTGTTTGGACCCCCTTCTCCTAATAGGCAATAATTTTAATATATTTTTTTTTCAAATCCCTTAGCATATGATGGTATATACTAGTATTATAATAGAATAGTGTGTTAGTTTGTTAGTACTGCTTTTATTAGTAATTATTTTGTATTAATGTTTATTAGTATTGTTTTTATTATTATTAAGGTTAAAACAATAAACACATTTTACGGAAAAATATCTGCAAATCTTTTAACTTATGCACGGTCTCCCCTCCGCCCCCCACCCCCCCCCCCCCCCCCCCCCCCACCCCCCCCCCCCCCCACCCCCCCCCCCCCCCCCCCCCCCCCCCCCCCCCACCCCCCAAGAGCTCCGGGCCCCTAGGCTTCAGCGTACTTAGCGTAATGGATTTGTTTGTTGTTGTTGATGTTTAACTAGGGCCGCTGAGCCTCTCGCTCTTTAGCAACCAATACCAAGTTGAAAACTCTTTGGTATTATTTACACTGTAGATCTAACCTTTTCATGTGGCTTTTCTGCCATTTCTAAACGTGTTGAGTTGAAGTCATGAGCTCCAGTTGCTCTAGCTTGGCTTGCATAAAGGATTGTCACATCTGGTCCTAAGATAGGAGTAAGAAGTGCATGGCACACTGAGCATTTCCCGCAATGCAAGGGGCTCTCCAACTATGCAGAGCTAAAATACTATACTCTGGTTCTGGGCTTTCCCAAGGGATTGTCACGTCCTGCACAGAGACACTTCTCAGCTACCCCTGCCTATGACCACAGTGAGATCCTTCTGCATGCAGTCAATCAAGTCAGAGCCAAAGAATTACACCTGGGGCTCAAGTGACTTCCCCAAGCTTAGTGTGCAATGATAGATTCTCATAAGTTTCACCACAGGGGGGATCGCTGGAAGTGTGTGGATGACTTCAAGAGTCAATGAGGGTGTAATTAGCCTCAAAGATATACGTTCATTTCCACTTACATATATTGTTGCATTGTGCATAGCTGGTGGTCATATAAGGTAGCTGGTGGTCATATAAGGATGACTCCAGATATGCCTCCATGCATTAGCCTAATGGATAATCCGGCCTTGATCATAACAATGCTTCTTTGGAGAGTTGAAGACTGATGATCATGAATGTGCACATATATTTTTTATTTTTTTCTCATTCATTAAATCTTCCTTTTTTATGTTTCAGTTATATGAGCAAGGGAGGACGGAAATAGTACAACAATGTTACAAATGTGGGACTGATGACAAGATCACTAATGTGTAACTGATGACAAGATCACTAATGTGGAACTGATGACAAGATCACTAATGTGGAACTGATGACAAGGTCCCTAATATGCAACTGATAACAAGATCGCTAATGTGCAACAGGTGACAAGATCACTAATGTGGAATTGGTGACAAGATCACTATTATGGAACTGTTGACAAGATCACTAATGTGGAACTGGTGACAAGATCACTAATGTGGAACTGGTGACAAGATCACTAATGAGGAACTGGTGACAAGATCGCTAATGTGGAACTGATGACAAGGTCCCTAATGTGGAACTGATGACAAGATCGCTAATGTGGAACGGATGGCGAGATCGCTAATGTGGAACTGATGACAAGATCGCTAATGTGGAACTGGAGACAAGATCACTAATGTGGAACTGGTGACAAGATCACTAATGTGGAATTGGTGACAAGATCACTAATGTGGAACTGATGATAAGATCACTAATGTGCAACAGGGGACAAGATCACTAATGTGGAACTGATGACAAGATCACTAAAGTGGAACTGGTGACAAGATCACTAATGTGGAACTGGTGACAAGATCACTAATGTGCAACAGGTGACAAGATCACTAATGTGGAACTGGTGACAAGATCACTAATGTGGAACTGGTGACAAGATCACTAATGTGGAACTGGTGACAAGATCACTAATGTGGAACTGATGACAAGATCACTAATGTGGAACTGGTGACAAGATCACTAATGTGGAACTGGTGACAAGATCACTAATGTGGAACCAGTGAAAAGATCACTAATGTGGAACTGATGACAAGATCACTAATGTGGAACTGGTGACAAGATCACTAATATGGAACCAGTGAAAAGATCACTAATGTGGAACTGGTGACAAGATGACTAATGTGGAACTGGTGACAAGATGACTAATGTGGAACTGATGACAAGAACGCTAATGTGGAACTGATGACAAGATCGCTAATGTGGAACTGGAGACAAGATCACTAATGTGGAACTGGTGACAAGATCACTAATGTGGAACTGGTGACAAGATCACTAATGTGCAACAGGGGACAAGATCACTATTGTGGAACTGGTGACAAGATCACTAATGTGGAACTGGTGACAAGATTACTAATGTGGAACCGGTGACAAGATCACTAATGTGGAACCAGTGAAAAGATCACTAATGTGGAACTGGTGACAAGATCACTAATGTGGAACTGGTGACAAGATGACTAATGTGGAACTGATGACAAGAACGCTAATGTGGAACTGATGACAAGATCGGTAATGTGGAACCGATGACAAGACCGCTAATGTGGAACTGATGACAAGGTCGCTAATGTGGAACTGGTGACAAGATCACTAATGGGGAACTGGTGACAAGATCACTAATGTGGAACTGGTGACAAGATCACTAATGTGGAACTGGTGACAAGATCACTAATGTGGAACTGGTGACAAGATCACTAATGTGGAACTGATGACAAGATCACTAATGTGGAACTGATGACAAGATCACTAATATGGAACTGGTGACAAGATCACTAACGTGGAACTGATGACAAGATCACTAACGTGGAACTGATGACAAGATCACTAATGTGGAACTGGTGACAAGATCACTAATGTGGAACTGATGACAAGATCACTAATGTGGAACTGGTGACAAGATCACTAATGTGGAACTGATGACAAGATCACTAATGTGGAACTGGTGACAAGATAACTAATGTGGAACTGATGACAAGATCACTAATGTGGAACTGGTGACAAGATCACTAATGTGGAACCAGTGAAAAGATCACTAATGTGGAACTGGTGACAAGATCACTAATGTGGAACTGGTGACAAGATGACTAATGTGGAACTGATGACAAGAACGCTAATGTGGAACTGATGACAAGATCGGTAATGTGGAACCGATGACAAGACCGCTAATGTGGAACTGATGACAAGGTCGCTAATGTGGAACTGGTGACAAGATCACTAATGGGGAACTGGTGACAAGATCACTAATGTGGAACTGGTGACAAGATCACTAATGTGGAACT
>JAMPIV010022930.1:405000-423366 GCA_024509875.1 Oreohelix idahoensis
GTACCAGTTGCTGATTCCTTACTGATATGGGCTCAGGGTTGCTCACATTGAGCGTCATGACCTCTGACTTCTTTAAATTGATGTTCAAGCCCACCTGCTGGCTAAACGTATTAAGTCTATCCGTTTTTTCCTATATGTGTTGATGTGAATGTGCTAGTAGTGCAATGTCATCTGCATATTCCAGATCTTCCAATGTAGAAAATGTAGTCCATCTTATTCCTCTTGGACTGCCCTCTGTTGTCTGGCGCATCACCCAATCTATGACTGTTAAAAATAGAGTGGTTGATAAGGGGCATCCCTGTCGTACTCCTGTCTTCACCTCAAAGGTTAGGTTGCTCTGCCCAACACTACACGTAAAGTTGGCATAGAGGCTTTTTTATGATTGACACTATGCAGCTTGGAATTCCATAAGCCCTCAGTATTTTCCATAAACTGTCCCTATGTATGCTGTCAAAAGCCTTTTCAAAATCAACGAAATTAATGTACAGCTGTCTTTGCCATTCTGAGCACTGCTCTATAATGTTCCTGAGAATGAATATATGATCTACACATCTTCTGTTCTTTCTAAATCCTGCTTGTTCTTTCCTCAGTTTGTGGTCTACTGCTTTTGAAATTCTCTGTATAATTATCCTGCCTAGTATTTTGCTGGGAACTGAGAGAAGAGTGATTCCTCTCCAATTATTGCAGTCTGCAAGATCTCCCTTCTTGGGCAATTTGACAATTATTCCTTTGTTCCACTCTGATGGTGTTGTCCCCGTTTTCCAGACTTGTAAAGAAGCGGTTAGTTATGATCAAAACATATACTACACTCAACAACACAACACCAGCGACTCACCACACATATTCTTTGCATAAGATTTAATTTATTCCAGAGAATAACAACAAGGTAGAACAGCAGGTCTGAAGTGGTATGACAAGACCATTAATGTGGAACTGAAGAAGCAGATAGGTGCCAGTAGAACAAGAGATGAGAAAAAGATGCTGGACATGGATAGGACACACAACGAGGGAACCGGCTGATAGCATTATCGGGCAGTACTAGCTCTGGAATCCCCAGGGTAACAGAAGAACACATGGAGAAGAGAACCTGAGACAGAAGTGAAAATGATGAGGAAGAGGGACAAACATTGAGCTGATGACATGAGGCTGGAAGATCTGGCATCTGTTTGTTGAAGGCCTTTGCTCCTTTGGGGACCTAAATGGTATTGAATTGAATAACAACATACTGTAAGTGCTATATGCCAAATAACGCTGGAAATGTGCCAACCTTGACTGATGAAACTGTCCCCAACTGCGAAAACTTTGTGTACAGGTCCGCCTCTGTGACGTCACTAGAAAGATCTCCGACGAAGACCGACGCCATTGCAGCGGTAGTTATTGCTAAGCAACGGCATGGGCTATGGAGAAAAAAGAATAGCTGGTAAACATTGCGTAATTCACTATTATTTTATTTTTTTCACCTGGGATATGAGATACGAAAGTGTGAGATACATCTTTGCTTCTTTCTTTTCGTTTATAAACTAGGACAGAGGTTTTCAAACTTTTTTGGTCCGCGGCTCCCTTGACCTGTGCATAAATCACCGCGGCTCCTCTCTATACTATAAATTATATATAAGCAATTGTACCCAAAAAGATATTAATGACTTCTGAATTAGTGATCAGCTGTTCGTAACATAGACCTGCTCTGGAGTTATATAGTGCATTTGTCAATAACTTCTAGTACCTAATGACACGCATTGGTACATGTAATAATACCTCGGCGCAAACATCTCGTCCTACGAAGATCTATATTTATTGATGGACCTTGGCTCATAATATCGAGCCCAACACTTTTCCCAAGCCACCGCGACGCCCCTGGGAGCCGCGACGCACAGTTTGAAAACCTCTGAACTAGGACCTTGTGTACTTCATGGGGTCTATGCGAAGATTTAGAAAGAACTGGCCTACTGCTACGTCGGGAATTTTGTAAATGGGGACTTATATTAAGTTGTGCATGGGACTGGCTGTAAAACAAGCTGCTAATGAAACAACCATTGCAAGAGTTTTTGCTTTTACTTAGGCTTCCTCAAAGAAATGATAACAGGGTTGAACTTAAAGAAACAACACTAAAGGATGTAGAATCGTACACATATCTTGGCAGTAATATAGTCAGAGTTGGAGGGACAATGATATAAACATAAGAATACAAAAAAAACAAGAGGAGCTTTCATTGCATTGGGAAACATATGGAGAACAATAGAAATCAAGTCCAACACGAAAATAAGAATCTTCAACTCAAATGTCAAGTCAGTCCTATTGTATGGCTCTGAGACATGGAGAACAACAAAAACAACAACCAAAAAGCTACTGACTTTTATAAATGTATGCTTGTAGGAAGGACTGAAATGGTATGACAAAGTCACAAATGTGGAATTGATGACAAGAACCAGACAAGTGCCAGTGGAACAAGAGCTGAGAAGAAGACGCTGGCGATGGATAGGACACACATTGAGGAAACCTGTTGATAGCATTACAAGGCAGTCCTTGTTCTGAAATCCACAGGGAAAGAGAGGCAGAGGTAGACCAAAAAAACACATGGACAAGAGAGCTGGATACAGAGGTGAAAATGATGAGGAAAACATGGAAAGAACGTGAGTGGATGGCACAGGACAGGAAGACTTGGCATGTGTTTGTTGAAGGTCTATGCTCCTTGGGGAGCTAAAGGGTATTGAGTGATTGATTGATAGGTTTCCTCAGGGGGGTTATTTTCAGTGGTGGCTCCATGCCACATAGGAAGTGAACAAGGATGGGTATGATGATGATTAATAAAATTGTGCAAGTTATCATCTCCCTTTTTCCTTGTTTGTTCCTTATTGAGCATTGAACCACTACTACAGCTAGTCCTCTTGCAGGATGACTTAGCCAGCCCCCCCCTTCCCCATGCACAACCTCAAATTAGTTTCCTGGTAAGACATGACTGAGGAAAGCGGTAGTACCTATTCTTTCTTTCTCTCCTCAGAAATGACATGGAACCAGAGGTGTCCTCAAAGTATTTGGCACTCGGGGAAG
Organism: Oreohelix idahoensis; assembly: GCA_024509875.1. NCBI lineage: Eukaryota > Metazoa > Mollusca > Gastropoda > Stylommatophora > Oreohelicidae > Oreohelix > Oreohelix idahoensis. The sequence continues at coordinate 408,049 of JAMPIV010022930.1, forward strand.
ATCCTACTTTTGGCATCCACCTCCTTCCCCCCCCCCCCCATCCATAAAGAAACACTTACTTACTTACTCAGTCGTTCCTCTTCTACCGTGAGGTGTAGAGGTTTGGAAGAGATAGAGAGAGAGAGAGAGCGCCATACTATCCTATCGGCTGTCTACCTCCCATTCAGAGATTGTCTAATGTTGTCCTCCCAGCAGATTCTGGGTCGTCCTGGAGGTTTGGATCCCTGGCTGTTAGTTTCCCATACTTGTTGTGGTAGCCGATCTTCTCACTTTCTGCAGACATGGCCAAACCATCTTAGCTGGGACTGTTCTTGTTGGATCTGCAGGGGTTGGGTTTTTGTAGGCATTGGCGTATCGTCTGGTTGCGGACCATGTCTCTTCTTGTTACTTCAACCACCTTTCTCAGATATCTCATTTCTGAGGTTTGGATCTGACTGTTGTGGGTTGTAGTCATTGCCCATGACTCGCATCCTTATGTCAAGAGTAGGACATAGGTGGAGGTGTACACAACTATCTTCATTTTCTTGCCAATTTCTCTTTTGCTGAGGAATCCTCGACTTATGGCCTGAAAAAGTCTCCCAGCTGCTGCTCTTCAGGTAGCCAAATCTTTGATGCCTTCCTTCCAGTCTATGACAGCTCCGAGGTATTTAAAGTGGTTGACCTGCTCCACACTTGCAAGTATATCTTTAACATTAAGTCCTATCATAATAGTGTCCAATCGCACCCAATTTATGGCTGTCACCCGGAGCAGACCGCCCCCCCCCCTCGCACCCCCCTTAGTACACTACTGCGCATAGAACTACATAGGCAACTAGTGCAAGCTAATCATTATGCCATTCATTCCTACATAACCCTTTAGCTCCCCAAGGAGCATAGGCCCTCCAAACCTCATGCCAAGTCCTGCTGTCCCTTATCATCAGTTTCATGTCTGCCCATATCTTTAATAACTTTGACTATTTTTGACTTTTCCGATCACCTAGGTTACAGGTTTTCTCTCTTTTTTTCCATGTGCCAGGTAGTGAAAGGTCTTTTTCAATTGCATTGTATCTCCATACAGGGTGTTGGTGCTGGAGGGGTTTGGTGGTAGCAATTGTTTCTGCAGGTCTGCTAGTGCATTCCAAGAGGTAGTGTTCGACTGTGTCTTCCTTCTGTCTGCTACCGTGGTTGCAGTATGGTGCATAGTCTGATGTCACTCTGTGCAAATGCTTGTTGAGAGGCACATGTCTTGTTCGCAGCCTGAAGACTGTACTCTGGTCTCTGCGGCTTGACCATATTCTTTAATTGGTGCTTGTAGAAACTGACAGATCAAAATTTTATAACAAGATCAACTAATGCGGAACTGATGAAGAAGCAGACAAACATCAGTGAAACAAGATATGAGACAAAGAAGCTGGTGCTGGATTGGACACGCATCGAGAAAACCAGCTGGTAGTATTACATGGCAGTCTTTGTTCTGGACTGCCCAGGGGAAGAGAAAAATAGGACGTCCAAAAAAACCCACATGGAGAAGGGAATTAAACATAGACATAAATTAGTTGACTCTTTCAGTCCCAAGCAAAAAGCTGGGTTTGGCCCAAACAAAAATGACCACCCCAGTGCTTTTTTATTGTTGTTGTTTGGAAACACATTTTTTAATGTTCATATGCATAAATATGAGGTATTTAAAATGAAAGTACTTCCTGTCAGAAATGACGTTTTGGGTTGTTAAAATTAGAAAACAGCTCTAGAAAGGAGCAATAGATACGAAAGCCGATTTAACGTTCATTGGGTCAAATGGGTCTGGAAGGGAGTACGATATATCGGCTTTTGGGACTTAAAGTTAAATAAGACAAGGAAAGACCTTGAACAGATGGCACATGACAGGACAGCGTGGCATGTATTTATTATAGCCCTGTGTACCACAGGGAGCTGACAAGTTTTTTTCCTTTTTTGGTCCTCATGGAGTATGGAACCACTAGTACAGCTGTCGCCTGACCCCCCCCCCCCCCCTTTTTGTGTGTAGGAAGCCAGTATGAATGCACCCACGTGCTCCTACAGGGATGCTTTATATAGCAGATTGGTTCATAAGATGAGTTTGTCTGCCCCATGAAAAACCTCATGTCTCTTAAAGGGAGGAGCTACCGTGAAATGCTATTTTCGTTATTAATCACGTGATTTCAATGACAATGCACATACTTAACCTACATAAATCACAGATACGCTTAATGAGGAGTTTGCTGATATTACATAATTGGGTGCCGTGGAAATGGAGGCTATTCAGGATTATATTGTTCTATTTCATTTTGCTCAGGCTTTTTTTTTTAGTTATTTAACTATCAATCCCAAATTTAAACACAATATTTATCATTATATTGTAAAACTTTTGCCGGATTGGATATCTGATAACTTAAGTAGATCCTGAGTTATAGAACTTTAAAGTTTGTATCTAAAAAAAATATTTTTTTCAGAATTGTACATTGTTTGCAATAAGTCAATATTTTGATAAGATATCAAAAATCGGATCTGACAAAAGTTTTATTATCTAATGGCAAGTATTTCTTCCAAATCTCACATTGATTGATTAAAAACTATGCAAGTTATAAGAACATTATTAACAAAAAACAAAGTTCTGAGAAAATCATGAATTTTTCTTCATACAAAAAGCACAATGTCTGAAGAAAATACAATTTACAAAATCAAAATACACCTACTTAAACTTTGTTCTGACAAATGGTTTTCACAGATTTAGATTCAGAATATAAATTATTTGAATACAGACTAATCTCAATTTTCATGTTTGTAAAGCTGTTTTGACTTAAAATGTGGTGTAGCTCCTCCCCTTAAAGGCAATGAATGAATGAGAAATAAACGATAAACTAATATTTTTAAAACAATACAAATACCAGTTACAGTTTGTGTTTTCTCTTCACCCCAGTACTAGTTTTGCCGTTGCATCTATTATCATAAACAGTTAAAGGAGTGCAAAGATAAATGGTTGATTCACAGAATCTGTAAAGCTATATAGGATGCAGAGGTAGCGCATCGGTTTTTGCACTAGCTTCCTAGCTCGGTGGTTCATGGTTCGATCCCCAGTTGAGGTGGGATTTTTTAGACCGCAAACGGCTCTGGGGTCGAACCAGCCTCATGAATTGGGTACCTGAGCAACTCTGGGAAGTTAGGGCGGCCGGCGTGATGCTGACTACATCACCCCTATTGTGCCGATGGTCAAGAAAATATGGGCCTAACACCATATTCCCGATATCCCTCAATGGGCGTGTAACAGGATCCTATTTTCTATATAGGAGGACGAGGAGACTTGGGATGCACGTGGAATTGGACATAATGATTATTCACAACTGGCCCTATAAAAATGTGTTATAACACAATAGCGGCATGATTTCTTTTGCCAACAGTTATTTTTACGTCCTGCTACCTGCTGTTTTGGTGCTGTGAAAATCGTGTCATTTTTATAGGTATTCACACATCAACACACATCCTCATTTTTTGAAAAGTTGGGAATTTTTTGGTTTGATGAGTAATTTACATAACAGCTGTGACACTATGCTATCAGGTTAGACAAGTAAAATGTAACGAAACCCATGGGTGTATTTATCATACTTTAACATTTATGATGTGCTGGGGGTCAGGAGAAATCGAACGGACTGTCCCATTTTACCCCAGTATCTTAGGTACACTGATACCGAAAGTGATATTTCCAAATGCACTTTACACTGGATTATTTAAAAACTTCCAGTACCTACGAGTGTTAGAATAACACAGCGCACACAGGACATGTTATCAATTAATGTTGATCTCATTCGATTACATATTCCATATATTTTGATTTCTTTTCCATCTTTTTTTTAAGCCATATCTACATGAAACTAAATTACTGCAGTCTATATGCCCCATGTAGTTCACGTGGGGTCTCTGATGAGACACAGAAAGAATAAGTTCACTGAAAATACATCATATCGTATTGTCCCCCTTTTCTCCTTCTGCCATGTCCCCCTTTCTCCTTCTGCCATGTCCCATTTCACCTGGTACTGTCCTATTTCACGGCACTGTGGTAAATCTGTGAAGATTTGGCACCATATTCTACCTTTCCATGGCATGTAAAATTTGGCTATTTTGCACGGAGAAATAGACCATCTAAATATTACAATCTAATTCAGGAATGACTACTAAGGATTTTAGACTCCATGAATAAATTTCTTATTTTATCAAATTGGTGTCCCATTTCTCCCTTCCTTCCCTACATGCTGCAGAAAGCGCGATTCTTCTTCTTCTGCTTCCTCGTTCGTCCTGAAAAGGACGTTGGTTGCGTTGTGTCTGTTTACGCCGTAGCTGCGATATCTGTGCCTTTCGGCCGACACATCCGACTTCAGTAAGGCATTTTTTGGGACCGGGTTTTCCTTCCCTCTTCGATCCCTACTCTCTCAGCCAGACTGCAGTGATGCAGCCTGTTTTCAGGACCACCACGTGGAGGTGGAGTAGGGTCTTGGTCAGCACTGGTTCGCTGACCCTGACGCAAGCAGTCAAGCTATGGGTCACTGACTGCATTCTTTATTGCTGCACCTGATTGATAAAGCGCGATTGATAAGGGGCTAATGTTGGTCTGCACATGGAAATGATTCATATCTACCCCAATTTTATTTATTTTTTTTTTTAGTGGGTCAAAGGCTCGACCCAGGGTAAGGGCTAACCCCTAACCTATTGCCGTAGTTCCCATTAGGCATTGACATTTTTAAGGGCTTACCAATGAAGGAAAAAATAATTTTCTATATTTTTTCTCACCCAAATTTATTGCAAATCTCGGAATAAAAGTGCATACGGCACGGCATAGGAACATCTAAATCCAGCCAAGTTATAACCCTGTTTCGAAATATAAAAACAATAAAAGGATGCGAGAAGGTATCGATAACGCAAAGAAAGACGAAGTTTGCATGCAACGCATAAGACAAAATAATCATCGAAGAACAAGCGCCCGTGTGCGCATATCGACTTTGGCGAATTATCGATCTCAAGCAGGCGATATAGCAGCTTTTTTACCGTATTCTGTGATTCAACCGATAGCTGAAGACAAGCGACCAGTAAGAGAAAGTAATATAACAAGCCTGGGCGTTAGTAATTTCGGGATGCTAACGAAGCAGAGGAACTATGTACAAACTGACTTACATCACAACAACAGAGATGTCATCATTACCGAAAATAATTCTCTAGGAATACAAACTTGAAAGCAACATTGAAAACATTCTTGTAATTGTCAAGGTTTCACTGCAGCATGTTCAGATCTTTACGTTTTCTTGTTAATATTTGTGAGTTTCCTGTGAGATGGAATACACCACCATGGTCGCATTCCATTTCTGACTGTTCTGCCTTCCATGGTGTGCCAAAAGTTGCGTCTGGTTTAAGATAAGTACTGTAAGCAATTGAACGGGAAACCCCCGTGGTTGTCATAACTTCGTGCGCATTTAGCTAGTGGAAAATGTATTGAAACCATGTATAAGTCCGCTGTCTGTCTCGGCCGGTTTCTCTTTAGCTATTCCTTCCATTACGGTCTTCAGCAAGGTGTTATATCTTTTTATGTAACCAGAATATTTTATCTGCCTGACTTTGATCGTATTTACTATTTCTCTTTTCAGTCCTAGCTTTTCCAGGACCTCGTTTTTTTTTTTTCGATTTCTTGTCGGGGACAATTAATAAGAATGTAAAGAAAAGAAAATGATGATTAATGTAAATGCGTAAACAAATTTTAAACAAATTTATGCAAGTCATAACGTGAAAAATATACTGAAGTAGATGAAGATTTTATTGTGTGCAGCAAAGTTTTGTCAATAGAAGTAAGAAAGAAAGTTCTTCAGTGTTACATATAACCAATCCTGACATACGAGAGGAGTCATGGACACTTAGTTAACAAGTATGAAAATCTAGAGACCACAGAGATGTGGTTTTACAGAGAAGAATGTTAGAATACCATGAACATTTAAAAAATGATTAATTAAAAACAAGGAATGATGTCATGGAAGAGGCCAATGCGCAAAGGAGGCTTATTTCTCGTGTTACAACAATGAAATCTACTTTCTTAGAGCATGGAGTAAGTATATCATAGCAACAGGATAGACAGTAGGAACAAGAGATAGAGGAAGACAAAGACAGCAGATACCGGACAGTTTGTCTTCATGGCATGGAAAAAAGTCAACAACAGAGTTGACATATAGTACTGGAGACAGGAAGTTGTGGATAGACGTAATCGCCTACGCCACCAAGCATGGCACTACTTGAAGAAGGATTAGTGTGATTTACCTACTTTTTATTAACCTACTTTTTGCCTGTCGACAGAAGTAAACTGTAGCAACGCCAATAATTTTATTGATTATACATAAAGCTATTGTCTCACATTCCATTGCCCGTTTCGACCTTGGTTCCCGCTCAAGTAAGAGATGTTTTTTTTTTCCACTTAACTGTGAATACATAGCAGGCACGTAGTGCATTGCGATACTGATAACAATAAAGACGTAAATCTTCCCCAAATAAACTCTTACTGACGGACTTTCAATGACACAGCAAACAACTGCCTCATGTTCGTGTTTGTTTGCTAAGTTGGATTCTTGACTAAACGAGATTTCCTTGTTTGTTTTCCACATTGGATACTTTCCTTCCAACCCGGTCAGGAGCTTCGCTCCTTCCCATCCACAGGGGGTTTATGTGCAGGAGCCGTTCAGGTTATTCAGTCAAATTTCCGGTCGTAAACATTCCTTCAAACGCTGACCCCCGGGCTTGAACCTTGAAAACCTGGTCGCCAGTACAACGTTGTAGCCATTACACCAGCGCAGCTCCCTCTTCTTCTTCTTCTTCCGTCCTTAGCCACCGACCGTCAAAGCAGTCAGTGGCCATTATGCCTAGTGGCGTCTTAGGGCAACAGCAGATAGGTTTTCTTTGCCATTGTTTCCCATCACGCCTATTGGCGTCTTTAGGGCAACGGCAAATCAATCCATTTGCTGTTGTTTCCGTAATCGAAGTGACTGGCAAACGGGTGATCAGCCCGTTGGTAGCGCGGCTCCCTATATCACCTTTATTCATAGATATATTTTCCCACTATGGGTGCACTCGAAGCTAGTATGTCAGCTCTTTCATTGCAGGGTACCTCTGCATGACCAGTGTTAAGTCCTAATTTAATCTAAGGGAATTAAACGTTAATATACTGGTATGTAGGGGACATATTTTGTGTTACCTCCCTTGAGTAGGTGTTAGTTTGTTTAAAAATATTTGATCTAGAAGTTTCCCGAATGTTCTAGTTGAGCTCAGCTCACGTCTCTCGCGATGAGCCGCGCATGCGTGATTGTTTGAGCTGGACGGAGATAAGGGAATCTCGTGGCAGTACGTCTCTGGGTTGTTTGCCGGAATGGTGAAGCCATGTTTTTTTTTTTTTTTTGAGGGTGTGTACGGGAGATATTCCTAATGTATTTCAAAAGCCAAGGATATGATGGCTATTATTTATACTACAGTATGAACGTCTTTTGAAGACTTTCAGGCCGTGGATTTTAGGCCATAATATGTTCATCTCCCGATGAGGGATATTTTGTAGTTTGACAGTTGGTTATAGGGGATTGCTCTTTCTCCCGTGAGTTGTATCTTATTTACCATATTGCCAGAGATGTTTGAGAGCATATTTACATTACTTTAAAGCCAGAAACTTATACGGCTCATTTACCATATTGCCAGTGATGTTTGAGAGCATATTTACATTACTTTAAAGCCAGGAACTTATACGACCCATTTACCATATTGCCAGAGATGTTTGAGAGCATATTTACATTACTTTAAAGCCAGGAACGTATACGGCTCATTTACCATATTGCCAGAGATGTTTGAGAGCATATTTATATTACTGCAAAGCCAGGGACTTATACGGCTTACTTATAATATTGAAAGAGAACTTAGAGAGAAGTTACCTAGATTACGTCAAAGCCAGGGATAGGCTTTTACATATATATGCGCCATTTATACTATATACAGATGAATTAAACTGTCGTTATTCCCATGATGTGCTTAGAACCGTGACCTATTGTCAGTGTGCTGTTATGATGTCTGATTTTGTTACTGTGGCGTAATAAACCGTATAGAACTGTACTTGAAGTTTAAAACCTTCCTGATTCCCATGTGTGCATTGATGTGTGATTGCTATTGAGTTACTTCAAGAGCCTATACGCATTCGCGTCCATATCTACACACGCACACATCAGTCGGCCATCTGTAAGCCCGACACGCTGATTGCCTATATCAGCGCACACAATAACATTTATCATCTTCTTCTTGGATAAACTACCTTTCAACAGTGGTTGCCAGCAACATGGGGCTTTGGATTAATGGTGTACATTACTACAGAGAGTTACAATGCAGTATTTCCAGTTCGTGTTTCCTGATGATGTGCTTACTACAAAAGGAATTTTCTATTTAAGTGATTTAAGTCAATACCTGCAGTGTTCCGGTCCTTCCTCTTGTACGCCAACTTCTTATGTCAGCACTCGATGTCTGGATTTACCTTGGAGTTCCGGTGTCGATCGGCAGTGGATTGTTGCACACTGTGTTAGCTGTGTACATTTTTGCAGTTGTTACGGAGGCCAGGATTTTTTTCCAGTTTTAGATAAGTGGCTATTTGTCTGTGTTTTAAACTGTGCCACTGTGTGGTTGATTAGGCCTTCCTCGGACTACTCTATTAGATCGTCATTTTCTGTGTTATATGTTTATATGTTTCATATTCCAGCGGGCAATTTGGGCGGAGACTTTCGTAGGATATCCTACTTCACCGAGGGCCTACGAAAGCGTTCTATAGGGACTGTGTGTCTAAGTTCATTCGTAAAAGATCCCATGACATAATTCTGGGCATACTCTGTTTACGCCGAATTTAGTCATCTTTATTATTGTTTAGGTGTGACGAGGTGTCTTAGTGTTGTTTTCGTTATATTTTTCTCTGTTCTTTAGTTCTTGATTAATTTGTTTGTGAGTGTTTTTCTCCCCTTCCTATCGGTTATTTCTATACAAATTTTCCGTTTATACACTGTGTTGTCATTTGTCTTGTCGTTTTATTCGCAGCTGCCATTGCACGCTTTGCAATATTTTATGCTTTATTTCTTCTTTCTTATTTTAGTTGATTCATGCGAACGTTGTCATTTGTTATTTATATCTTTTTTCTGTCTTTCTTGTTTGTATTATCCATTGTGTCATACACTGTCAATATTATAATGTTTAATATATATAGGTGATTAATTATATTATTAGTAGTTAAAGTAATTATACAAGTTCTTGAGCAAAGATTTGTCACCCACTAAGTTGGGATAAAGTGAGTTTCTCAGGTAATATATTTACACAAGGTATCTATCTCACATAATACAACATTATGTCAACTTTGGATTATTTCACTGAACAAGGGAGATCCCTTGGTGTGACTACGGAGAGATTAGAAGACTTCGCACTTGCCGAATATGCCAAGGCGCAGAAGGCTGAAGAAAAGAAACATAAATTGGAGATTGAGAAACAGAAAATGGAAGCTGAAGATAGAAAATTGCAGATGCAGGCAGAAGAGAGAAAATCTCAAATGGAAATGGAAAAACAGAAATTAGAAGCTGAAGAGAGAAAACAGAAACTAGAAGTTGAAGAGAGAAAACATAAATTAGAAGCTGAAGAGAGAAAAATTCAACAGCAAAGAGAAGCTGAAGATAGAAAAATCCAAATGCAAATGGAGGCTGAAAAACAGAAAATAGAAATTGAGAAACAGAAATTAGAAGCTGAAGAAAGAAAATTGCAGATGCAAATGCAAGCTGAGGAAAACGTTAGACTCCATGAGCAAAAGTTGTTAGCTATGGAGCTGGCGAAAATGAAGGTAGTGAATGTGATTAATACGCAAAATGAGACAAACAATCAAACAACTTCTAATAAGGCAAATACTAAACCTCATGATGTTAAATTACCTGCTTTCAACCCTGCCAGCGACGATATCTCATTCTATCTAAAAAGATTTGAACTTTCATGCGAATCTCATAAGATAGACAAGACGCAATATGTTGCACAACTTATGAACATACTTAAGGGTGAAGCTTTGAATTCTATAAGTATGATGGAAGGTCCTGACAAGAATAACTATGATGTTGTCAGAGCGGCCTTATTAAAAAAATACCAACTGGATGAAGAAGGTTATCGCCTACGCTTTAAGTCTCTATTACCGGAGACAGGGAAGGATTTTTCAGACTTTATATCAAATATTCGCCTTACGTTTTCACGTTGGGTTGAACTTTCAAAAACGGAGCACACATATGAAGCCCTTATGGACTTACTGCTTCGTGACAAAGTTATGTCGTCAGTGAATGTCACATAGGTTTTATGATCATTAAATTGCCTATTATCTTCTTCTTTTCCTGTCACCCGTATCCTCTATTTTTATTATCACTCTTTACCTTTTTTTCCTGCGTTTTTCGCATTCGTTCGTTTGCGACTATATACATTACTATTTTTTCCCATTCTCACTTTCGCCAGTTACGTTTCTCATTTAGAAACGCATTTCATTGCTGACTAAACTGAGAACGCATATATGACATAACGTGTCAGAGAGAGAGAGAGAGAGCGCGTTTAAATGCATTCTATTGATGTCAATGGACGATAGAACGTGTGAATACTCGTCCGGGCAGACAGAGATAGCAGACATGCGTCTGTACTTTTCTCATGTCGCGGGCGTTTCATCAGGCTAGGTGTCATAACGTCTAGCATTTTCACCTGACACTAACGCTTCTCTCAGAGTGAAGTGTGATATGACACTCACGCAGCGCTCGGGAATGAGACATAAAGTCTGGGTTTTTCCATGACACGCACGCTTCTCGGTCAGTTTGTTAAACGTAGGTGCAAAAACTGCCCCTGCATTGCAGACAAGTTGTTTGAGATTCGCAACTGACACGCGCCCTTTCGGTCAGAAAGTGGCAGTTTATGACAGTTACGTAAGTGTTATAGACGGAAAGGGGGATTATTTCAGTTTGGCGAAATTAACGTTTACCTCTTTGTCTGGTAATAGATATAACCAGAGTTTGAACTAGATTTTCACTCTCGCTCCTAAATTCGCAGTAGACAGGTTGCTCGGAACAGTATAAGCTGTATAGCGAAGTTTCATAGTTTGTTTCGACAATTTGTCGAACTTCTAGACTTCCATAAATATAAGCATATAATTCTTAAGTTGTGCGACTACCTGTAGTTCTGTGTGAGGTAAAATATTATATATATTATATTCTAGTATTTTGTGAAGTGTTAAAGTGTTAAATCGTTTAATTTATTTCACTAGTTAGATTTGGTGCAGAGAGGAAAATTTATATTGTCTGTATTATTTTTCTAGTGACGTGTTTCAGTGGAAAGCAGCATAAATTATAATTTCTAGCTTAAACAACAATGTAGCTGTAATGAATTAAATTTTACTGCTAAATAATCAGACGAAGAAGAAATTATTTTCTAAACTAACTTATAATGCTAGAAGCGTCATGAGGGTTGACGGAATACGCACGTATTCATGAGGATTGATGATTTTTTTAAATATAACTTACTTCACGGGAAGTTTAAATGATAAGTCCAGCGGTACGCTTGCAGTTTAAAAATGTAAGTTATATTGAGTACATATATGTAAATTATTTGATATGTGTTCTTTCCATTTTATATAGTGAAACTGTGGTACCCAACTTTGCTAGCGTTCTAGTACGTGAACATTATCTGTGATGAAACTAATCACTTTCATTACATGAACTTTAACAGTTAAATGAAGTAAGAGGCCTTCGCGCCAGAATTAATTCTTCCAGAATAACACTTAAGTACAGATCAGCCCGCTGTGGCAAGCAAAATATCAGTACATCCCGACAGAGTTTTGGCTAGTATTGTGGTGACCAAATATAGTACCTTCCTGAAAGTAGACACCGATCTGACATTCCTTAATTCTCGAAACCTAAGCTAGTGACACTGTGCTCTGCTAACTTTCGTGCCTGGACAAATTTTATGTGACTTAACAGACATCCGAAAAATAAGAACACCCAAGGAATCGTTCCCTGAGACAGAGAATTCAGTACGTCTTGTTGGAACTGGGGATTTCTTGGTCGAGGCTGCATTTACGGGTCTGTGTGAAGGTCCTAGAATTTATTATGTTCCCAAAGGCAGCGATCAAAGCTGTAAGTATAAATGTGCACACGTGGCCACGGTTGAATGAATAAGAGGGAACGCAAGTCTGAGTGTTATTTCACCGTTGTATTTTGACACCTATTTGCTGTCATAACTTTCTTCATGCAAGTTTGTTTTTGCTAACAATATTTTTCCTTAAACTAGATTATAGTATCAGGTCTGTTCATAGCTTAAACGGGGAAAACTCTTAGACTCAATCGTATGTATCTGGGACTCTCTTTGTGCTATCATCTTTCTCATAACGGGACGGTGGGCTATCCATCGAGGGAAGATCATTACTGTGGGTCTACCAGTTCTTGTAGCATTCCTTGATTTGCTTATGACTTTGTGTATATGCCTTTTTGATGTAATTTTATATGTTGTGACGTAAGTTTACAAATGATAAATAAACTTAACAATAAATTAATCAGCATGTTGGTCAGCTCGTTCTTAATATCTATATAATCCTTTGTTATAGTTTCCCACGTCTGTGCGTCTACCTGTCGTCACTTGAATGTGCGTGCACGTGAGTGGATATATATATATATATTTAATGTATATGTGTTAGACTGTCTGACTACTTTAGATCTGTCGTAGAAGATAGGTGAGAGAGAGAGAGAGAGAGAAGATTTCCCGCTCTCAGAGACAGCCTCTATCACTATTCTACCACCTCACTCGTGGAAATCTATGTTTGTGTTTCTATCTCACTCTGTGACTATCACTCATTCCAACCTATTCAGAAGGGACCAACCCAAGTCTTAATTCTCCTATCAAAAATATACGACAGTGAATAAATCTTTTCTTTCCTTTCTACATGAGCGAAAACCTCCAAATGTGAAAGATATGGAACAATACTGTCGCCAATATGTCACGGCACATCCAAATGTAACAGTAAGCAATTTTAAAGTCCAAGAAGGTTTACCCGTGGCTTCAGCAATACCATATGATCCTACTTGGCGCCGCAGACCTCAAAGTGCTGATCGAAATTTTGGTAGGAGAGATAATCGTAATTTTGGACAGAACCAAAGGGGTCCATCACGTAACGATTCTCCTTCTTCAAGAAACTGGAGACAATTTAACGGTCCTCAACATTTTAGTCCCAACAATTATGAAAATTTTGGAAGGGGTAACTACAATAGAGGTTATCAACCTTATAATAATTTTTCTCAGAGACAGCAAAACCCATCAAATAGATACTTTGATCAAAGGGGAAATGACAATCGCAACTATGCTAACTGGGGTTCAAATCAGAACAATAATTTCAATAGAGGAAATAACAATGCCTCCAATAGAGATAATAGTCGCGACAGATCGCGATATGACGGTAGATCTCCAAATCATAGATCGTATCGCCATGCTAACTCTGCTCAACAAGAGCCCCAGGTTGTTAATGATCGAGGTAACAATAATAATAGCGCCTCTAACACTATTGCTTGCTCTGCTTTCGATTTCGAGAGAGCATCTCAGTGCACAACTTTGTTTCAACCTACAGCTATAACTACCTTGAGTTGCGGTCATCCTCTACCCTTTCTTCCTGCCGCAGCTGCGCATGACGGAAGAGGGTCTCTTACTCTACATAAGGGGTCTGTGAATAATAATCCAGTCTCAGTTCTCTTTGATTCTGGATGCGCACAGTCTCTAGTCCATCCATCTTGTGCAACAGGTAATATGGTGAAATGTGTGACATTCGGTGGGACAGTTGAGACTTTTCCGACTGCCATAGTCCACATTGCCACACCATTTTTCACTGGTTATATACACGCATGTTTGCTCAGAGCACGTATCGCTGACCTTACTGTCAGACAGATACATGGTGTAAAGGTTTGTACGCCGGTACAAATTGCTGCTTGGGAACGGCAACATCACCTTACTGCTTCTGCCTTAGGGACTATGCCAAAATCTTTTCACCAGGTACATTCTGCTAATTTTTTGCGATCTTGCAGTATTGATGATACGATTGTTCATCATACTAATTTGAGTGCTTCTTTTAGCCCAGTTCGACATACATCAGTACGTCGCAAATCTAACTTTGATTCTTCTTTAACTACTATTGTAGAAGAAAATCCTTCGTTTTTGTCTGACATAGACACTAACTTTAGTGCTACAACTGAATCTACATCCAGTCACATTAATTGCAACTCCTTTACTGCAATGACTAGTGTTTTCTCTGCTACATGTACAAACTTAATTGTTAGTACATATCTATACCTGTGGTGAGATCAGTGATACAATTGATCAAAATTTCATTAATATTTAACTAAAGAGTTAAAAAGTAGTAAAAACTGTTAAAAGCCCGTGTTTGCTGCCCGACATCATCACCGATGCCTGGTGGCGAGCTGTATGTTAAAAAGTGTTCGCGCTAAGAAAAATGAAAAGCCTATCCCAAAACCCGCCCGCGTTTTCGTCACTCCGTCTGGAAAATTTGAAATCGACATGAAACAGTTTGCGTGCGGCATACTGGTTTCGCTTGGTAGAGCGATAGAAAAGGGGGAGGACAGAGAGTGAGAGAAGAATAAAACCAATGCTTTTTATGAATCTAAAAATAAACTAATGCATTGTATTGTATCCACGTCGCATAGTAACCGAGGTTTGAAGGCTATTGCGTAAGAAAGCTTTACCGTTTATTACAAGCCACTTCGTTAGGCTAGACAATGTAACTAAGATTCAAATAACCATTGGGAGAAGGGGAAATGGGGGTAGAACGATACTGAAAGTGAAAACTTAGAGTGACTTTAGTTATACAGAATAAAGGATGTTTAAAATGATAGAATTAATATTATTACAATATATAAAATCCTCCATAGTCCTCACAATGACATAGATGAATTTTAGAGATAGAGTTTATTAATATTATAGTTCAGAAAGAGAAAACCCAAAATGCATGGGAAAAGACAAAAATGTTAAGGACACTAAAGACTGACATAAAACGTATATAGACTGATAGGTTATAGTCTTCTGACCAATAATATGTTTCGATATCGAAAATCGCCCAATTAATAACTAAGATATTATAGAAATATTATATATGTTAGTACAGTGTGACAAACGGACGATCGTTCTTGCTTATTTTATTGGTAACATTTTGGGACGCAATTTTGAAAAAGAGGCATAGGAGTGATTCAATTTGATTGGTTAACACTATGAGGAAGGGAGAGG
>JAMPIV010022931.1:600000-982964 GCA_024509875.1 Oreohelix idahoensis
GTGATGTGTGATGTTTAAATATAAATAAACAAATAAAAAGGTATTAGATCAGTTTTACAAATTAACGGTACACAAGAAACATGGCACGTTTGGGGTATGACCCTTCGTCGGCCACAGTTACAAATAAACAACAAGGACAAGAAATATAGACAGGTTAAAGAAATATACTATGGACACTACACAACACGTAATGTGTATATAAAAATAATATTTATGAAATATAACGACACAGGTGAAGAGCAATAACAAAGCAAGGAAAATACAAAAACAGGAGAAAAAAATATTAATGACTATTAATTCAACAATCAACGAAAATCAAAAGCAGAAAATAGAATAACCAAACAACAAGCCCTGATATGACACTATCGACATAAGATACGGAGAAGTGGTAAATACAATGACGACAGGAATCACAAATGTTTAGTACTTTATTACGACTCGTATACAACAATCTTGTAAGCTAATATAGCTTTTAACTAACTTTCTTTATTCACTACACAACCAGCCATTGATGTTGTGAACTCTTATCAATTTTCCACACACCATTGCATCTAAATTTAAATTAATGAAGAAAAGTATGCCGTTCAACCTCTGATGGGTTATAATTAGGATAAATATTGTTTTCAATTCCAAATAATATGAACAACAGCAGATATGAGAAAGTGGCATCACATTTGTCAAATCATTGTAAATAGGGACAATCACAATTATGCATATACGTTAAATAAATAATAAAAAATAATTTTAAAAAAAAACCGAACAAAATCAAGAAGACACTCTGAACAAGAATAATTTTAAAGTGGAGGGGTGTAAAGGCCTGGTGGTTCCAGTTATATAACTGACTTTAACAGATATTTAATTGACTTTTATGTGTTAAAAGTCATATGCATTGTAAGAACAGCATCAGACCTTCACATTCCCAGGCACTATATATTAACATTTGTTCGTGTTAAATATTGTTTGACTATATTATGCAGCTCCCTAGGTCTGTCTTTTCTTAACACCTCTTCTATATTTGTAGGTAAGTTTGATGCTTGCAAATAATCTAATATTGGTATTCTCATTTGTTCATAACTCTTACATTTTAACAAGAAATGTTCTATATTATTGTCTTGAAGACATCCTGCACAGTAAGATTCTTCTATTCTGAAATAGCCTTTTCCCAACTGCAGTCTGAGAAGTTTCTTATTACTTGGAATTTTCAATTCCCTAGATATCCGACATTTTTTTGTTGGAGCCTTGAACATCTTATATGCATGTTTTCTTTTCAGATTTTTATACCACTCTGCTTTCCATTCATCTGTTATTAAATCTTTAATTAAGCTCTTAATCTCTGATTTACTCGTCCCTACATTTATCAGATTTTTATCAGATCTACCTTTCTTGGTTTCTTTATCTGCCTTTTCATTTCCTTCTATGCCAATATGTGAAGGTATCCAAGCAATTAAGACTGAACATCCTCTGGAATATAAGTATGTAGTAGCCAGAAATATCTCCTCTGCTATATCAGGTCTACTACATTCTCGTAAGTTTCTTACTTACTTACTTACTTAGTCGTTCCCTTTCTACCGTGAGGTTTAGAGGTTTAGAAGAGAGAGCGCCAGGCTATCCCATCGGCTGTCTTCTTCCTGGCCTGGTTCCATTCTAGTCCTCGATCCTTCAAAGATTGTCTAATGTTGTCCTCCCAGCGGACTCTGGGTCGTCCTGGGGGTCTGGATCCCTGGCTCTTTGTTTCTCATGCTTGTCGTGGTAACCGATATTCCCCCATTCTGCAGACATGGCCAAACCATCTTAGTTGGAACTGTTCTACTTGGGTCTGCAGGGGGTGGGATTTTAGGCCTTAACGTATCGTCTGGTTGCGGACCATGTCTCTTCTTGTTACTTCAACCACCTTCTTCAGATACCTCATTTCTGAGGTTTGGATCTGGCTTTTGTGGGTTGTAGTCATTGCCCATGACTCGTAGCTATAAGTACACTATTAATTTGGCGTCGTGTTTAAATAATTATATGGTCCATTCAAAATTAATTATTTCGCTTGCGGTTGGTTTTAGATCTAAATTTATTCGGTCATGGCGTGACTGAAGCAGATGGTCCATGTTCAGGAACTATAACACGTGGCCGGTACTGGAACTGACATTTTCAGTTATTACATTTGTGTAAATGAAATGAATGGTTAAGTATTTCCATATTGTTTGGGGTTAAGGAAACCTTCAATGATGTTGTGTAAATCTGACACGTAGTCGATTTGAATAATATTTAATTGTGGCGCGATTTAGATTGTTATATTTATTAACTACTGTACTGATGCCGAAATAGTTTACTTTAGTATAGCGAGTGCTGCAATTTATTAATATATTACAGCTTACTTGAATAAATGTATGTGCTTCGTCAGTAATGTTAGACTGGTAATTTGGTGTAAATATTAGTAATTATTTGATCCTTAGCCGCCGACCGTCAAAGCAGTCAGTGGCCATTACGCCTGGTGGCGTCTTGTAAGGCAACAACAAATTGAGTCCACTTTGCTTGGTCGGCGGCCATCCTTCGTACAGTGCCCCAACTCTGGTTCATTCTTTGCATCTCAGCCTCCACAGTCCTCCGCCAAGTTGTTTTTGGTCGGCCTCTCTTTCGTTTTCCTTCAAGGGTCCATAGCATAGCTGTACTTGTGATGGCATCGGGGTCTCTTCTTAGGACATGGCCAACCCAGCTCTAGTTTCTGCCAGCTATGATGGTGTGCATGTCCTCTTGCTTGCTCCGAGTAAGCAGATCTTGGTTGGTGATGGTATTCGGCCAAAAAATTCGGAGAATTTTTCTTAGGCATGTTGTGTGAAAAGAGGACAATTTCGACATTTCCCTCTCTGTAACTCTCCAGCTCTCCGCGCCATATAGAAGCACAGAAAGCACACAGATCTGATATAATCCTAATTTTGTGCTTGTGCTGTACTGAGAGGACTTCCAGATGTTGTTTAGACTAAAAAAGGCTGTTCTTGTTGTGTTCATTCTGTTGTTGATGTCTTTGCTTGCTCCGCTGTCAGGTGTTACTATGCATCCTTGGTATGTGAAGGCATCTGTCTGTTCCAGTTGCATTAGACTGATAATTTGGTGTAAATATTAATAAGATCGGCTATAGCTAATTTGTGTTCTCTGTCTCAGTTTGAAAGTCCTTTTTACAGTGTAAAATCACAATTGGTTATCTGTAGCGTTTTAAATAGCTTTGATAAGCCATTATTTCTATAATATTTAGTTTCATAATGTGAGGTTACTATAGAATTTATAATCACGCGGCTTTATATGGGTTGTTAGCGTGGCTGCAAGCTGTTTTTGCAAGATGGCGTAACTATGAGAGCACGTGGTATTACTGTGCACCTATGGCTGACTGTGGTGAACGTATGTTGTCTGAATGATAAGTGTTATTATTTATGCTATTTACGTTTCACTTAGACATTGTTTTTATATACAGTTTTTTCAGAACTTCCACGAACCCTGTCTGTGTGTTCGGTAGAATTAAATGTTGTTCTATATAATGCTTTGTGTTGCTTGAATTGCTAAATCTGCCGCTGAGGGGGTGTAGTGAATTTCTAAATACAATAGATAAATTAGTATATAACAATATAGGGCATAAAGGCAAAGATAAGAAAGTACAAAGAAATTTCTGCTAGAACGGTTGGTGTCGCATCCGCCTTCAGATTATTATTTGCTAACGAATAGCAAAACAAAACGGTACCCAATTTTTCAAATTCGTCCTTGACATAAACGAACCACTTTTCCTAGTTCTAGGAAATATTTGCCTAAAAATGCAGTGTGGAACGAGGAGGGGCAAGGATAGATGAAAATTCTAATTCGTTTCGCATTGATTTTAAACTAAAAGCCAACTATAGCACAGTGGCAAGCCTTGCCTTAGGGGTTTCCCCAAATACAATGAAAAAGTTAGAATTGTGGACACTGCGGTCATGTAAACATGTTTAGCTCTTATTATGAATGACCTAAGCTCTCGTATTTAGCTTGAAAGTACATGAGAAAAGAATTGAACAGGAGGTAGTTTAAAATCAACAACTAACATGGAAAAATTATAGAATTTTGAACCAAACCACAAAGCCCCTTAAAAATCGTATATTCGTGTACCTGAAGACTTGCTGACCAAGAATGTGGTGTTAGTTTTATAAATAGTCCCTTAACTAATCAAATAATGATAAAACAATACATAGAGATCAGAGATACTGTCAGGTCAAGTCATATCTGCTTAGATTGGATCGCATATTTTTTGGGGAAAAAGTAGATGACAGATAGGCTACGATAGTACAGTGAATCCCCGATTGGGTGGAATTTGAAGTGAGACGAAATATTATTGGCTGACCTTTGAATAAACATAAATAGCCTAGTAACGTAGAAAGGTTTGAATGATATTTTTTTTTTTGAAAGACTGTTTACACTGAAATATTAAGAGTGATTGGCCAACTGAGTCGATATTGTCAGAAAAAGCGTCAGGGGGGACGCCATTTCCTAAAAAATTCTACCAGCGATAGATGAGATCAGGCTGTGCTTTCAAATACAATTTCTAGGCAGCCTGGACAATAAAACCGATCGAAACTGTGTCAGTCATCATCACTGTGTATTTCATTGAAAAATCTGTGGTAAGATTGACATTTATTAACATGTATTTTATATAAAAATTGAATGTGAAATAAAAATAGATGTCTGTACTTGAGTGGGTCTGTAGCGACCATGAGGCAAAGCCTAGAGATTGATCCCCCATGTGATAGACTGTCAGAGAGGTGTAAAACCACAAGAATATGTATGATTGTCATAAAAGAGCATAACACCTATCCTATTCTATGGAAGAGATTACAGCTGGAATTGCAGTGGCGTTGTAACTATTAGGGGAAAGGAATACTGGTGTACATTGTCACATCAAAAGATAATGGTGGCATAGGTTGGTATAAGGCTATGACCCTTTTTGTTTGTTTGTAGTGTACATGTCCTTAATTGTGGACTATTAGTGTATGCTAGGTATTAAGAAGGATGCATACCTTCACATTTCAGAATATCTGGGTACTGACGTTAAGGTGGTACCAAACGCTTGAAAACTGATTGATTCAGGACTCTGTCTATATCCTGCGAGCCCATGCTAGTGGCCATTGCCTATCAAACAGGGAACAGATTGTCGAGCGAGCAGAGGAAAAGTTCTACCTATATTCTACGGCCAAGATAAGTTCTTGTTCGGCACCTGAGAGCTCAACTGTTAAAAAGGAATATAAATTGACAGTGAATAAAAAACAAATATTTAATAGTTCCACAAGTGACAAATAGAAACAAACATTACTCAAAGGGAGTGATTTTAAATAACAACCTAGTGGTACTACCAGTATTACCTTAAAGTAGGAGAACACTACATAAGTATATTAGAATAATATTTTTATGTATGGACAGAAGATATACTGTGCTATTTGACTAATGTAAATGATTATTTTGATTTCACTTTTAAATTGTCAGTCCTGATTCAAAATAAATTAGAATCAGGATAATAAATTGTAAAAATTATATTTACACAAATTTCAAACACGGTCTTAAATAAGATAGCCTTTTAAAGTGTCGTCTGTATGTTATTGTGGTAGTACTGTGTGTTGTTGTGAATAATAAACTATTTGTTTGTATGTTTGTTGGTTGTTGTACATTACACCCTACCTTCATAACCCTAGACATTACACGAAGTCATTTAATATAATAATAATAATACATTTTGAATGAGATAAAAGGGGTGGTAGCGGAAAGGTACCCTGAAAAGTTCACAATACTATTGGGTAAATTCAGGGACCTTCACAGCTAATCTCATTAAATACAAATATAATACATAACAACAAATTCATAACATCAAATCCACCACAGGGGGTTGCAAACAACCAATAATTGCAACCACTGTCAAACGATTCTTAATTAAAATTTCTTAGTGCATGGTTCTTGGGTGTGAGGTAGGCACGTCGACATACGTTTGCCTCAACCACACCTAGCCCTGTAACACTTCAAATCCCACTATTATCCCGTATATAGGTTCCGAGGACTTTGTGATTTACAGTATTGTAAAACCAAGTTTTCTTTCTGGTTAATTTAAGAAGATCCTCAGTACTTAGTCCAATCCTCTTTATTGAAACGCTACTTGTCTGAAAGTGTCATCTTGAATCAATTGAACACGGTGCCGGAGTCTAACCTCGTGCTACAATATAAAAGACTTTTCACAATACTTCCATAATAATTCATCCACTATTAAAGCTACCGCATTTTAGATTTCTGCAATTCATAGCAACCCTCAGCTTAATTTGTTATCATTGTGGTGAAGTGGGAAGTTATAAATACTTATAAGGGACTTAGTGTACTGACTGAGATCAGCTGTGAAGGTATATATATATCTAATAAGAGTAGTATATTATATATATAACCTTACTTGCTACCACATATCTATATATCTCAGTCAGAATTATTCTGGAATAGTGTGATGCTACGTTATGTGTCTAGGGTATGTGTATGGTGAAGTGTAAGTCACAACAACAGACAGATAAACAATTTAATTTAATCCACTACTCTTAACAACACTGTGACACTCACATACATATAACACTCTATGAGAATATCTTAAAGAAGTCACTAGTAACGTTTCAAATAACAATATGTATTCATTACTGGCATGAATGAATATGTGTCCTGATTCAACTACAAGGGAACCAGGAATCACAATCAATTTAAATTACAAGTTATGTACAGAATGTATTTAATATGAATATTGTAGTGACATATATTATTACCAATGTTCTATGTGTGTCAATTGTGTAGTGGTAAAATGAGGTAATACTGGTTTTGTTTTGTTCAAGCTCTGTTGGTATTTGTCATCATGACTTCAATAGTTTGTCTTTAGGGACCATTATTGTAGATGTTCACAGTTCCTGATTTTAAGACAAGTAAATTCCCCTCTTAATGTTAATTTTTAAAAAATCAGTTCAAGATGAGGGGACATAATGTTGAGCTCAGCTGGCCAACTCTGCTTATCTTTAGTGATGGCGGCAGGAAAGGACTCCTCTGCTCGAATTCTCCTCTGGGCTCAGGAGACACCTCACTGATAGCTAAAAAGACCAAGGAGTATGCTGTCCGACTCTGGATTCAGCAAATCTCTGACCAGGTGCTGCTCACTACCATCAAGACCACTGTCCCTGAAATCAAGAAGGATGTACCTTCTACTTCATAACTAATTTATATTCTCTTTTACACTGATCACAATACAGCACAAACATTGCGTTCAGAGCGTTAGGCCAACAGTCAGCTTCATTTGAAATACTTTATTCCAGTATTACCCTTCTTAATGGTTACTACGCCTCTGCACTTCCAGCATTATTTCTTTCTAGTCCATCATCCAGGTGTCAGTGTACTACTTGGCCATTCCATGCCGTTTTACTTCTCTCCGACACCCTCTGTTCAGGCTGGAGCATTATAGGCTTTACCTCACGTTTGCCACTGAACTACACATATATATACAGGCATAAATCAACAATTCACATTCAATTTTTCATTAAAAGATACTGAATGGTTCAAGCTTACCACAATTTCATGGAAATAAACACAGATACGTTGATTAGCAATGAATTCTGGCACAAACTGGCACAAATTCCGTTCTGCCTATGTTCCAGGCTTTTATTTTAGCAAAAATGTGAGCTGGCTTCAACGTACTGTCGCTTTATCAAGCTTATTTGAATTAGTGGTCTCGAACTAACGCTCCCAAGTGTGTATATCAGCGAGACTGGCCAATGAGCCACGTTTCGACAAGTGTTTGAAAAAATGTTATCTTTTCCCGTCTCCCCCAACAACCAAGATAGTATTTATAGCCCGACCAATCGTGGTTAGGCTTTCATTTGTTGCGCTCCAATCAATTTGGAGTTTACATGGTAGGCTATTTATGTAACGTAAGGTTTTTTCAAACACGTTATAAAAAAAAATTTTATGAGCAGAAATGATTTTATGCTGTCAGGCACCCCCAATATTTTATTTTGGGTATAATTTATTAATTCCTGGACTATTTGCGTAACGTTTTACATATTATTTGTCAGCAAACCCTAAGGAACCCAAAAATACTAATTTAAAGGAGCTACGTGGCTGCGTTCAAAATATGCAATTTCTTCTATCTCCTGTTTAGAAGATGTGCTGTCTGGGTACTGTTATGTGTTCAAACGTAAACCCATATATAATGTTGTCTTTTCTAATAAGAGTCTGTTATGATTTATAAACCTAACTCTGGGAAAGGGTAGTGTATTTTATCACTGTCCGTCTGAAAAAAAATTAGTGCATGTAGACTTACACGCGTGATGGTAGTAATTGTGTATCGCGCGAAGCGGGTTTAGTGTTCGGCTTTCTGCCTCTCCCTTCTCTTTTTATCCCTTTAGTCCATCTGTTCGTTCGTTTTGGTAACGCAGTATAATTAATGTTAGGGTTAATTTAGGTCATTACGCAGTACGTCTCAATGCTTTTCCAAGAAATACAGCACACGTTTCATTGAAGAAGGCGGGTAATAATACAGTAAGCTTTACTATCAACGTGAAAGCGTTACAATTTGCAGACGAAGCAGAAAACAAGGGGGATTTCGAGTACATTCTTTGGGACAGCACTGTCATTTTACCATTGCTCTTCTCTTTATTAATTTTATTTGTTAGGCTTCATATTTACCTAATAATTTATATATGTGGATTAGAATATTTCATGACACTTCCCCTCTTAAAACAGACATTATATGTCAGTCCTTTATTCTATATACACATAGAGAAATTTATTATTATTTCTGGGGTTTACGGTGATTCTCATCACACGGATGGCGGCTTAAAAAATCCGCTCCCAGATTTGTTTTTCCAGATATATATTCAATGCTAAAATTATATGGAGCCAGAAGCAAAGACCATCGGAGTAACCTAGAGTTCTCATGCTTAGCCTGTGCTAAAAACGATAAAGGTTTGTGGTCAGTTTGCAACTTAAATGCCTTCCCATATAGATAAATATTGAATTTCTTTATTGCCCATATTACTGCAAGACATTCTTTTTCGCTAGTTGAGTAGTTGATTTCAGCTTTATTCAACTTTCTGCTAGCATATGCCACTGGGCTTAATTCCCCATCCAATGCATCTGATTTCTGTAGTAAAGTTGCACCTAGCCCAATATTACTTGCATCCGTCCTTACTATGAATTCTTGACTTAAGTCAGGTAATTTCAAAATGGGTTTACTTGTGAGCTTTTCCTTCAATTCTTGGTAAGTCATTTCACATTGTGGTGTCCATGTAATGCGATCTGGAAGTCCTTTACGTGTCAATTCCGTTAAAGGTGCACATATGGAATTAAAGTTTTTGATATACTTCTGGTAGAAACCACATAATGAGACAAAGGATCTCACGTCCTTCTTGGTTTGTGGTCTCGGGGCTTTCTGTAGTTTCTCTAAATTCTTTGGGTCAGGGGTCATGTTTCCCTGATAAACTGTGTGTCCCAAAAATTCCAATTCTTTACATCCAACGCAACATTTGGTTGGTCGGGCTGTTAAATTTGCCTCCCTAAGTCGATCAAACAGCATGTTCAGAGAGTCAATGTGTTCCTCAAATGTTTCTGTTGCTATAAGGATATCATCCATAAAATTTGTTATACAGGGATTATTCAGAGGATCCAATAATTTTCTCATCATTCTAGAGAAGACACTAGGCGCATTCTTCAATCCAAATGGCAATCTATTAAACTCATAGTGTCCTTCTGAGGTACTAAAAGCTAGGTATGGTCTAACCTCAGGCTTTACTGGAATCTGATAGTATCCTTTACTCAGATCCACTTTTGAGAAATATTTAGCTTTATTTAGTCTGGCAAACAGCTGATTTGTATCCGGCAATGGATCCACCTGTCCTTCTGTAATAGCATTCAGTCTCCTGTAATCTATACAGAGTCTATGTTCTCCAGAGGGCTTCCTTAAAAGTACAACACCGGAACTATACGAAGACTCACTGTGCGAAATAATTCCTTCCTTCAACAGA
The DNA here is from genome assembly GCA_024509875.1 of Oreohelix idahoensis. Lineage (NCBI taxonomy): Eukaryota > Metazoa > Mollusca > Gastropoda > Stylommatophora > Oreohelicidae > Oreohelix > Oreohelix idahoensis. The sequence continues at coordinate 610,035 of JAMPIV010022931.1, forward strand.
TAGTCTATCCTTCCTTCAAAGCTTTTTCCTTAGCAAACGGAATCGAATATGGTTTCATACAGACAGGTGTGGAGTCTATTAATTTCATATCATATTCCAATAGGTTTGTATGCCCTGGTCGGTCTGTTAACACCTCTGCATGATTATTTAGAACCTGTTGCACTCTCTCTTTCTGAGTTTTCGTTAAATGTGTACTGATTTTCACCTGTGCTGCTGTCTCACAGGGGTGTAATGGATATTCAAATGATGAAAGTGGTTCCTTTTTCATCTCCATGGCGATGGACAAGGTCAACAAGTGTGTCTCTTCCTGATGTTCTCTTTCCAAATATTTCTTCAGGAGATTCACATGATAGATTTTTTCTTTCCCCTTCTTATCTATCTTATAATTTGTTCTAGACACCTTCTCTAGAACTGTATATGGACCCTGCCATCCAATTTGTAACTTATTCTGACTCCCGGGCAAAAGAAGCAGTACCTTCTCTCCCACAGCCAAATTTCTGTCTTTCGCCTTCCTGTTATAATAGGCAGCATGTTTCTTCCTGGCTTGTTTCAAATTTTCATTGGCAAGTTTCCAGCCAGTTTTTTAACCGAGTGGTCAGCTCATTCACATATTGGTATGAAGATGTAATGTTTTCCTCTGCCTTTTCATCAGTCCACGTTCTTAACAAAGCTACATATGGACCTTTAATTGTGTGGACCTATTTGTCCATGCACCGGTATGGTCTCTTCCACTTGAAGCTTTATAGTGATGATTTTTCCTCCCAGAATTATCATTCACAAAACGACCGCTACCAATTTTTCTTTGGGGCTGTCTCCCCTCTTAAAATTCTTGATGAGAGATTTCCTCTCTACATCTTCTTCCTCCAGTTTGTTTAAGTCCGATTGAGGGATTGTCGGCTTATCCTGGGGTAAGACATCTTTTTGCACTCTCCGCATAGTGGCCATTGTAAAACAGTTAAGTGAAGCTTGTCCGTGAAAAGGGGCTTCCCATTCCATTTGGTCCACTTTATCAAATCTATTTTTCCTTTTATTGTCAGGCCTGATTTTGCCCCGTGGCGTGTCCAGGTCCTGATCCATGTTCCCACTTGTGGGTGTTCCCTCATGTGCTATGCTACACCTTTCTACAAAATTTTCAATGTCCCATCTTGCTTTGGGCCAATAATAATTGTGAGCCACCTTTTGAATGATGGTACCTATCTTCTCATGGTCCCCATCTGGTTTCACATGTAGGCTCCTTATTAATTCTGTCCTATATCTTTTTGGAAGAACCAGCTGTCCGTGACCATTGGATCTAGCTCCAGTCTTCCTATACATCAACTTGTTTTTCATGTAAAAATCTCCCTTGCCTGGAGTTGTATGACAAGTTGACAATTTTCTGAAACAAGGCTTGAGTGTTTTATCCCCAGCCTGTGCCTTCCTCATCTCTTCTGGAGTGGTATCTAACATAATATCCTCCTCCTGTCTTGAGGTCGACCTGACCTGAAGGGTTGCCATATACACAGGTTTCCTTCTGCAACGGTCAGTGTCATGATTGTCCATCTGACAATTCTTACACCACCTTTTTCCTTGGTTGAAAGATTTTCTTTCATTATATTTCCTTTCATCGAATTGTGGGAATTTATTTTTATTGTCATACCGTGGCCTATCAAATTGGTGCTTACCTTTATTTTGATCCTTAGGATCAAATTTATTAAAGTTCTGTGGTGCCCTAAAGTTGTCCACCTGTTTCTTTTTATTACCTGTTACCTCTGCTTGAGCTGCTTGATACCTTTCAGCAACATTTAGCAACTCACCCAGCCTCTCTGCACCTTGTTCCATGAGAAACTTTCTCAGGTCTGGAGCCATGGACTCTCTTAGTTGCTCTATAAGGACCATTTCCTTAAGATCTTGGGTTTTCCCCAGAGAAGTCCATTTCTCCAAGTATGTCTCTATTCGTGCAGAGAACTGGTGATAGGTTTCACCTGACAGTAGTTTAGCATTCCTAAATTTTTTCCTGTAAAACTCTGCATTCTTTTCATACCTTAACAAAAGAGCCTGCTTTAGCATGTCATAATTTTCCTGATCACCTCTGCTCATTTTTGCAAAAACTTCATAAGCTGCCCCACGAAGTCCCTGAGATAACTTTAAGCTCCACCTTTCTCTCTCCAACCCATACGTGGTAGCTAATAGTTCGTACCTATTTATATAGCTCTCAATATCATCGTCTTTCTCAACAAAATGATCTAAATGAAAATTCATAGCTGAGATTGAGGCTCCTTGAGTAACCGTAGCATCAGAGGCAAAGGGACTGGCACCATTTTCAGGAGCATGGCCTTGAAACTCAAACTCCCTTAGTCGTAATTCATGTTCCCTTTGTAATCTTTTCTCCTCCTTTTCTGCTTCCCTCTCTGCAGTCAATCTTCTTTCTTCTGCAGCTTGTCTTCTTTCTCGGCTTCTTTTCGGCTTCCAATCTTTTGTCTTCTCTTTTTCTTAGCCTCAGCCTCAATCTGCAACCTCTTAGTCTCAGCCTCAGCTTCAAATTGTAACTTCTTAATTTCCCTTTCAGCCTCTAACCTTCTTTCGGCTTCAAACCTTCTTTCTTCGCGTTCAATAAATTTGTCACATTCCGTAGTAACATAGGCAACCATAACTTGCCCATCTAATCCTAACTCTTTTGCAGTCTGAACCGCAGCAGATCGAAATTTGGCCAGGTCCGCCATTGTCTATCAGGTAACTTAATACAATGTCTAACCAACAATTCAATCTCTAATGGACAACACAGGCACCGTGAGCTCAACCTTATTTAATTCCACCCAAGGATACCTTTTAATTCTTATATTCCCTGAAGTGAATTATCCCCAATATTTTTAATAGTTAAAGATTCAAAATCCCAAGAGCGAGACCCCAATATATGTGGTGAAGTGGGAAGTTATAAATACTTATAAGGGACTTAGTGTACTGACTGAGATCAGCTGTGAAGGTATCTATATCTATTAAGAGTAGTGTATTATAGATAACCTTACTTGCTACCATATATCTATATATCTCAGTCAGAATTATTCTGGAATAGTGTGATGCTACGTTATGTGTCTAGGGTATGTGTATGGTGAAGTGTAAGTCACAACAACAGACAGATAAACAATTTAATTTAATCCACTACTCTTAACAACACTGTGACACTCACATACATATAACACTCTATGAGAATATCTTAAAGAAGTCACTAGTAACGTTTCAAATAACAATATGTATTCATTACTGGCATGAATGAATATGTGTCCTGATTCAACTACAAGGGAACCAGGAATCACAATCAATTTAAATTACAAGTTATGTACAGAATGTATTTAATATGAATATTGTAGTGACATATATTATTACCAATGTTCTATGTGTGTCAATTGTGTAGTGGTAAAATGAGGTAATACTGGTTTTGTTTTGTTCAAGCTCTGTTGGTATTTGTCATCATGACTTCAATAGTTTGTCTTTAGGGACCATTATTGTAGATGTTCACAGTTCCTGATTTTAAGACAAGTAAATTCCCCTCTTAATGTTAATTTTAAAAAATCAGTTCAAGATGAGGGGACATAATGTTGAGCTCAGCTGGCCAACTCTGCTTATCTTTAGTGATGGCGGCAGGAAAGGACTCCTCTGCTCGAATTCTCCTCTGGGCTCAGGAGACACCTCACTGATAGCTAAAAAGACCAAGGAGTATGCTGTCCGACTCTGGATTCAGCAAATCTCTGACCAGGTGCTGCTCACTACCATCAAGACCACTGTCCCTGAAATCAAGAAGGATGTACCTTCTACTTCATAACTAATTTATATTCTCTTTTACACTGATCACAATACAGCACAAACATTGCGTTCAGAGCGTTAGGCCAACAGTCAGCTTCATTTGAAATACTTTATTCCAGTATTACCCTTCTTAATGGTTACTACGCCTCTGCACTTCCAGCATTATTTCTTTCTAGTCCATCATCCAGGTGTCAGTGTACTACTTGGCCATTCCATGCCGTTTTACTTCTCTCCGACACCCTCTGTTCAGGCTGGAGCATTATAGGCTTTACCTCACGTTTGCCACTGAACTACACATATATATACAGGCATAAATCAACAATTCACATTCAATTTTTCATTAAAAGATACTGAATGGTTTAAGCTTACCACAATTTCATGGAAATAAACACAGATACGTTGATTAGCAATGAATTCTGGCACAAACTGGCACAAATTCCGTTCTGCCTATGTTCCAGGCTTTTATTTTAGCAAAAATGTGAGCTGGCTTCAACGTACTGTCGCTTTATCAAGCTTATTTGAATTAGTGGTCTCGAACTAACGCTCCCAAGTGTGTATATCAGCGAGACTGGCCAATGAGCCACGTTTCGACAAGTGTTTGAAAAAATGTTATCTTTTCCCGTCTCCCCCAACAACCAAGATAGTATTTATAGCCCGACCAATCGTGGTTAGGCTTTCATTTGTTGCGCTCCAATCAATTTGGAGTTTACATGGTAGGCTATTTATGTAACGTAAGGTTTTTTCAAACACGTTATAAAAAAAATTTTATGAGCAGAAATGATTTTATGCTGTCAGGCACCCCCAATATTTTATTTTGGGTATAATTTATTAATTCCTGGACTATTTGCGTAACGTTTTACATATTATTTGTCAGCAAACCCTAAGGAACCCAAAAATACTAATTTAAAGGAGCTACGTGGCTGCGTTCAAAATATGCAATTTCTTCTATCTCCTGTTTAGAAGATGTGCTGTCTGGGTACTGTTATGTGTTCAAACGTAAACCCATATAATGTTGTCTTTTCTAATAAGAGTCTGTTATGATTTATAAACCTAACTCTGGGAAAGGGTAGTGTATTTTATCACTGTCCGTCTGAAAAAAAATTAGTGCATGTAGACTTACACGCGTGATGGTAGTAATTGTGTATCGCGCGAAGCGGGTTTAGTGTTCGGCTTTCTGCCTCTCCCTTCTCTTTTTATCCCTTTAGTCCATCTGTTCGTTCGTTTTGGTAACGCAGTATAATTAATGTTAGGGTTAATTTAGGTCATTACGCAGTACGTCTCAATGCTTTTCCAAGAAATACAGCACACGTTTCATTGAAGAAGGCGGGTAATAATACAGTAAGCTTTACTATCAACGAGAAAGCGTTACAATTTGCAGACGAAGCAGAAAACAAGGGGGATTTCGAGTACATTCTTTGGGACAGCACTGTCTGTGTTATTAACGTTATCTCTACCCAGGATAGATCATGAGATAATAACAACGCGAAATATGTGTCATGCGTTATAATATGAGAGAAATTACGAGTAAGGAAGAAATTGATGGAAGGCACAATACAGAGAAAAAGACAAGTAGAACACTATAATTTGAAGAGCACGGTCATTTCATGACAATAGAACGTGATTCGCTGAGTAATTGCCTTTTTTAATGGAATACATTAGTCTTTAATGGTTTAAAATAATATTTATTGAGTTACGGGTTGGGACTCCGTTATTTTGAATTATATTTCAGTTATTCTGTGATTTTATATGTGTATTTATATAGATTTTCTGACTTGCGTTTTTCGTTGTAGTTTAATTTAATTTTTTTTTTCAGACTTCAAGGTCCATAGTGATAGTTCCTTCTAGAATGCATTCTAGACTTTATTGTTTAGGCTACCTTCTATTGATAGACGATTAGCTTGAATAGCAAAACATTCATTTGGTTGTTCTCTTTAACTTGTGTTTATTACTTTGCAGTATGTTGAGGCGGAATTGTTTCGTGTCTTACATGTATGGGTCATGGAAAGTTTGTTTTACTTTGACTGTTCTAATAATTATTGCAACTAGTGCTAATTGTAACCTTATCTGTTCTGCAAGTATTCGCAAGGAAATGTCTGCCAGTTTTACACCTCGACGACTTGCATATATTAAAAAAATGATATTTATTACATTAAGGTTTGGTAGTAGTAGAAGCCTGCTCCAATCATAACTATGAGGATAACGCGCTCACGAAGTGACAATCCTCAGCTACGTTGTGCCTGGTGTTTGTTATGGCGGCTACTTTTCTTTTATGCTTGTTGTAAGAGCCTGGCGCAATCTGAGGTGACAACGTAGATAGCATCTCCACTTAGCGTGACATGCAGCTCCGTCCTCTCATATTGCTGGACTTATCTCATCATGTCTCGTGTACACGTGTTCAAACTTCAGCTTGGGCACAACAGTAAGAATAATGTAGTTGAGTGATGTTTAAATATAAATTAAACAAATAAAAAGATATTAGATCAGTTTTACAAATTAACGGTACACAAGAAACACGGGACTTTTCGGGTTTGACCATCCGTCAGCCACAGTTATAAATAAACAACAAGGAAGAGAAATATAGACAGGTAAAAGAAATATACTATAGACACAACACAACACGTAATGTGTATATAATAATATATATTAAATCTAACAACACAGGTAAAGAGCAATAGCAAAGCAAGGGAAATACAAAAAACGAAAAAAAAATAATGACAATTAATTCAACAATATCGAAAATCAAAAGCAGAAAATAGAATAACCAAACAACAAGCCCTGATATGACACTATCGGCAAAAGATACGGAGAAGCGGTAAATACAATGACGACAGGAATCACAAATGTTTAGGACTTTATTACGACTCATATACAACAATCTTGTAAACTAAATAGCTGTTAACTAACTTTCTTTATTCACTACACAACCAGCCACTGACGTTGTGAACTCTTATCAATTTTCCGTACAGCATCCCATCACTTTTTCCCTCAATACTAAAATGTTAAGATACAGTTATGCTATAATTCTTAGGTCTGTAATTTTTATTACCAAAGGACGTAATATGTCTGAGAATAATAATAGTATTATTTAAAGCATTACTTTTTTATTGAATAAGGTATTTCAAAATGTTTACTGTAAAATTAAGATCAACTACGCAGTCTTTTGTACTTTGTAAGGTTTCTTATGTTTTTTTCTTTCTTTTAATATTAATATGCATTTATATTTGTAAAGCGATAAATAAACATACTGGGCTCAAATACAGGTTACTAACTACGTATAACTCGAGTTTCGCTTTAATGCAAACACCATTTATATGTAACATATTTACTACTCCTCAAAAGTCAAGGGCCACCCTATTATTTTCAATACACTTTTATATAAGCGCATAGAATTATTAAATAAAGGAAGTTTTTAGTAAAAATGGGTGCAATATCTTCCTCTGACAGTCCTCTATGCACGTTTTTTTTTTTTTTTTTTTTTTTTTTTTTTTAACCAGCGGCCTTTGGGCTTTCAGCCCTTCGGCCCAATGACATGTCATTGCGAGGCTGGGGAACCTGAGGACTTTCCTTCCAACCCGGTCAGGAGCTTCGCTCCTTCCCATCCACAGAGGGTTTATCACAGGAGCCGTTCAGGCTATTCAGTCAAATTTCCGGCCGTAAACATTTCTTCAAACGCCGACGCCCGGGTTTGAACCATGAACACCTGGTCGCCAGTACAACGCCGAAGCCATTACACCAGCGCGGCTCCCCTCTATGCACGTTAAGCATAAAAACAACTCACCGACAACCATGGTGATCACGTGCTATTTGGTTTGCTGACCATAAATTCACATTTTTAATCTGTTTTTTAGAACTTCCGTACAACCAAACAGGTGAAGTAATCGTGCTGATTGACATTCCACGCGCAGTGGCGACTTTTCTTGAACAGAGTTCACTCTTAATTTGTTTTACAATCAGCAGACTTAGGGTAGTTTCATCACTTGCAAAAACCATGCCACCGAGAAGAAGTCTTGACACCTTACAAAGAATGAGGGCTAAAGCGTAAGTTGAAAGTGGTTTATCTGTCCGTGAGGTTGCTAGACGGCTTGCAGTGTCACACTCTACTATCCAAAGAATTTTGGAGAGATTTCAGGCCACAGGAAGTGTGGAGGATCGCCACCGGCCAGGTCGCCCTATATGCACCAACAGACATGATGACCGGTACCTCTTGTTGTCAGCCCTGCGCCATCGAACAGTAACTTGTTCCACTCTAAGATGATGTCAGCTGAGACAAACTGTAAACGTTAATGTCAGTCAAAGCACCATTCCATACGTTTACATGAATTTGGACTGGCTGCTCGACGTCCTGCAGTCAGAATCCCTCTTACTCCTGCTCATCGCAGAGCCCGTGTTGCTTGGTGTCGCGAGCACATCCGATGGACAAAGCAACAATGGAGTCAAGTTCTCTTCACTGATAAATCTCGCTTCACTGTGTCATTCAATGATGGCAGGATTCGAGTTTGGAGACGACCAAGAGACCGATATACTGATGACACAATTCGAGAGGTGGATCGTTATGGTAGGGGTTCTGTCATGGGCTGGGGAGGCTTCTACAGACACGGCAGGACCCCACTCTACATCATCCAAGGCAACTTGACCGGTCCAAGATACCAGAACGAAATCTTGAGACCAATTGTTCAGCCTGCTCTGAGGCCATAGGAGGTAATGCCATCCTCCAAGATGATAACGCTCGACCCCATCGAGCTCGTGTGGTGAATGAGTTTATTCAGCAACATGGAATCATCAGGATGGCGTGGCCAGCTCATTCACCTGACCTTTCTCCGATTGAGCACCTCTGGGATGTCCTTGGTCGAAGATTGTCAACAAATCACCCCCTGCCAATGGATGTTGCACAGCTGACTGCATTTCTGCTTCAGGAATGGCAAGCTGTTCCTCGGGATACTCTTCGGACCCTTGTGGACTAGATGCGTTTACGCTGTCTTGAATGCCTTGCTGCAAACGGTGGTCATACCCGATTTTGAAATGTCTATTTGTCCAATATCTATTGTGTGACTTTTGAAAAGGTGGGTGACACACTTCACAGCTTCATTGCGTTTGAATGTGTGTTTCCATTTCTTTACGTGTCATGTCAATTTGGTATTCAATAAATGCCGTTTTGACTGATACCAATTACGTTTATATCAGATTTGTTTTATGGTTTCAACGAAGGTTTTTCTAAGTGGCCCTTGACTTTTGACGAGTAGTATAGTTTTTCTAAGTGGCCCTTGACTTTTGACGAGTAGTATATTTTTGACCGGCACCTAGTGCTGCCTAAACGTGAAGCTCGGTTGTGTGTTTTGTTTGCGTTTGCGTGTGTGGTGTCCGTGCTTTGGGGATGTGCGTGTCTGTATGCGTCTGTTAGGCTGTGGGTGTCTATTATGGTCTGTAATCTGTCTAATTTGTGTGTGTCTTCTCTGTTGGTTCTCCTTATCTGTGCTCTAACCTCACCACCTACCAGATCCATATCTGTCAAAACACAGTTAAAATCACCACCTAATATAATGTTGTGTCCCCTGTATAAGTGTGTGAGTAAGTTATCTAGGCTATCATAAAATTGTGGCTGGTGGCTGTAGTTTGCTGGGGCGTGTATGTAAACTATCGTGTATGTGTGTTTCTTGTTCCCTGCATGAACTATGGCTATTTTACCTTCGGTGTCCCTGTTTTTCCTTAGTATTTCCCACCTGTCTGATTTTTGTAGTATAGCTGTTCCTGAACCTGTGTTGTGAATGGCTAAGCTAAAACAAGAATGCCTTAGTCCTAACTGGGTTGTGATCTGTGATGCGTGTTCGTCTGTGTGTATGTTGGTTTCTTGTAAAAGTATAAACTCTGGTTTGTGTTTATGAATAAGTGATATGATGTAATGTATTTTTGTGCAAACGAAATACATTACAGTTGCATTATAAGTATAAAAGCATTACAGTTTTAAAAAATACATACCTGTTGTGGAATCACAATTTACTTGTTTATTGTGTTTTCTTGGTCATCGTCTCCCTGTGCGTTCATAAGGTCGATTACAAGCTTGGCAGGTGAAAAGATCTGTGGTGAGTTTGATGATAGAATGATGTTTCTGGTAATGTCCTTTGTCTTGTGTGTCCAGGTGGACGATGGTGCTGTATTTTTGGTTAGTGGTGTTGCTGGATTCTGACTGGGTGTCACTCTTCTTGGAATCTCTGTGGTTGATGGGTTTTTTTTATCTCCTGGCATGTGGTTTCTTCATCTGTGTTAGGGCTACTGGGGGCAGAGTGCCGCCTTTGTCTCTTCTTGTCCCTGTGAGTGACAACTGTGAAACCATCCTCTGCCGGTTTGCACCTTGACGCTTGAGACTTTTGCTCCGGCACTGCTGCATCTTTTCGTGGTAGCTGTGGCCACTGGGTGGTTTTTACTGCTGCATCTTTGACTGGGGGTCTTGGCCGTTGGATGATTGTTGGATTTCTTGCTGCTTTCTGTGGTCAGCGATTTGCCCAATGCGTGTCCTCGCCACAGTGAGGGCACACCATTCGTCGTCCCTGTACAGTAATTAGTAGTTTATTAGTGTCAGGGTTGTCCCCTTCGATTTTCAGTTCGACGTAGTGGGGTAAATTTATATACCATCAACACACCACACAATTCAGGCCAGATTCTTACCAAAAACTCTAAAGTTTACAGACCACAAAGCAATACTCCCATCCATTAGCTCTCCTCAAGCAAGCACACATTTCAAACGCTCTCCACACTGGAAATTCAACAACACTTTACTGCAAAACAAAACATACACGGAACATATGACTAGACTCATCCTTACATACACAACTGATGTGCCAACAGAAAACATAAAACACCACTGAAAAATACTAAAAAATACAATACGTGAACGAACGCAGTTAATGTCAGCTAGGATACACAAGGACAAGATAAAGCAAGATAAACTAGTAGACGATGCAATACAGCTTACAAAACAAACAGACAGTAATTCACCCAACATCCTCACATTACAAGATCAGCTAGAACATTACAAGCACCATAGGTTTCAAGGCGCCCTACTACGGATGAAACTGAACACAATCACGCAAGAAGCGCCCAGTAAACAATACATGACAATAGAACAAAACATACAACGCTGCAGACAGATAGGGCAAATAGTAGTGTAGAAATGTTGTTTTCTATATATTTATTGTTCATAGGCCATACTAGCCATCACTGTAGAACGTTAAGACATCAGAGAGGCAGTGTCAATGGGACATGTTTGAGCACCACAAAACGTAGGTAGAAGTCATGAAGCGTTGATAACGATTGGTGACGTTTCAAACAGTTTATTACCACAGTAACAAGGATATCATCAAATTCAAGACACACTGTCAATAGCCCAAGATTGCACTTCATGTAAGTAACATTGATTTACTACCAAGTAGTGTAGAGTAAATAATATCTCTGTGACTTCTCTTCAACGAGCTGCAAGTAGTGCAGTGTAAATAATATCTCTATGACTTCTTTATCACCTCTGACCAAACTAGTCAAGTATATCTCTGGCAAAACAGGCCGCATATATGGCGGGCTTCCTTATATAAATAATGTTAATCTTCTGCATCACATCTGACCAAAATAGTCAGGTATATCTCTGGCAAAAATAGGCCGCATAGATGGCGGGCTTCCTTGTATAAATAATGTTAATCTTCTGCATCACATCTGACCAAACTAGTCAGGTATATCTCTGGCAAAAATAGGCCGCATAGATGGCGGGCTTCCTTATATAAATAATGTTAATCTTCTGCATCACTACTTCCCGCACCGGGAGTAAGTCATCTCAAAATGCAAAGTTCTTTGCTACAACGAATAGCTTCAAAAGTATTGTTACCTGCTCTGCACTCCAGGAATCAAACACAAAAAGAAACACTGGCCATTTCCTAGGCTTTACCGAACTATACCAGAATCACAATCAAGGGGAATCTTAAACATATTCAATACACAAAGAACTCTAATCCCCGTTCACACAGCCAGAAAAACATGGCGGGGCACCTTCTCCACTCAACCGCCCAGCCAGACTGTCCAAAAAGAACCAGTCTTCCGGACCCGCGCAAATCATCGCGCATGCGTGGATATGCTAGCCCTGAGTAGAGCTCACATAGGACCAGTCCAGAACTTTTCCTGGAAACTGATCTACAAAACTCCTTAAATGACAAACTTGACAAGTCAAGGGAAGATAACAACTAAATCTAACTTATTCCAGAAAATAATACAACTGGTTAACTCCCTTAGACCACAAATATAAAAAAGAAGTATTAACAAAGGTCACATTCCTAACTTAAAAAAAAACTGACTTTTAACAGTCTACCGAACCACCCGGGGAAAAAAAAGTGATGACATCATTTCTTTTTTTTTTTTTGTTGAAAAAATTACATCGAAAAAATAAAAATGAGGGCGGTAGCATACAAACATCTACATATAAATATACTCTATATCAAGTCATAAACACAACAGTAAAAAGAATAACAAAGAGGAATGCAGATAGCACGCTAAGATAACATACGAAATAGTAGAGGAGTTGCGAGTGAATAAAGACAAGATGGGATACGAAAAGAGAGAGAAAAGAAGAAGGGAAACAATGCCCCAAGAATGAAAAAGACAAAAATATGATCAAATACATGGCATAAATGAACCTCATAAAAATATAACAGCGCACATGAGAAACTAAATTTACCTACATACCCCCCAAAAAAAAATAATGTGCATGATACAACAGGCTCATAACGCATACAATGATGCCTTGACAAAGAGCATCAAAACATACAACGCCATAATATCCGGCTATACTGACGCACAATGGAGCGTCGGGTGAGAAGAAAATTTTTTTTTCTCAAAATACAAACATTATATAAAAGAGGCGCTACCATAATCGCACAATAAAGTGCTGGGTACAAACGCAACATTACAATGCTAGAAAAAATTTCATTCACATGACTTCATATATCCCCCCAAAAAAACATGTCTCGCAATGATAAGTTACATAAAATAGAGATGTCATAAACATATTATACTTTTAACATCGTAATCTAACGCAATATATTGACACTGACATATTATCATCAAAAGGTTATATGATATCATAATGTAATATCTTTTAACATAATGTCGTATACTAAAGTATAACAATATTAACTATCTGGAGATGACTTCGAAGTCCGAGACCATACTGTACTCCAGAGGGTATCACACACGTCTAAAGAAGCGTCCAAAGTCCAATGGTAAACAGGGACGTCAAATGTTGAAATACTGGTAAATTGTAGAGATTCTTCATATAACAGCACCAAGTCACATCAAAAAGTTTACGCTGTGAAACAATACAAATGAGAATCTCTGTTTGATAACCGTAACATTATAAAATATACAATAGTCAATCCTACATTTTTTAATCTATTAAATGTGGCCATGTAAACCGCCGGCCCTTATATGGTGATAATTAAACCTTCCTCCGTTACACTAGAGACGGTAACAAGGAAAGTAAATCAATCAATTTACAATCATTAATTAAATAGGATCAAGCAAATGTACTAATAGAATGTTAATGTGTAAGAGTGTCGTGGGTATATCACTAATCCCGACATCTTATAAGAGAATCTAGAACATAAGAGTCAAGTAGAATCGAGTGGGCATCGAGACAGTATGTCTGCCATTACATTATCCGAACCACGGATAGCTCAAACTGAGAAGTGAAATGGTTGAAGAGCAATAGCATATCGAGTAGATCTTGAGCTCTTCAGATCTTTACTTTGTATAGCTGTGAGAGCTTTTTGGTCGGTTTCTACTATGAAATGCGCGCCAAGAAGGAATCTCTGAAGTTTAAGAATTGCCCAGACCATAGCTAATAATTCTCGGTCTAGAACAGAGTAATTCCGTTCTGCCGCATTCAGCTTTCTAGAAATATACATCACATGATGCAGAGTTTCAGAATGCTCTTGCATCAATGCCGCCCCAATCGCTGTCGATGAGGCATCACTGAGAAGAACAAAAGTCTTATTTGCAGTGGGTAGTCTCAGGATAGGATGAGAGGAGAATAAAGTCTTAATCTTATCTAATGAAGATTGGCATTCTTGGGACCAACGTACCATATTAGGTGACCCTTTTTTCAATAGGGTTGAGAGAGGTGCTGTGATAGATGAAAGATTTGAAATAAATCTTCCATAGAATTGTATTAAGCCTAAGAGACTACGGACTTGCTTCTTCGTCTTAGGAGTAGTGATATTAAGAATTTTAGAGGTGTTGTTGTCCTCCGTCCGCATGAGACCATGACCAACATGGTGGCCTAGACGGTTTGGCCGTCAAATTATGCGAGCGTAGAGAAGACAAAAGGTCGGCAAAACCTTGAAAGTGATCTACCCAGGAATCACTATAAAGACAAATATCGTCCAAGTACGCAATGACATAGTGACTATGTGAAAGGATGCGACGCATCATGCGTACAAAAGTAGCTGGGGCATTCATGAGGCCGAAAGGCATGAAGTTCCACTGGAACAAACCCCTAGGTGTTGAGAAAGCAGTAAGAGGTTTGGCGCGTTCAGTAAGGGGAACTTGCCAGTAACCTTTAGACAAGTCAAGTTTGGTAAAGAACCTAGAATTAGAAAGCTTAATAAGTAGATCTTTCAGTAAGGGCATAGGTTCAGCATCGAATTTCGTTACTCGATTTAATTTACGATAATCGACGCAAAGACGTATGTTATTGTCTTTCTTCCGGACAGTAACCATAGACGAAGAGTATGAGGAAGTGGATGGTTCAATTATTTTCATCTGTATCATTTCATCCAATTTTTTCTAGACTTGTGTTTGAAAGTGTAATGGGATAGGATAAGGTCGGACTCTGATAGGGTTATAATCTGTGAGTATTATGTCATGTTTAATAATATATGTTTTTCCAGGAATGTCAGTAAGAACATCCTGAAAAGTTTGTAAGAGAGAGGAGACTTGTTGCTGTTTTTCAGCAGATAGCTCAGAAGAAACAGTGACATTTTCCCATGATTCTGTTGAATGCAATGGGATTACGGAGAGAGGAAGATTCACGTCTGAAAAAGTAGACTCTTCCTCCTGAATGACCGACAAAGACGTGTAATGACCATGCGGGACTAGCGAATCGTCCGTCACTTTATAAATAGGTTGTAGGTAATCTGGACGTTCATGAAATTCTGTCAGCATATTGATATGAAAAGTTGTATGCTTTCCGTTCACATCGACGACATAGTCGACATCAGATATTCTAGAGATGACAGTGTAAGGACCTTTCCACGAAATAAGAAGTCTATTGTCTCTACAAGGAAGCAATACAAGTACCTTGTCACCAGGAAAGAGTTGATGTAGACATCTATTTTTGTTTGCGCAATTTCTTGCCTTCTGCTTAGCAGACTCAGATGCAGAGGTAGCTAATCTACATGCTTCAATAATTTTTTCCCTTAAAGCAATTACATATTCGTAGGTGGATTGAGTTTCCTCGCTGATATCCTCAGCAGTTATTAGGTCATGCAGCAATGACATGGGACCGCGCGGTTGCGCACCAAAGACAAGCTGGAATGGAGAAAACCCTGTGTGCTCATTAGGTACTTCTCTATGCGCAAAAAGAGGAGCGGGTAAAACCCTGTCCCAATTCTGAGGATGGTCCTCAGTTATCTTTCCTAGTAAACTTTTGAGCGTTCTATTTAGACGTTCGACTAACCCGTTTGACATAGGATGATAGATACTGCTTAAAGACCTTTCAATACGGAGTGTAGATATCACATGAGACATTGTGTCTGATATTAATTGTGTGCCATGATCTGATAAGATTTCTTTGGGAAATCCTAGACGTGAGAATACTAGCCAAAGAGCGTCTGCAATATCAGCAGTAGAAATGCTCTTAAGAGGTATAGCCTCTGGCCAACGTGTACACATGTCAATGCATGTTAGGATAAATTGGTGTCCTCTGGCCGACTTGATTTTAAAAGGGCCATTGATGTCTATTGCCATCTTTTGAAAAGGGCGGATTGGAATATCCGCAGCCTGAAGAGGACTGCATGGCGTGGACCTCGTGACTTAACCTCCTGGCATATCTTGCAGGAGCGACAATAAATACGTATATCTTTATTTACGTTGGTTTGGATTATCATTTTTATGTAGGCGGAAGAATTTTTCCAAAGAAGTGTCATTTTGTTGGAGTTTTATAAAAGACTCTCGGGAAATCACTGAGTGATCATCTTGGTTATGCACTTCATTAACTTCGGTTGCTGGAGTCTGAGACCTATTTTGAGCTTGTGCTCTTGTGGTGACTGCATAAGCAGCCTGAATGTTTTGTTCTTCCAAGATAGTAATCTGTTCCGGGGTACACTCTTTAAATCCGTGTATACGCCCGATGATAAGGTCCGCAATAGGATTCGGGAGCAAACACGCGTGGACGTCTCCCGTAAAAACGGGAGTAGCTATGTTGGTGATAGCAATCGAATACTTTTCAAGTGTCCCACCAAATGTCACACATTTCACCACTTTTCCAGTGGCATAGGAAGGATCTATGAGAGATTGTTTAACCCCAACAGTTGTGCATCGAGAATCAAAGAGAACGGAGACTGGATTATTATTCACCAAACCTTTATGTAGAATACGAGACCCTCTTCCATCATGCGCAGCTGCGGCAGGAAGAGCGGGTAGAGGATGACCGCAACTCAAGGTAGCTATAGTCGTAGGTTGAAATAAAGTTGTGCATTGCGGGCATTTAGATGCCCTTTCAAAGTCGAAAGCAAAGCAAGCACTAGCATTAGCGATAGGATTATTGTTGTTACCATGATTATCACCACCCTGAGACTCTTGTTGAGCAAAGTTAGCCAAGTGATAAGATCTATTATTATCTTGTGATCTATCGCGGCTATTATTTCTATTGAAATTATTGCAATTTCCTCTATTGAAATTATTGTTCTGATTCGAACCCCAGTTCTCATAGTTGCGATTGTCATTTCTCCTTTGATCAAAATTTCTATTAGATGGGTTTTGTTATCTACCTCTATTGTGGTAACCTCATCTAAAGTTCTTATAATTGTTATGATCAAAATGTTGAGGACTATTAAATTGTCTCCAGTTCCCTAAAGATGAACCTCCTTGGTTCTGTCCAAAATTACCATTATTCCTCCTATCAAAATTGCGCTGAGGTCTTTGAAATTTATGTCGAAAATTAGGACCATATGGTGTTGCTTAAGCAACCGGTAAACCTTCTTCGACTTTAGAGTTACTAACCATTACATGTGGATGTGCCGTAACGTATTGGTGACAGTATTGTTCCATATCTTTTATGTTAGGAGGTTTTCGCTCATGTAAGAAGGAAAGAAAATGTTTACTAACTGATGACATAACTTTGTCACGAAGCAGTAGGCCAACAAGGGCCTCATATGTGTGTTCAGTGTTTGACAATTCCACCCAACGAGAAAAGGTCAGGCGAATCTCTGATATAAAGTCTGAAAAATCTTTCACTGTCTCTGGCAATAGAGACTTAAAGCGTAGGCGATAACCATCTTCATCCAGTTGGTATTTATTTATCATGGCTGCTCTAACAATATCATAGTTATTTTTGTCATTATCTCCCACCGACATCATCACCTTTTGAGCATCACCTGTAAGTAACCTACCAAGTTGATCACAATATTGCGACTTGTCTATCTTATGGGAGTTGCGTGCCAATTCAAATCTACCTTGGTAGAATGCAATATCGTCATGGGTAGGGTTAAAAGCAGGTAATTTAATATCATAATATTTAATATTTGCCCTATTGACATAATTATTTGTCTCATTGTGTGCATTACTCATATGTGCCAACTTTATTTTCTCCAACTCCAAAGCTAAGATTCTTTCCTCGTGTTCCATCTCTAATTTCTTTTTTTTCATTCTCCATCTGGATTTGGATTTTTTTTTTCTTCGGCTTCTCTTTCCAATTTCTTTTGTTCAGCCTCCATTTGCATTTGCATTTTTTTTATCTTCGGCCTTCTGTGCCTTGGCATATTGAGCAAGTGCAAATTCCTCTAATTTATCAAGTTTTGCCAAGTGCTTTCCCTTGCTTAATAAAGTAATCCAATGTAGACATTATGTCTAATTATGTGAGATCAATAACCTGTATAACTCACTTTGTCCCAACTCAGTGGGTGACAAGTCTTTGCTCAAGAACTTGTAAAATTAATTTTACTTTCAATAATACAATAAATTACCTATATACTTATTGTGCTTATAGTAATGACAATGTATAACAAAAATCAATAACAACAACTGGAAAGACAAGACAAAGCATCAAGGACAAACAACAACGTTCGCAGAAAACAAATAAACACTAAAGCAAAACTAAAGTAGAATCTTACAAAGCATATAACGATAGTTGCGAATCAGTAACAAAACAATCGACTACACAGTGTATAAACGAACAGGTGTAAAGAAATAAACGATAGGAAGGGGAGGCAGACAAATACAAACAAATTAATCAAAACTAAAGAACAGAGAAAAATATTACAAAAACCACATAGGACATCTCGGCACAACTAAACAAAATTATCACGAAAGACCAATGTAGTGGACGAAAAACGACAGCAACAAAAAGTCGCTGTAATTTCCACTGCGGGAAATTCGCAATAGTCCCTAAAGAACGCTGTCGTAGTCCCTCGGTAAAGTGCGATATTCTACGACAGTCTCCGCCCAACCAAAACCGCTGAAATATAAACACATATATGACATATAAAACCAAGAAACATGTAACATAAAAACAAGGAATATAAATAGTATGTGCAGAGAGGAAGGATTAACTACCACACATACAGAGGCACAGTTTACAAAACATATAGCCACTTATCTTAACTTGGCGAAAAAATCCTGGCCTCGAGAATAACAGTAATGATGTACAATAACACACAGTCCAACAATAGGATGATCCACGGCTGAGAGGTACAGCAACCCACTGATGCAAGGTCTAGATATACGAATGCTCAGCTTCTTGGCATGTTGACCTTGCACAAGGAAAATCTTGACTGAAAACGTTGAAAAAATCTTGACTGCACATCAACTTCCGCCCAGGAAATACGGGCTGGATTCCACTGTTGTAATGACATACACTTCCGGGCAACGCCGGGTACTTTCAGGTAATAACAACAGTTGCACTGTAGAACATCAGAGAGCTGGCTAACCGCTGTTGCAATAGGGATGTAGATGGTGGTTCAGGAAAATAAACAATGTTAATGTCCATAGGCTCCAGATCTTGTAATGCGAATGACATGGGTAACAGACCCTTAAAGCTGGCGACCACTGTAGAAATGTATTTTTCTATATATTTATTGTTCATAGGCCATACTGGCCATCACTGTAGAAAGTTAAGACATCAGAGAGGTAGTGTCAATGGGACATGTTTGAGCACCACAAAACGTAGGTAGAAGTCATGAAGCGTTGATAATGACTGGTGACGTTTCAAACAGTTTATTAACACAGTAACAAGGACATCATCAAATTCAAGACACACTGTCAATAGCCCAAGATTGCACTTTATGTAAGTAACATTGATTTACTACCAAGTAGTGTAGGGTAAATAATATCTCTGTGACTTCTCTTCAACGAGCTGCAAGTAGTGCAGTGTAAATAATATCTCTATGACTTCTTTATCACCTCTGACCAAACTAGTCAAGTATATCTCTGGCAAAACAGGCTGCATATATGGCGGGCTTCCTTATATAAATAATGTTAATCTTCTGCATCACATCTGACCAAACTAGTCAGGTATATCTCTGGCAAAAAATAGGCCGAATAGATGGCGGGCTTTCTTATATAAATAATGTTAATCTTCTGCATCACTACTTCCCGCACCGGGAGTAAGTCACCTCAAAATGCAAAGTTCTTAGCTACAACGAATAGCTTCAAAAGTATTGTTACCTGCTCTGCACTCCAGGAATCAAATACAAAAAGAAACAATGGCCATTTCCTAGGCTTTACCAAACTATGCCAGAATCACAATCAAGGGGAATCTTAAACATATTTAATACACAAAGAACTCTAATCCCCGTTCACACAGCCAGAAAACATGGCGGGGCATCTTCTCCGCTCAACCGCCCAGCCAGACTGTCCAAAAAGAACCAGTCTTCCGGACCCGCGCAAATCATCGCGCATGCGTGAATACGCTAGCCCTGAGTAGAGCTCACATAGGACCAGTCCAGAACTTTTCCTGGAAACTGATCTACAAAACTGCTTAAATGGTCAACTTGACAAGTCAAGGGAAGATAACCACTAAATCTAACTTATTCCAGAAAATAATACAACGGGTTAACTCCCTTAGACCACAAATATAAAAAAGAAGTATAAAAAAGGACACATTCCTAACTTTTAAAAAACTGACTCTTAACAAGTAGATCTGGACGGAACCACACAGACAGAAACACAAAACATAGTACAGGCTTTTGAAAATTACTACAGAAACCTGTACACAGAAGAAAACGTCCAGTCACGAATATAAGACACATTTATGCACTTTACAAAGAAACTATCAGATGCAAACAAGCAAGGTCTAGATGCCGAGCTGACACTTACAGACATAACACTCGCAATAAACACTATGCAAAAAGACAAATCACCAGGGCCAGACGGACTCACAGCAGAATTGTATCAACACTTTTTTTCAAATCTTAGGCCCACTTCTATTAAAAGTGTACACAGAAGCTTTCGAGAACAAAGAACTCCCATCAAGCTTGAACATGTCATACATCACTCTGTTACCCAAAGACAACGCAGACAAAACACTCCTTAAAAACTACAGACCTATATCTCTCCTAAATGTAGACTATAAAATTTTAACAAAGACTCTAACAAACAAACTAAAACCATTCATGACCACCCTCATACACGAAGACCAGCAGTGTAGCGTTCAACACAGAAACATCCACCAGCACACACATTTCATCAGAGACATAATCACCTACACACACGAGAAGGATTGTCAGTCGTCAATCCTATCTTTCGATCAAGAGAAAGCTTTTGATGGAATATCACACTCATACCTTTACAAAACATTACTACATTGCAATATAGGTGGAAACTTTAGGAAATGGGTTGAAATCCTTTACACGAAGCCCGAAAGCAAGGTTTGGTGAATCATACTTTTACCAAAACTTTCAGGCTAACGCAATCCTTTAGGCAGGGTTGCCCTCTCACCCCCCTACTCTATGTTCTAGCACTAGAACCCATGTTAGAAAAAATTAGAAAGGACAGCTCTATTAAGGGCACATTTATACCAGGGAAAGGCGAGTAGAAGTTGATTGCTTACGCAGACGACACCACCTTTTTCCTATCTAACGACAAGTCTATTGCTAACATTCTAAACACATTCACAGACTTTAGTAAAGGTAGTGGAGCTAAATTAAACGTAAGAAATCAACAATAATGGGCCTAGGCAAATGGAAAAACAAAACAGACTTTCCATTCGGACTTGTACCAACAAACAACATCAACATCTACGGCATCACTTTTCCTTCACACCCAAACTCAAAGACACATGGCAGAACCTAACATCACAAATAACAGACATGCTACATAGATACAAATTCAAAACTGCAACAATTTTTGGACGAAGCACGATTGTAAACACTTATCTCATTCCCAAATTACTATACGTAGCTACAGTTTTGACCCCCCAAAACAGACCATTACAGACATAAACAAACAGATCAGAAGATTTATTTTTAGTCACACAATCTACAGCATAAAACATAAGACACTTATATAAGAAAAGAAACAGGGAGGGATTGCACTGCAGGACATACAGACAAAGATCCAAGGACTTAGAATCAAACACGTAGGGAGCATCATCAAACATCCAGAGCAACACGCGCTAGCACACTATTACATGGGGCTCAGACTCACCAGACTGAGACCACTAAACAACTCAATGCCGCACCATTTCGGCTCACTACCATCATTTTACAAGTCATGCATACAAGCCATTCACGGACACGAAAACTCAATTCACCAGAAAACAAATCCAATCTACAAACACTTAGTCAAACTACAAGCACCCCCACTACATCTCAGATATAAAAGATGACAGAACTACCTCAAGACAAATTATACTGACACCTTCACCAACTTACACAACCCTCACATCACTGCCAAGGCAAGAGAGGTGACCTTTAGGCTCATATACAACATGACACCCACAACAGAACGACAAGCTCACAGATCCAAGCAAATATCACAATGTCAGCTGTGCGAAACACGCATACAGGAAACTGAAGATCATATTTATTACAGGTGCAATACAGCCATACCCATAAGGAAAGTATTGCAAGATATGATCGCCTCACACACGACACAACCCGTAGACATTTACCGAGCTATTTTTCTAAACACGACCCCAAGAACAACACCAGACACACATACACAATTTCTCATGTTATTATCACAATACATATATTTAATTTGGACTTTTGGGAATTTAGCAGTGTTCAGGTACCGCCATTTTAATTCGCAAATACTTTTAAATGTCTTCCTACAGAAGGCATTGTCAATTTCACCAGCGTTTATTGCACGTAGTATGTATGTGTAAGTTTTATATGTATATACACCTTGAAAATGTACATGTCCTTGAATCTTTATACGAATAAAGAACAGTGGGGAAGGAAGTATGTTCTTATCAGCTTAATATCTGATATAATATGTTTCAAAGTATCTGGAATAAGTGCATATAACTTTCATCTCTGTCGGGCGATCCGTCAAGTACATCGACAGAGAGGGTGAAACATTCAAACTAAATGATATTTTACAGAATTTGAGCTCCACTTCAATGAAATGATAGCGTGTCTTTATTATGCAGTTCTTGAATAAACCGAATTTTAATAATCTCGTGCTTTCAAATGCCCGGCGGGAGAGGCGTAGTCGGAAATTTCCCCAGCTTAGCAATTGATTCCTTTCCCCCTTCCGTCACCTAGTTGACAGGGAGGTTAGTAGTGTGATTCGCTTTCTTAGCTAGGCAGTATTGCCGTTCGGAAGGTCCTGGGTTCGACTCTCAGACGAACCTATCACTACTATTGTTTTTATGCTGTCTAGTTTTCAATATATATTTAAAGAATGTGATTCCTATATAAACACACTGGGATTCTCGCCGGTGCTACGGAGTTTATAAATAAATAAATAGTATACACATAAAGGTCACGTGTTTCAGGCGCTCGTGAGAAATAAAAAAGCAGAAAACTAGACAACAGAAAAACCACAGAAGTGAGTGGCTTACCGGAGAATCGAACCCAGGACCTTCCGAACGGCACCCCCGTTCTTGCACTGTGCTGAGATCCTCCTTGTGTGATCTAAAGGAGGAGATCAGAGCACTGATGGAGTTGTCCGTGTGCAATGAAGATAGTCGTTAAAGAAAAAAACCAAACTAGTTTTCTATTTCTTTATTTCTCACGAGTGCCTGATAACTTTCTTTATGTGTGTAATATTTATTTATTTACCTAGAAATCTAGCAAATCATCCTCCGTAACATACTGGTAGACGTGACCAACCGACTGCTGACCCCTGCTCTAAATGATGCCGAGCTATTGTTTCACAGGCGAATAAGCACCATTCAAAACAGGTATGTTATGTAGCGTATATACATGAACTGTCTGAGTCATCAAGACTATATTTGGAAAACATAAAGGGAAAAGAGAGGGCTGATGCTAAACGCTCGCTAAATATGCCACTGAGATATAAATGCTAAGCTTAAGTAAGTGTATTATAAGTAAACTGTAATTATAAATAGGCGTTGGCGTGTAAGAAAAAGCGCGTAACAAGGTAATAGCAGCAAGCAGGAGTAAACAGTCAGACGTGCAAGAAACAAGGTGACAACTTTAGTGAACAAGTGATGCGTGTGAGAAAAAGCGCGTAAGAAGGTGATAGCAGCAACCATAGATAACTGAACCATCCATTAAAAAGTCTCCGATTACAATTCACGTAAAACAAATGGAGAGACCAGCATGTTGTTTGTCAAATGAATTCACTGTAATAATAATAGACCCTTCAGACATAACTGACTATGAGAATGTGCCCCTGAGGTGAAGACCATAAGCTGCTTATTTTCCTGGTGTTCCTTTCGACGTGTTATCTCTTCTGCTTGCTATGAGAGCTTCTTTTCGCCCAGTTTGTGGTGGCGCCATAGATAGCATTGCCTTTGGTGTGATCGACAGCTTCATCCTCCCAGGTTGCTAGATTTATGTCCAGTGTCCTCATGTCTCTCTTGCACACATCTTTGAATCTCAGCTGCGGTCGCCCAACTGTTCTTTTGCCATCTTCCAGTTGTCCGTAGAAGATATCTGTCTTGGTGCGACCATCTTTCATGCGGCGGACATGGCCAAGCCAAGGTAGTCTGCGCTGTCTAAGCAGTGTGTACATGCTTTAAAGGTCAGCTCGTGACAACACCTCGACATTTGTCACTTTGAGGAGTGATGATTTCTGGTATTGAATGAATAAAAAGATGACTTGAAACGTTGTTGCTTGACTACAGGATAAAATGGGGCTGTTTTGAAATACTGTTAACTAAACTGATGCACAGTTAAGTAAGCTAAACACATTTTCTGCTGAGGTGGGGGGTGTCTGTGAGGAGGCCAGGAAATAAATGGAGTACTAATCTCACAGGCACTTTGTTAGCGACGACTAATACAGGGTGATCGAGAAGTCTGTCCCGCAGTGGGTTCAGTGCTTGAATACTATGAATCAAGGGAAACAATCCAAATGATAAAATTATTATTAAAAGGTCGTAATTTACAACTCTTACTTACTTACTTAGTCGTTCCCCTTCTACCGTGAGGTGTAGAGGTTTGGAAGAGAGAGCGCCAGACTATTCTATCGGCTGTCTTCCTCCTGGCCTGGTTCCATTCTAGTCCTCGGTCCTTCAAAGATTGTCTAATGTTGTCCTCCCAGCGGACTCTGGGTCGTCCTCTGGGTCTGGATCCTTGGCTCTTTGTTTCCCATGCTTGTCGTGGTAGCCGATCTTCTCCCATTCTGCAGACATGGCCAAACCATCTTAGTTGGGACTGTTCTACTTGGGTCTGTAGGGGGTGGCATTTTAGGCCTTGACGTATCGTCTGGTTGCGTACCATGTCTCTTCTTGATACTTCAACCACCTTCCTCAGATACCTCATTTCTGAGGTTTGGATCTGGCTTTTATGGGTTGTAGTCATTGCCCATGACTCGCATCCATATGTCAAGACTGGGACATAGGTGGAGCGGTATACAGCCATCTTCGTTTTCTTACCAACCTCTCTCTTGCTGAGGAATCCTCGATTTATGGCCTGAAAAAGTCTCCCAGCTGCTGCTTTTCGAGTGGCCAACTCTTCTTTGATGCCTCCCTTTCGGTCTATAATAGCTCCGAGGTATTTAAAGTGGTCGACCTGCTCCAGGACCTGTTCTCCCAGCTTAATCTGATGTCTTCTTTCTTCTCGTGATATCACCATGGATTTTGTTTTAGAGCTGCTTATGACCATCTCTCTCTTCTCCAACTCTTCCTTCCAGACTTGCAGGTTGGATTGGAGATGTGCCTCTGATTTAGCAATCAGGGCAACATCATCAGCAAATGCCAGCTCTGAAATATAGACCTGTTTCATCTTCCACTACCCCACTGAATACTTTCTTGTTCTCTCCTTACATGCCTTGATGACATCGTCCATAAGGAGTATGAAGAGGTAAGGTGATAGGATATCACCTTGTCTTACACCAGTGGTGGTCCTGAACTCTTCTGACTTATGGTTTGCTGTCCTCACATAATTTCTGCAAGACTTGTAGAAGCTCTGTATAGCATGAATCAGAGGTGCTGGAATAATCTTCCTTGCCAAACAGTCCCAAAGTTTGCTCCAAGGGACCCTGTCAAACGCCTTTTTCAGATCTATGAAACAAAGATGGATCTCACTCTTATACTCAGGGGCCTTTTCACTCAGCTGTCTGAGTGTGAAGATTAGGTCTTGAGTACTTCGGTTTGCTCGGAATCCGCACTGGACCTCATCCAATTGTTGCGCAGCTAGGCGTCGGAGTCTCTGCTCTAGGATTCTAGAGTAGATTTTTCCAGGGACACTGAGAAGGGATATGCCTCTATGGTTTCCACACTGTCGATTGTCACCCTTTTTGAAAATTGGTGTTATGATGGCGATCTCCCAATCCTTTGGTATGGTCTTGTTGCACCATGCTGCCTGTAGGACCCTTAAGAGTAACAGGTCGCCTGATGCTCCCATGTACTTAACCATTTCTGGTGTTATACCATCATGCCCTGCTGCTTTGCCCATCTTGATTTTCTCCAGTGATGCCTTCAGTTCTTCCATCTTTATGTCATCTTCATCACCATTGGTTTCCTCTTCTGTGCTAATGGTTATCATTTCTGATGTTACAACTCTACATTTCTTTATTTTACATAGCAATTTAAATTATTTAAACAGACACTAATGCTTTATGTGAAAATAAAAATACTACTTTTATGTAGTAGTAAAGTAAATCTAATTAAAGTCAATTAAAATAATACTGTTTGCTGTTGTGGTGAAGTGGGATGTTATAAATATTTATAGGGGACTTAGTGTACTGACTGAGATCAGCTGTGAAGGTATCTATATCTATTAAGAGTAGTGTATTATAGATAACCTTACTTGCTACCACATATCTATATATCTCAGTCAGAATTATTCTGGAATAGTGTGATGACTACGTTATGTGTCTAGGGTATGTGTATGATGAAGTGTAAGTCACAACAACAGACAGATAAACAATTTAATTTAATCCACTACTCTTGACAACACTGTGACACTCACATACATATAACACTCTATGAGAATATCTTAAGGAGTCACTGATAACTTTTCAAATAACAATATGTATTCATTTTTGTCATAAAGGTATATGTGTCCTGATTCAAATACAAAGGAACCAGGAATCACAATCAATTTTAATTACAAGTATATGTACAGACTTTATCAATATGAATATTGTAGTGACATATATTATTAAAAATATCCTATGTGTGTCAGTTGTGTAGTAGTAATATGAGGTAATACTGGTTTTGTTTTGTTCAAGCTCTGTTGGTATTTGTCATCATGACTTCAATAGTTTGTCTTTTGGGACTAGTATTGGAGATGTTCTCAGTTCCTGATATTAAGACAATTAAATTCCCCTCTGAATGTTATTTTTACAAAGTCATTTCAAGATGAGGGGACATAATGTTGAGCTCAGCTGGCCAAATCAGCTTATCTTGCGTGATGGCGGCAGGAAAGGACTCCTCTGCTCGAATTCTCCCCTGGGCTCTGGAGACACCTCACTGATAGCTAAAAAGACCAAGGAGTATGCTGTCCGACTCTGGATTCAGCAAAGCTCTGACCAGGTGCTGCTCAGTACCATCAAGACCACGGTCCCTGAAATCAAGAAGGATGTACCTTCTACTTCATAACTAACTTATACTCTCTTTTACACTGATCACAACACATCACAAACATTGAGTTCAGAGCGTTAGGCCAACTGTCAGCTTCATCTGAAATACTTTATACCAGTATTTACCTCCTTAATGGTTACCACGCCTCTGCACTTCCAGCATTATTTCTTTCTAGTCAATTATCCAGGTGTCAGTGTACTATTTGGCCATTCCATGCCGTTTTACTTCCCTCCGACACCCTCTGTTCAGGCTGGAGCATTATAGGCTTTATCTCCTGTTTGCCACTGAACTACACATATATATACAGGCATAAATTAACAATTTACATTCAATTTTCATTAAAACATACTGAATGGTTCAAGCTTACCACAATTCATAGAATAAACACAGATACGTTGATTAGCAATGAATTCTGGCACAAAATACTGGCACAAATTCCCATCTGCTTATGTTCCAGGCTTTTATTTAACACAAATATGAGCTGGCTTCAACGCACTGTTGCTTTATCAAGATTATTTGCACTAGTGGTCTCGAACTAACGCTCCTAAGTGAGTATATCAGCGAGTCTGGCCAATCGAGTCCCGTTTCGACAAGTGTTTGAAAAAAATGTTACCTTTTCACGTCTCCCCTAACAACGAAAGATAGTATTTATAGCCCGACCAATCGTGGTTAGTCTTTCATTTGTTGCGCTCCAATCAATTTGGAGTTTACATGGTAGGCTATTTCTGTAACGTAAGGTTTTTTTTCAAACACGTTATAAAAAAATTTTATGAGCAGAAATGATTTTATGTTGTCAGGCATCCCCACTATTTTATTTTGGTTATAATTTATTAATTCCTGGACTATTTGCGTAACGTTTTACATATTCTTTGTCAGCAAGCCCTAAGGAACCCAAATATCCAAATTTAAAAGAGCTACGTGGCTGCGTTCAAAATGTGCTGTCTGGGTACTGTAATGTTTTTAAACGTAAACCCATCTATTGTTATCTTTCCTAATAAGCGTTTTTTATGATTTTAAAACCTAACTCTGGGAAGGGTAGTGAATTTATCACTGTCCGTCCGAAAAAGTTAGTGCTTGTAGTCTTACACGCGTGATAGTAGTAATTGTGTATCGCGCGACGCGGGTTGGGGTGGCATTAATAGCGAGACGCGTGTTTAATTTTGCATGCGTTCGGCTTTATTCGCCCCTCTCTCTTCTCGCTATCCTTTAGTCCATCTGTCTTGTGTTTTTGGTAACATAGTGTAGAAAAAGACATGAATGGAATTTAAAATTTAGGTCAACTTGCATATCTCAAGGTTTTTCTTAGAAAGGCAGCACATTTTATTGTGTGTTTGGGAAACGCGTGTATGTTGCAGAAGGCCTTTAATATCAACGTGAAAGCGTTACAATTTGCCGACGAAGTAGAAAACAAGGGGAATTTCGAGTACCTTCTTTGTGACAGCACTGTTATTTACCATTGCTCTTTTCTTTATTAATTTTATTTGTTAGGCTTCATATTTACCTAATAATTTATATATGTGGATTAGAATATTCCACGACAGCTGTATTATAAAATGTTACAGTCATATTATTAAAGCACTGAACCTACTGCGGAGAGACTTCTTGATCACCATGTATGTGGTTGTGTTAAGGGACTGGCAGTCATATCATACAAATCAAATAGCTACAGAAACCACTGCTGTAAGAGTAGATGAATGATTCTATGTAGGTTTCTTATAAGGGGACCAGCTGTAATGGCTGCCTCATACTCCATAATCTATATATAGGCGAGATATATAGGGACAGGCGAGAACAAGGGCACTGAAGAGGCTTAGTGAAACTGCCGAAAAGGCATCAGGCTGGCTGTGGAACAACCGCAATGGGCAATGGAAATCGTGACAATAAACGCTGCGGTACAGAAAACACCAGGAATTTTTCTAAGTCCACAAAACGCGGCTTCGCGTTGGTGTCTCAGTGTGTGCGACGGAACGAACGGAATAATTTGTCTTCTCTTTGTTACTTTCACAATTGCCTCCACGGCTGGCGGAGTTATGGATTAAAGTTGCTACCATAAGTGAAATGGGTTCATTTTCGATACAAGACAACAGGAGGCTGAGACGCTTGGGAGTCATGACCCAAGTGGGCCCGCCCCCCTTAGAGTGTAAAGGAGTATACTGGGCCGAAACACTTGTCTGATGGGGGACTTCTTCTGATGATCAGATTGCCTCCTGTTGTATCGCTCTGTAAAGAGTTTCCTATCATAGTTACATGGTCAAACCAGTGACGATCGGGAAAAGACCGATTGACTTCTGGAAAGACAGATGACACTGGGAAAGACTAGAAACCGGCTGACCGGGTTAGCACCCCGTAAGCTGTATTCAATTGCTACAGGACCCAAAAATGATAGATGCCCCCAGGATTCACCGAAAGGGGGGGGGGAGAATGATGAATCCACAGGCGCCTCATTGGAATCGACCAGACCCGTTACACGGACTTCGAGCTCTGAACAACGGCTGGAATTTCCATGTGCCTGTGGTAGGGAGTTCTCTACTCAGAGAGGAATGAAAATCCACCGAACGAAAAAGGGGTGTGGGAGGTCATCTGGGGGAGATCAACAGCGCTCTGTCTCGACGGATAAGACGTTAGAAGAACGCAGCCAGGAGTCAATCCACAGTGCTGAGTACATTCAAGTTGATCTGCCTGATGATGATCTCACACACTTCTTGGACGGGAAGAGAGATGCAATCAAGTTTCCACCTGCCAGTGCAAAAGGGCTTTGGGAACAGCTGGACGAAGCCTTGGCAAAAGAGTTGGATAACAACCTGAAGCAGATAAGTTTGGAGAAGAAGCTGGAAATCTTCGGCGACATAATATATCTGCACTGTCGCAAAGAGTTCGGAGTGAGGGAGGCAAGGGAAAGTAACCCACCACGAAAAAGTAGAAGACAAATTAAAATAGAAGAAATCAGGAAACAGAAGAAGCATGCCCGAAAACTTTTCAAGAACGCAGTTGCCACAGAGAAGGAAGGGTTACGACAGGTTTGGGAGCACCTGAAAGGCCAACATAATGCCCTTTGTAGAGCAGAAAGGTTGTGCAGGAAGAGAAGGAAGACTCGAAGGGATAGGGAAAGATTCTTCAGGGAGCCCTTCAAGTTTGCCAAAGAACTGTTTGAGCAGCCACGGTCGGGTACGCTAAACATCAAGAAAGAAGACCTGGAAGAACACCTTAGAATGACATATTCAGATGGTCGCAAAGATGAGCCGCTCAGCAGCATGGCAGGCCTTAAATGGCCGAGTAAGCCAGGAGCTGAATTTAACACCAAGCCCCCAACGGTGCAAGAGGTAGAAAGCATTGTCCAGAAAGCTCGGTGCAAGTCAGCTCCAGGTCCTAATGGTGTTCCATATGTGGTGTATAAGAGATGCCCTGAAGTGCTCAAACGACTGCTCCGTTTACTAAAGAATGCGTGGAAAGCCCAGCTTGTAAGCAAGGAATGGAGAAAGGCGAACGGAGTCTACATCCCGAAGGAGCAAAATTCCACAGACATCAGTCAGTTCAGGCCAATCTCACTACTCAATGTGGAAGGGAAGATATTCTTCTCAGTGATGGCGAAAAGACTCACTACATACCTCCTGGCAAATGGGTACATTGACACTACCATTCAGAAAGGAGGTATCCCAGGTACACCAGGATGTCTAGAGCATGCCACAATGATCTGGGAAGCAATCCAAAAGGCAAAGTCTGACAGAACAAACCTCCATGTAATCTGGTTGGATCTAGCGAATGCTTATGGATCCGTTCCACACCAGATGTTGTGGCAGGCCCTAGAAATGTATCATGTTCCACAAGAGATTGCAGCAATGCTGAAGCTGTATTTCGCAGGGTTTGCTGTCAGATTTTCAACCAGAGAGTACACAACGAAGTGGATTGGCCTTGAAGTTGGAATTGCAATGGGGTGTACCATCTCTCCGATACTATTCGTGATGGCTATGCAGGTAATCCTCAATGCGGCCGAAGGAATGGCTATAGGTCCAAAGCTTGGGGGAATGTGTCACATGCCACCGCTCAAAGCATTCATGGATGACACAACAATTCTGACATCAGATGAACATCAGGCCCGGAGGATGTTAGAACGCCTGGATGAACTAGTCAGCTGGTGCAGAATGAGCTTCAAACCCAAGAAGTCGAGAAGCCTATCAGTCAGGAAAGGGAAGATAGCAGAAGACATATTCGTGGTTTCCAACCAAAGAATCCCTACTGTCATTGAGGAACCTGTTAAAAGTCTTGGCAGGGTGTACGATGCCTCATTAAAAGACTCGAAGGCAGTGCAACAGACAATAGAAATGGCAGACAGAGGGCTACAGATCATAGACCAAAGCAGACTCTTGGGAAAGTTCAAACTGTGGTGCCTCCAGTTCATGTTGATACCGAAATTGCTGTGGCCACTGCTTATATATGAAATAAGCACAAGTACAGTCGAAGCTATAGAGCAAAAGGTCAACAAGTTCATGAGAAAGTGGCTAGGGGTACCACCAGGTCTGTCAGATGTAGCACTGTACTGCAAAAAGTCAAAACTTCTGCTTCCTTTCAAGTCAGTTGTTGAAGAGTACAAAGTTGGAAAGGCAAGGCTTGCAATGATGCTACGCGAGTCAGCTGATGACGTGGTTAAGTCCATTCAGCCTACACTGAAAACGGGAAGGAAGTGGAGAGTGGAAGAAGCTGTTGATGCTGCCCAAGAGTCACTCAAACTGAGGGAGGTAATCGGATACACACAGACGAATAGACGGGGATTTGGTCATGGAGACATCCGCTGGTGGTCCAAGGCATCAAGCAGGGAGCGCAGAGACATGGTTGTTCATGAGATACGAGAGGCTGAGAATGATAAGAGGTTGCAAAAAGCAGTGCAGCAGGTCCAACAAGGCCAATGGACTACATGGGAAGGAGCCCTGCAGAGGTCCTTGACATGGAATGATATATGGCATATGGCACCTCTTAGGCTCAGCTTCGTGGTTAGATCAATGTATGACCTGCTGCCGTCGGCCACCAACCTTGTGAAATGGGGAAAGTCGGATGATGAGCAGTGCCCCCTGTGCCAGGGGAGGCAGACACTCGAACACGTGCTCTCAGCGTGTAAGGTGTCATTAGGGCAAGGGCGATACACCTGGCGCCATAACAAAGTGCTAAATGAGCTTGCTGCGACAATAGATCTAGCAAGGATGAAGGCGAACAGCAAACCCAGGCCGAGCACCGCAAATACATACTTTCTGAGGGCAGGAAAGTCAGCACACCCCAAACCGAGTAAACCAGGTAGCAGTTTACCATCTCTTCTTGATTGTGCAAACGACTGGGAGATGGCGGTAGACCTACCTGGACGAGGGGCATATCCAGAGAGTATCAGGAAATCGCGGAGACGGCCGGATATAGTGCTTCATTCTTCTTCAACGCTTCAGGTCATACTGATTGAACTGACCGTGCCATTTGAATCCAGATTAGACGAGCAACATTCGTTCAAAGCGGCCAAATATAGTGATCTGGCCGCGGATCTGAGACACGAGGGGTTCACTACAAGGGTCATGGCTGTTGAAGTGGGCGCAAGAGGGCTTGTGGCTGCATCAATGTATGATCTATTGAAAACTGTTGGGGTTGAAGGGACAGGCGAGAACAAGGGCACTGAAGAGGCTTAGTGAAACTGCCGAAAAAAAAAGTAACACTCGACAAAGAAAAGTGCGCAAATGACGGTGTGCACAAACATTTTTCTAGAATGTATGATCCCGTGTACACACATTGGGATCCTCGCTGCTGCTACGTCGTTTGTGTACTGTGATGATGCACAGTGGTTTCATGCATAGGACCCCTATGTTTCACTTTGGCCTTGGATACTTCTCCGAACAATATATAATTATTATAGACGTCACGCCTCAACCTTCTTTCTGTCTCAGCATTTTAGATTGATGATTGAATGTAGCTGTCAAAAACATAGTCAACACGACTGAATTTGCAGACGTTATTCACATTACTGTCAAGGATTGTAAACAGGTCTTCAAATGTGTCGTTTCCCTTAACTGGCAACATTCGCAACTGATTCATTACATTAACAACAACACTGGTTTTCAGGGTATGCTCTTTTTGGAAATTTATGTCTGTGATATCTATTTTTTTTTCAACTCCGACATGAGTTGGGACTACATGGGTTATGTAGTAGTACCATTCTCATCTAATAAGGATGAAGGTGAAAAATCGTAGGTAAGAATATCTGCCATTGTTATTCCTCTCTCCTTGGCAATATCAACTTTTCTCTGAACCAACAAATGATCTTTGATGACATTTTTGTGATGGGCAGGTTTCCGAATTTTTAATTTTTGCCATGACAGCGGCCATACGGCCTACTTTAAATGATTTCCAACTGCCGACGGAGTTTTACCGTGCGCTACTTGCATATTGAACCTATTATTTAGTCCTTATTCGATATCACCACCCAGGAGGTCGGGGCGGGGGGAGGGTATCATTAGGAACCCAGTTTTAAAAAATTTCAATCAGTTATATTCCCTGTAATGGGAGCGAACCCGGTACCTTTAGAATTAGAGGTTTACTTCTTACCTCTTAGCCACTCCGACTACCACTAAATTAGAAGAACATTTACCTCTCTTGTAATGTAATTCAGCCGTGGTATGCCCAAGAATACTGTCACATTAACGTGTACTGTGTCTCTAATAATCCTTAGGGCATTTGATATATACATATTACAATTTGTGGTGTATGATATGACATACAGTATTTCTAAAAGCTAGAAATTTTATATATAAATATTCATTGGTACAAGCGCTGTCCATTTTTTTGGGAGCGTACACTTATATTTTGCGCCAAGCACAAATCCACAAATGGTTAATACGCCATACTTAGAATCGATCCTACCTTAAAACACTTTGACTCTGTGGAACACACAGAAGTAATAACAAGTGGTTATGCTACACCTGGTTAGAAACACTTTCTATTCGCACAACGGCTAAACACAGACTAACTCTATTCTACATAGTCATCGTCATACCTAGTAACGTTCATACGTCATCCTCTCGCGCACCTGTTATTATTTTAATATTGCAGTTGGGGGTGAGACGTGGTCAAAAAACCTCAATAAAAATCGAGCTATCAAAGTTGATTCACACCACGAAACGAACCCACTCAGTCACGTCTTCGTGTTTTTTTTCATTAAGTTAATGATCTCTAATGGAACTGTGTATCGCTTCTTGAGTGTCAAAAATAACTATCTGACTACACCGTCAAATGCATTTTCGTAGCAAAAAAAAAAAAAAAAAAAAAAAATGTGTACTATTACACACGTTGGTCTCTAAAACTTCATAATGTTAGCTCTCAGTGAGCGCCTGACATTATTTATTCATTATTCATGTCTTGATTCCACTTTATAGAATTGTTTTTAACCAGTTCTCTGGGAAGCTCATAAGTAAAACAAATACACTTTCGGCCCTAATGTCCTGCAAGGTATTTCCATATCGTCCTTATGTCTCCTGTAAGCTTCTTCTTGTCTTTTTCGCCCTACCCCCCGCCCTATTTCATTAGTCTTACTGTGGGTTTTCAAAAAAAATTCATACATTTGCACATACAAAGACACACTTATATGTATACACAAATGTATGGACAATCTACTCTGTGCAAGAAAGAAGGCTCTATACCTTACATCTACGGTCTCTATACCACATCCTCGGTATTTCATGGAAGGAAAAAGAAACAAATGTCAAGGTGTTGTCACGTGCTGGCCTTCAAAGCATTTATACACTGCTTAGACAGCGCATTGAAGAAGGTCGCGTTCCAAAAGATATCTTTAACGGACAAATGGCAGATGGCGAAAGAACAGTTGGGCGATCGTAGCTGAGGATCAAATATGTGTGCAAGAGACATGAGAGTACTGGACATAAATTCAGCTACCTGGGAGGATGAAGCTGCCGATCGCACAATGTGGCGATGCTCTCTACGGCGCCACTTCAGATTAGGCGAAAAGAAGCATTTATGGCAAGCAGAAAAGAAGAGCGAACGTCGAAAGGGACACCAGAGAAAGAGCAGCGAGGGCTGTCACCTCACGGGCGCATTCCCACAGTCAGTTATGACTGAAGGGGTTATTATTATTATTATTATCATTATATACTAAGTCAAAAGTCAAGGGCCACCCTATTATTTTCAATACCCTTTTATATAAGTGCATAGAATGATTAAATGAAGGAAGTTTTTAGTAAAAATGGGTGCAATATCTTCCTCTGACAGTCCTCTATGCACGTTAAGCATAAAAACCACTCACCGACAACCATGGTGATCACGTGCAATTTGGTTTGCTGACAATAAATTCACATTTTTCATCTGTTTTTTTCAAACTTCCGTACAACCAAACAGGTGAAGTAATCGTGTTGATTGACATTCCACGTGCAATGGCGAATTTTCGTGAACAGAGTTCACTCTTAATTTGTTTTACAATCAGCAGACTTAGGGTAGTTTCATCACTTGCAAAAATCATGCCACCGAGAAGAAGTCTTGACACCTTACAAAGAATGAGGGGTATAGCGTGGGTCGAAAGTGGTTTATCTGTCCTTGAGGTTTGCTAGACGGCTTGCAGTCTCACACTCTACTGTCCAAAGAATTTTGGAGAGATTTCAGGCCACAGGAAGTGTGGAGGATTGTCACCGGCCAGGTCGCCCTAGATGCACGAATAGACATGATGATCGGTACCTCTTGTTGTCAGCCCTGCGCCACCGAACAGTAACTTGTTCCACTCTAAGATGTCAGCTGAGACAAACTGTAAACGTTAATGTCAGTCAAAGCACCATTCGCAGACGTTTACATGAATTTGGACTGGCTGCTCGGCGTTCTGCAGTCAGAATCCGTCTTACTCCTGCTCATCGCAGAGCTCGTGTTGCTTGGTGTCGCGAGCACATCCGATGGACAAGGCAACAATGTAGTCAAGTTCTCTTCACTGATGAATCTCGCTTCTCTGTGTCATTCAATGATGGCAGGATTCGAGTTTGGAGACGACCAGGAGAGCGATTTACTGATGACACAATTCGAGAGGTGGATCGTTATGGTAGGGGTTCTGTCATAGTCTTGGGAGGCTTCTACAGACACGGCAGGACCCCACTCTACATCATCCAAGGCAACTTGACCGGCCCAAGATACCAGAACGAAATCTTGAGACCAATTGTTCAGCCTGCTCTGGAGGCCATAGGTAGTAATGCCATCCTCCACGATGATAACGCTCTACCCCATCGAGCTCGTGTGGTGAATGAGTTTATTCAGCAACATGGGATCATCAGGATGGCGTGGCCAGCTCATTCACCTGACCTTTCTCCGATTGAGCACCTCTGGGATGTCCTTGGTCAAAGATTGTCAACAAATCATCCCCTGCCAATGGATGTTGCACAGCTGACTACATTTCTGCTTCAGGAATGGCAAGCTGTTCCTCAGGATACTCTTCGGACTCTTGTGGACTCGATGCGTCTACGCTGTCTTGAATGCCTTGCTGCAAACGGTGGTCATACCCGATTTTGAAATGTCTATTTGTTCAATATCTATTGTGTGACTTTTGAAAAGGTGGGTGACACACTTCACAGCTTCATTGCGTTTAAATGTGTGTTTCCATTTCTTTACGTGACCTGTCAATTTGGTGTTCAATAAATGCAGTTTTGACTGATACCAATTACGTTTATGTCAGATTATTTTTATGGTTTCAACTAAGGTTTTTCTAAGTGGCCCTTGACTTTTGACGAGTAGTATATTATTATAATAAAACAAAACATTGACAGAGCTCAAGATTTATTTACATGTGTTGTCAAATGTGTTAAGTTTGACAATACCGGTTGATTATTTTGTTTATAAACAATACTGGTTTTACTATTTAGTTCAATGATAAACTGACATTGGACATGAATTTTAATATGTTCATTTTCTGCTCTACTTCTACGTTTATTCTACATTTAGTTTGCTTTTATTTGCAGTTGTAGTCTGTAGCATTTGATGAACAGGAGAAGATTTGTGGGATAGGGCGATCTGTTTCAGGCGCTATAAACGTGTTACTGTTTTCAAATCACTAGAGCTGATTGATCACAGAAGTTAAAGGATGAAAATCATAAAACACTTGGGATACATCATGTGAGAGACGGTATTTGTGTTACCTCATAAAAAAATAAACCATGAGGGTTAGAATTTCGCCTTCACTGACCTTCTTCTCTGTCTTACAGACTTATGCCCCAGCTGTTACAATTCGTGTCATGTTTCTTTCATCTTTCTTGTATATATCTCAAGTTCTCTTCTCCATGTATTTTTTGGGATCTCCTTCTATTTTTGTGTTGTCTGATTTGGATGTGTGTCTCCCTCTATTTTTGTGTGTCTGCCTCTACTTTGTTTGTGTGTGTGTGTGTGTCTATCACGGGTTGCCTCCCCTTAGCTCTGCAGTAGTGGTCCAGAAGTGGCCAAAACTCAAAGGTGTCTACCTTCGCACAAGATTACTCTTAGCAGAGTTGTAGGTAGAAGGATAATGACGCTTCTACCTCAAGATATTTTCAAACGATATTCAGAAAAGAGAAAACAATGCTGCATAAGGCTGAGCAAATGTTAACTTTAGTATCTGCCTTCAACTTTTGTGAAGGATAGCATTATCTTATAATTCGTTAGCTCGTTCAAGCCAGCAGCTGAGTTAATTCAGCGAAATTCCTCTTATTATTATATAGCTCTGTTTAAGAAAAGGTCTGAGAAATACGGATGTAATACATTCAAAATGATTAAGCTTTAGATTTGACTTTATACAAGTAACAAATTTAATAATCAATTATGTTTTTACAGTTATAAAAATGAATAATTCTTTAACAAACAATAGTCATCATCGAGTGATATTATGGTGTTAAAAACTGGATAGCTCACTTGGTAGCTTTTATGTTTCTACTTAGCTGTCAATGAGCTTGTCTGTTCTGCTCCAGCTGATGTTTGGTTCTTTGCAGATAGATGACTTGATCACACTCGTCACTGGTCAAACTTGAAAGTTGTAGCACGTTCCAAGAAGTGTTAGAGAATAACTACCAAGCTTGTCCCGCGTATCTAAGGCCCGTCTGATGATGGTGTCAAGCGTTAACTTCAGGCCACTTATACCCTCATTTGTTCTAGAGATAGTACTCTCAATTCATACCACAAAGCCAATCTTTAGGCTCATAGACTGCTGGCTCAGAGAAATAGTTTAAGGCACCTTTACAATGCCTTTTACACGTAATATGGGGTATTGTTAATTTAGCAATACGTTCCCACTTTGACTTTGTGTTACAGTTTCCTCAGATTCCGGTTTTCCGTGTTAAAATGGTAGAATTGTCCTGGGCGCTAAGTCCTCGATTTACTAAAACAAGGTCCGGTCTGGTAAATGAAATCTGCTGCTATTCTTAACTCTGGCAAGGTCTGGTAGTCTTCTTGACGCGAGATTAATGTTCACAGTGTTGCAAACTTACTAAAGTGTCAGGTTTTATTTTATTACACTTCGCTCCCCCTCGTAGTAAATAAATATTAGACAAAGATAAAGGTATGTTTTCAGGCACTCGTAAGAAATAAAGAAGTTGAACAATTGACAACAGAAAAACAACAGACGTGAGTGGCTTACCCAGGACTCGAACCCAGGACCTTCCGTGCGACAACCTGCCTAGCTATGCACGGGAATCACACTATCCTCCCTGCCATCTAGGCATCCCCTTCCTCCCCCCCCCCTTAGTACTTTGTTACGATTTAGGTAGTGTCAAATCACTAATTTTGTTCTCCCTATGTTTCAAATGCCCTCCAATGGTATCAAAACATGTGCGTTTTGACTGGGTAATTCAAAATATTTCATCAAGGAAATTTCTGTACGTTAATGCAAAAAACATGTCTTCCAAATATGGAAGTGAGATTTCCGAATATTCTCGTCAGTGGTTACTAATAACTTCTTACTTTTATCTCAAGTAATATTTTCGTAATAATTCTGCTGGAAGCTTATTACAACATTGCAACTTCCAGGTGCATGTCTGTAATATGTCCGCAGACGGATGATTTATCGCCCGGCACGCCTTAGGTAAACTCAACACTCTGTCACAACACGAAACTGACCATCTTGTTTTTTACTTATGCCTAATCCTAGTGTCGTAATTTTTTTTCTGAGAGAGTTCTGATGGATATTGGTCCCTTTAGAGTGTAGAATGATAGTGAAGGCTCTGTGAGAATAAGGATTTAGGAAGGTGAGGTAGTAGATTCACAAGTGCTGGGAAGAGTAAGGACAGTCTCTTATTACGACAATATTTGTCTCTCAAACGACTCCTACCACTCTTCTGAACAAACAATTGTTTGCCAGTTCCAGTCACTCAGGCGCACACACCGATTTGGTGATTCTGACGCTCAACACATGAATACACACTACGATAACAAATATGGGGAATGATTGATTTGGGCCAGCCGACACAAAAATGCTAATAAAGTTTTTAATGCTTTTATTATCATAAAATCAAGTCACAAATAATTATCAATTTACAGTCAGAAATCATGGGTTACAAAATACAAAAATGACAAGGGGGGAGGGGGGGGGGGGGGTTTTGAGGAGAAGTATCCACTACACCTTTCCCGCTTGTATTTACTAACAGACAAGACCCGGTCCCAAAGACAGGGGGGGGGGGGTTCCACAGTAATAAGGGGTAAAGGAAAAGCTAGGGTTCTCAGATGTTTTCCTTTAATCATCCAATTTTTCCGGGAGCGGGGGAATGCACACAGTTAAATAATCCCGCTAGGAGAAATCCCGTACAATTAATACAGTACACCTTAATACTAGGTTGAACTAATTATAAGGGTAAAAAGATTAAATCTCCTTTCATTCAAAAAAGAACACGCTTTGCCTCGCCAGCACACAATCATACACACAGACTTACCAAATGGTGAATTCTGGCACTTTGTAGGAATTTTATAACAGCAGATAATACCGAACTCCGCCAATGCCGGTCCCAAGCCCGGATGAAAAAGGAGGAGGGTGGCCTGCATGGAGGCCGTAAGGAGGCAGCCCCTCCACCATGCAAAGGCACAACAGGCCAATCACCTGTTTGCTTTAAACCACGATTACAAGTAACACAAGAGAGAAAACCGGACTGATTCTAAAGGCGACGAACTGGAACGGACTACGGACTACGACTTATGGAACATGGAACACAAGAAGTATAAATGGGAAGGAAGAGGAGCTGGTGGAAGAGATGAGGAAAGCAAAACTAGAAATCCTGGCTATAACGGAAACAAAGAAAAAAGGACAAGGAGTCATGGATCTCAATGGCAACACGCTGCTCTACAGTGGTGTACCCATATCCGAAAGAGCTAAAGGGGGTGTGGGTTGCATTGTGGCCCAAAATCAAAAAGATAGTATCAAGGGGTGGAACGTTGTCTCAGAGCGCATTATGGTTGTGAAACTAAAAGAAGGAGAAACCATAGTCAACCTGGTCATAGTGTATGGGCCAAATGAGGATGAGAGAGCAGAGGTCAAGGAGGAATTCTTCGAGCTGCTTCAAAGGACAGTGGATGACTGCCTAGATGAAGTTATCATGCTCGGAGATTTTAATGCCAGAGTTGGAAATGACCATGCTAGATGGGGTGGAGTTATCGGAAGATATGGAGAAGACACTCTCAATGACAATGGAAAGCGACTCCTTAGATTCTGCAGTGAGCAGAATCTGATCATTACAAACACAAAGTTCCCCCATAAGCGCATACATGCATACACTAGATGTGAACCAACCAAGAATGAGAAGTCAGTGATTGACTATGCCATTGTTCGGAGAAGCTCATTCAAATATGTCCGAGATGCAAGAGTCTGGAGGGGGCCAGAGATTGGAAGTGATCACTACCTGCTAACACTCAAACGAACAACTGAAAGAGTTGCTCAGCCTAGGAACTGCTCAACATCACGCAAGAAACCAAGTAAACGAGCAGGAGAAATGAGCATTAGGACCTACAAGCTGAGAGAGCCAGAAATTAAGACCAGATATCAGGGGCTTATTGCTGCAGCGGTGAACAACACAGAAGAACAACCTGATGACTTGGAAACCCTCTGGATTAAATTCAAGGATATCATAAAGACAGCTGCTGCAGAAGCATGTGGTGAAGTCCGACTTGGGAACCAGAGAAAGAGGACACCTTGGTGGACAGAGGAAGTCAAAGAGAAAATAAGAGAGAAGAAAATGGCATGGAAACAATACTTAGGAGCTAAAAACACAACAGGACAAATGGAAAAAATATAGAGAATATGTGACACTCAGAACAGAAGTAAAGAACAAAGTGCAAGCCGCAAAACAGAAGTCCTGGGAAGAATTTGGAGAAAAGCTAGAAAAAGATGCACAAGAAAACCAGAAATTGTTCTATAAGACCCTAAAGAACATGAGGAAGGAAAAACAATGCCCTCTCAAATTTATAAAGGACAAGCAAGGCAAATTGCTTACTGCCCCGAAGGAAGTAATGGAAAGATGGAAAGAATATTTCTCAGAACTCCTTGATGGTGAGCAAGGTCAAGCATCAGAAATGATAACCACTAGCACAGAAGAGGAAACCAATGGTGATAAAGATGACATAAAGATGGAAGAACTGAAGGCAGCACTGGAGAAAATCAAGATGGGCAAAGCAGCAGGGCATGATGGTATAACACCAGAAATGGTTAAGTACATGGGAGCATCAGGCGACCTGTTACTCTTAAGGGTCCTACAGGCAGCATGGTGCAACAAGACCATACCAAAGGATTGGGAGATCGCCATAATAACACCAATTTTCAAAAAGGGTGACAATCGACAGTGTGGAAACCATAGAGGCATATCCCTTCTCAGTGTCCCTGGAAAAATCTACTCTAGAATCCTAGAGCAGAGACTCCGACGCCTAGCTGAGCCACAATTGGATGAGGTCCAGTGCGGATTCCGAGCAAACCGAAGTACTCAAGACCTAATCTTCACACTCAGACAGCTGAGTGAAAAGGCCCTTGAGTATAAGAGTGAGATCCAT
This sequence comes from Oreohelix idahoensis, assembly GCA_024509875.1. Classification (NCBI taxonomy): domain Eukaryota; kingdom Metazoa; phylum Mollusca; class Gastropoda; order Stylommatophora; family Oreohelicidae; genus Oreohelix; species Oreohelix idahoensis. The sequence continues at coordinate 652,225 of JAMPIV010022931.1, forward strand.
CTTTGTTTCATAGATCTGGAAAAGGCGTTTGACAGGGTCCCTTGGAGCAAACTTTGGGACTGTTTGGCAAGGAAGAATATTCCAGCACCTCTGATTCATGCTATACAGAGCTTCTACAAGTCTTGCAGAAATTATGTGAGGACAGCAAACCATAAGTCAGAAGAGTTCAGGACCACCACTGGTGTAAGACAAGGTGATATCCTGTCACCTTACCTTTTCATACTCCTCATGGACGATGTCATCAAGGCATGTAAGGAGAGAAAACAAGAAAGTATTCAGTGGGGTACTGGAAGATGAGACAGGTCTATATTTCAGAGCTGGCATTTGCTGATGATGTTGCCCTGATTGCTAAATCAGAGGCACATCTCCAATCCAACCTGCAAGTATGGAAGGAAGAGCTGGAGAAGAGAGGGATGGTCATAAGCAGCTCTAAAACAAAATCCATGGTGATATCACGAGAAGAAAGAAGACATCAGATTAAGCTGGGAGAACAGGTCCTGGAGCAGGTCGACCACTTTAAATACCTCGGAGCTATTATAGACCGAAAGGGAGGCATCAAAGAAGAGTTGGCCACTCGAAAAGCAGCAGCTGGGAGACTTTTTCAGGCCATAAATCGAGGATTCCTCAGCAAGAGAGAGGTTGGTAAGAAAACGAAGATGGCTGTATACCGCTCCACCTATGTCCCAGTCTTGACATATGGATGCGAGTCATGGGCAATGACTACAACCCATAAAAGCCAGATCCAAACCTCAGAAATGAGATATCTGAGGAAGGTGGTTGAAGTAACAAGAAGAGACATGGTACGCAACCAGACGATACGTCAAGGCCTAAAATGCCACCCCCTACAGACCCAAGTAGAACAGTCCCAACTAAGATGGTTTGGCCATGTCTGCAGAATGGGAGAAGATCGGCTACCACGACAAGCATGGGAAACAAAGAGCCAAGGATCCAGACCCCGAGGACGACCCAGAGTCCGCTGGGAGGACAACATTAGACAATCTTTGAAGGACCGAGGACTAGAATGGAACCAGGCCAGGAGGAAGACAGCCGATAGAATAGTCTGGCGCTCTCTCTTCCAAACCTCTACACCTCACGGTAGAAGGGGAACGACTAAGTAAGTAAGTAAGTAAGATAATACCGTAGAACAATGGAAATTTCCTTTGTTTTTCTTCTGTGTCAGGCCCCAGATTTAATGAGGTGGGCTGGTAGCTAATAGTCTCAAAAAATCGCCTGACGGTGAAGCGTATAGGCTACTGTTGGTTCTTAGATAAAAGTTCCTAATGAATGGCACAGGCACTTGGCTAAGTGTGAGTTATGGTGTGGTTTCTAAGATTGGCACAGCTGGGGGAGATAACTTTCGTTTTCCGTAATGTCACAAACTACAAAAACACTGAGGTAAGTTCTTCTTCACAAATAGGGCAGTGAGTAAAATATTGCTACTGGCAAAAAGGTTCTGCTTCCAGTTTTAACGACTTTATGAATTGGGATTTTAAAACAGTCCTTGGGTTTGCTTTATTTCTGTAACCTTCAGATAGTTGAATCACACAGGATCGCCACACAGATTAAATTTTAAATATGTTCATAAGTCACTGGAGTAATCGAACTGAGTCGGCAAGACTCTAGATATATATTATTGCTGCGAAATGGTTGCTTAAATGCTGTTTCATTGCTGCTTAATTGCTGGGATGCGAGGTTCAAACGATCATTCTGGATGCAATAGAAAAAAAGGGTGCGAAATCTCTGCGAGACTAGCCTCGTTCGCGGTGAGTTTCCTGATTCCTCAGATCGTATCCGCTCTATGTTTAATTCTGAAGACCAGCCTGTCCTTGATGTGACCGCTCTCCCGAGATGCTTTCGGGCAAGTCTGCCGGTTTCCACAGAGGTGCGAAATCTGCAAGAAGCTTTCTTCTGACCGCTCGTGTCCATCTTGCGAACGGTTCAGTGTTCGCACGGAGATGCAAATTTCTGCTTCTCTGTTCTGTGGATCGTCTTTGACTGCTTTGATCACAGCCGCTACTCTTCGTTGATGAAAAGTTACAACAATACTGATGTTCAGGGGTTCTAATGTTATGAAAAGCTAAAGTCCCTTTTATCATCCATCAAATCAGGGAAAATTCACTTGTCAAACTAGGCGTACGTCACACTTAGCAAAGCCGAGAAGATTAAAGCATCATGGCAAATTATCGCCGAAGGGAGTGTTCAAAGATATGAAAATACCAAATATCTGCTTGATAGCAGAGAAAGAAATGTGCCGACCACGGAAATTTCACGTAATCAGTACTCACAACAAATGTAACTGACTACTGCCGGAGAGGAGAAGAGATCGATCCAGTAATTATGTGACTGTTTCTGCCCCTATTTCCTTTATGCAAGATAATTTCATAAAACGAATATAACATATGAGAGACGGTATATGAATGACGACCTCGTCAAAAATATAAACCACAATGGTGAGACTTCCACATTCACTTATCTTCTTCTCTGTCTTACAGCCTTATGCCACAGCTGTTACAACGCGTATCAAATTTTCTTTATCTTTCTTGTATATATAAATTCTATTCTCCAAATGTTTTTCCGTCTGTCTCTATCGTGTGTGTCTCCCTCTGTTGTTTTGAGTCTGCGTCTATTTTTATTTGGGTCTGCCTCTATTTTTTATATCTGCCTCTATTTTTTATATCTGCCTCTATTTTTGTGTCTGCCTCTGTTTTTGTTTTGATCTGCTTATTTTTTATATCTGCCTCTTTTTTTTTTTGGTCTCCCCCTTTTTTTTTTGGTCTGCCTCTATTTTTTGTCTGCCTCTATTTTATTTTGGTCTGCCACTATTTTTGTGTCTGCCTTTGTGTTTTTTGTCTGCCTCTGTTTTTTTTTGTTCTGCCTCTATTTTTTTTCATAAAACGAATGCTTAGCAACGCTGTTAACTCGCTTCCAGGCTATGTGGTCTCAAGTCACTAACTCTCCTTTTAAAGTTGTAGAGAAGTGATAGAACTGATATTATTTAAACAACATTACACACAACTTGACTATTCTAACATGTAGGGACAAGGCATTAGGATTTATGGTTAGTCTATAACTCGACGCTGTAAAGGCGACTTTAGTGGCAACGTAAGATTACATGTGATTTAGCCACTGCGGATTATAATGTCTTCGTTGTTCTCTATGTTTCAGAGCCATTCTTACTTAACTCGTTCCCCTTCTACCGTGAGGTGTAGAGGTTTGGAAGAGAGAGCGCCAGACTATCCTATCTGCTGTCTTCCTCCTGGCCTGGTTCCATTCTAGTCCTCGGTCCTTCAAAGATTGTCTAATGTTGTCCTCCCAGCGGACTCTGGGTCGTCCTCGGGGTCTGGATCCTTGGCTCTTTGTTTCCCATGCTTGTCGTGGTAGCCGATCTTCAGAGCCATTCAATGAGACTAAATATGTGAGTTGAGACTATAAATGGGTTGGGTTTGATATATTTTAATGCCCATTCGTCACTATGCAATGAAAGATCCTCTTGTCACCTCATGTTATAATGTTTGGTGGACAAGGTTGGTCGGGACTTATGGTCATTTTCCGGCTCACAAGGGGACTTGTCAAATACATCGTCTCAACTTTAGTTTAGGCAGCACTTTGTGCCGGTCAAAAATGCAAGGTATTTATGCAGAATAGAATGTGCATTTAAAAAAACTCGGGTTATACATATCTAATGACGTGTTTTAAGCCTATAGTTTATTTATTTATCCCATATAAAATATAACTGCATATTTATATAACAATGGCAACTGACAGAATCACTTTCTTCTTAACGTAAAATGTATTTCCTTATTTGCTACAAATGCGCTACATGCAAAATTATTATAAAATAATTATATAATGTGTTTAGAGTTATGACTTGCTTTCGCGCACGTATTACTCCCCTTGTAATAAAAATTACGTCCCTTAGATAAGCGCATAAATGTATCTTATCGTTTCAATATAAGGGAAATAGCAATGATATGGTAGTGGAAAATTGATAACAGTTCTCAAAGTCAATGTCTGGTTGTGTAGTGAATACAGAAAGTTAGTAAAAATTCAATGACTTTACATGCTTATTGTGTATGTGGTACTGACTATTCCCCCCCCCCCTCCCCCCTTTCTTTTCTTTTTCTTCAGTGCGTATGGAATCGATACTTGCCGAGTTTGTAAAATGTAACCGGCCAAGGGAGGTAACTAACAATCATTTATGTGACTCCCATTATAAAAACGTCTATGTGTTGCATCAAAGTGCTAAATATCTCTCAACTGGATTAAACTTAATATTGAACCCAAACTTGCGCTTGCCCCCAACCCCCTCCTCCCCCCAATAAAAAAAAGACAAACACAGCTAAAGTTTGAAAGATGTGTGCATGAGAGACATGAAGAGATTAGTCCAAGGATTCTGGGAGGACAGAGATGCCAATCGCACCAAATGGAGATGCCCTCAAAGATTATGAGAGCAGAGACTCTTACAACATCAGGTGAAAATAACCATTTTAGTGATGCCCCCTTATCGAAATGGGTTTAAGTTCAAAGCTCTGGCCGAGTAGTTAAGAGAAAATATGTCACTTGAGAGCCATGACCCAAGCGGGACTGCTGCTATAAAATGTCAAGGACGATCACGTGATCACAGTATGGGATATAATATTTCTACAGGATTATTTTTTAAATTGTATTATCAGCACGTAATGTCTACCCTTCCAAGATGGAGGTGAAATTCGTTTCTCACCTTAGACGCCGAAAGAAAAACATCAGGAATGTGTATATTTCGATGGATATCACCATGTTATGTTAAATTATAGAATTAAAGATACACCAGAGTATCTAGTGGTGTAGATATTTTCCTATAACTGACCTCGAAACCCTCGAATCGGTCGGTTGGATCGGAGGGTTGATCAGTGAGTTAACAATTCACTATCGTAAAACAAGCTATTGTTACCGAAACAGAACCAGGCTCGACAGTAAACATGACTCACTCTAATATCTTGGGGGCTAAGGAGATTTCTAAAATTGGATACTGGAATGTAAGAACTATGTATCAAGACGGAAAATTGGAAGAAGTAATTAAAGAAATGGATAATTATAAGTTGGACTTATTGGGTGTCAGCGAGTGTAGATGGACGGGGAAGGGCATAAAATATATTTCAGAAGAAAAAAAAGCAAATTATATACTCTGGTAGTAATGATAATCGTCACACAGAGGGAGTAGCCATCCTAATGACACAGAAAGCAGCAGCATCGCTTATCAGCTGGGTACCTATCAATGAGAGGCTAATATTAGCTAGATTTCAGACACGATTTTTCAAGCTCTCAATTGTACAATGTTATGCACCAACTAACGACGCTCTTGATACCACAAAAGATGACTTCTATGAAGCACTTCTAAGTACCATCAACACAATACCCAAGCATGACATAATAGCAGTCATGGGTGATTTTAACGCCAAAGTAGGTGACAACAACGATGGAGTACAAAGATATCTCGGTACTCATGGCATAGGCTGTTTGAATCAAAATGGCGAAAGACTTCTAGAACTTTGTGAAATATCAAACCTCGTTGTGGCAGACACCATCTTTCCACATAAGAATATCCACAAGATAACATGGAATTCACCTGATGGCAGAACTAAGAACCAGATAGATCACTTCTGCATAAGCGCTAAATTTCGCTCATCAGTTCAAGACGTCAGAGCATACAGAGGTGCAGAGATCGGAAGCGATCATAACCTCTGCATAGCTAAAATGAGAATTAAACTGAAGAAATTATACCAACCGAATAAAAATAGAAGAATAGATGTACACAGACTGCAATCAAATGATATAAAGAAGGAATATAATGTCAAAATGAACAACTATTTCGATGCTTTAGGCAAAATTGACAACGATATCACCACCAAGACAATCGATACTAAATGGGAACAACTGAGAACAGCAATGACAGAAGCAGCTGTAGCGACCACCGGATACCTAGTACATAAAAAGAAAAAATGGATGAGAGAAGATACTTGGGATAAAATACAAGAAAGGAAAACAGCAAAACTTAAACTACTAGCGGCAAGTACACATAATGCAGTTGAATCTTGCAAACTAACTTATAACTTGTTAAATAAAGAAGTGAAGACAAAAACTCGAAGAGATAAAAGACATTTCATCAATGAACTGGCCGTAGAAGCTGAAAATGCTGCAAGAACTGGTAATAGTAGGTGCCTTTATCAAATTACAAAACAACTATGTCACCAGCCTACTGCTATGGAAACACCTGTTAAAGGTAAATTAGGGAATGCAATACCAACAGATAAAGAACAAATGAAGAGATGGGCTGAGCACTTCATGGAGGTGCTAAACAGACCACCACCAACAGTAACACCTGATTTTAATAATGAAACATCCACAACCACCTTGCCAATAACTTGCGATGAATTCACGCTGGACGAGATCAAACAAGCCGTTAAAAGATTAAAAAATTTTAAAGCTGCTGGAGTTGACGAAATTTCAGGGGAAATGATTAAAGCAGTTAATGACAACAACCTCTTGAGAATTTTAGATATTATAAATGAAGTATGGAGAGAAGAACAACCACCACAACAATGGAAAGACAGTATTATTGTAAAGTTACCGAAGAAAGGTGATCTATCAGACTGTAATAACTGGCGTGGTATATCTCTATTATCAGTACCTGGAAAATTATTATGTTGCATGATGTTAGAAAGACTTAAATTGCATGCTGACGAAAAGATCAGAGAAGAACAAGCGGGTTTCAGGCCGAAACGATCATGTATTGATCAAATATTCACACTAAGAACAATTATAGAAGAATCAGTGGAAAGGCAATCGCCACTTATTATCACCTTCGTCGATTTTCAAAAAGCCTTTGATAGTCTACACCGCCCATCATTGTGGAAGATACTTACAATCTATGGTTTTCCAACAAAATATGTGAATATAATCAAAGCGCTATATGACAATGCAAGATGTTGTGTTAGAACAAATAAAGGGAATACAGAATGGTTTACAGTAGAAACAGGGGTGAAACAAGGCTGTATTATGTCACCACTACTTTTTGGAATAGCTATTGATTGGGTTATGAGAAACTATACCCACAATGAACAATTGGGTATAAAATGGACAAATGGAAAATTCCTGGGGGACCTGGATTTCGCAGATGATGTAGCATTCTTAAGTTCAACACCAAGACAATCCCAAGAAGCAATAAATAATTTGTGTCATCTCTCGGTTAAAATTGGTCTCCAAATAAATGCCTCTAAAACTAAAGCTATGAACTTTTCTAACGAGACCTTTGATATCATCTTGAACGGGGAAAAACTACAGAAAGTTGAAAGTTTCAATTATTTAGGCAGTAAAATGACTCAGGATGGTGACACAACAAGAGAAATCCATACTAGAATTGCTTTGGCAGCTAGCGCCTTCAATAGATTATCTAACATTTGGAAATTACGATCATTGAATATACATACCAAGCTTCGTCTGTTTAATTCAAATGTTATCTCAGTGTTAACATACGGCTGTGAGAGTTGGAAAATAACAAAATCATTGGAGAACAAGCTGAATACATTCGAGAACAAATGTCTTAGAAAACTCATGAACATCAGTTGGAAAGAATTCAAGACTAATCGACAAATAAGAGAAGACTCTAGGCAGAAATATGTCTCCGACTATATAAGGAAAAGACGATGGTCATATATCGGTCATGTCCTACGAATGCAAAACAACAGAATACCACTACAGGCGCTCACTTGGGTTCCTGAGGGTAAGCGGAAAAAAGGAAGACCAAAAGAAACACTCAGAAGAACAATAATAAGAGAAGGAAGAACGTTGGGCCTAAATAATGTGCAAGAGCTAAGAGGAGTGGCGTCACAACGAACAACCTGGAGAGCACTGGTTTCTGCCTTATGCGCCGTGTTTGGCGCTTAAAGAATTTATTATTATAATGTCTATTGGATATTCCTAAACCACGTGTATAAACAAGGAAGCAAGAACGACCATGTGACACATAAGTTGTATTTTATATTCCCAGAAACAAAACAACAGAAACACAATTCTAAAATGACCAATGAACTCAACGTTACAAGAGAGAGCAAAAATGATTGCCCGCCATGATGTCACGTGATCTCCCCTTTCGCTGTTGTGTTAATGTGACACATCATTTTATGACATAAAATAACAGGTAAGCCGCTGTATTGTGACGTTTGTTTCATATAAAGTTATTGGATAAAATGAAGAACTAACAAATGACAAATTGTGACCGTGCAGTTAATTGTGCGCAGGTCGCGGCATCAAATAGTATCGTGTAGCCGGTCTGTGTTTACGGCATCAATGAAAGAATGTGTGTGTGTCCGTCAGCTGATCGGGTCAGTTCAGTTAAAGGTTGAGCGCAGGTAAATATTTTGAAGTGCGCTAACTCCGGTACGTTTTCTTGGTTCAAGTCGTTACAGGCCTGTCCGCCTGAGATGTAAATTCTTGACCTTGTTTTATTCTTCCTTCCCAGAGTTCGTTCGTACCCTTTTTTTTTGTTTAGTGAAAAGCAATCTCGTATAATGGTTTTGTCAAAGTATCCAACTGTAATATTCCAACGAAAAACTCGGCAACGTAGAAAAATAAAATATTGTTTATTAACGTGATTTGGAACAGCAATGTCATTGGCACAATAGTGAATTACTTATGTCTTTCTTACACAAAGTAGTGAGTATCCAAAAATGAAAATGTAAATCCACAGGAATAATATATCTAATAGTGTAAAATACAAACTTGACTACTTAAAAATACTTGTCTAACTTGAAAAACTTGTCAAGTTAAAAACAACTTGTCTTGATAATCTCAAAGACGAAGTTCTGTAAAAATACTCTCGCCTAACGAATCCTAAAATCTGTACAAGTCCTCTCAATCGCCCACGTCTCTTCTTTATATACAGCCCACTCTTTTTTCCCGCCAATTTTCACACGATGCTTTATTTTTCACACGATACCAAATATCTACATTTGCACACGCTTTTCTCATCTTTTCGACCTTTTGCACACGACTCTCACTCTAGCAACGGAACAAACCCAGATTAGCAACTTCTCCCAAAACTTTCCATTCAATACATATGCATTTACTATTTTGTAGTTCTGAGACAGCTTCTCTCGAATCCGTGAACTTTTCATGATATAGTATTTTGTGCACAAATGTCCTAACTGCTTTTAACGTTATTTCTCTATTTATGTGGTTTTTAACACGTATTAATTTTAGTGTATACCAAGCGGTCACACAAGTCCCGGGGCCAGAAAAATGTATCCCATGTGGAGACATTTTCGTCCTATCAACTAAAAAAAATCAAGTTCCTAACATACATACTGGGGCAAAATATGAAATGGGTGCATATATTAATGAGTCAATTGGAAATGGACAATTGTTGAGAAAAATTAATGTTACTAGTATAAGTCTTTGACTGGGGGCATATACTTATGAGCCAAAATGAGAAAAAAAAAATTTAAAAAAATTTTCAAGATGTCAGTATACATGTGAGCCAAAAAAAATTTTTTTTCCAAGATCTTAGTATACCTGTAAGCTAACTTAAAAATGTATTACAAGATCTCAGTATACATGTGAGCCGAAAAAAAAGGAAAAAATTATTATTTCGTAAAGCGAAGGATCTAGTAGATTCATATTGCGTAAAACGGGGGAGACATACAAGTTGTTTATACACTATGTCATTAAACAGTATGGGATATGGATAGCAATGTGCAATACGCAATGTAAATTATTCATGTATTAACACAATACTTATGTAATCTTTACTTAACACGCTAGTAATAATGCATAAAAACATGGAGTTATGATATGAAATATATATACTTAATTTTAAACTTATTGAACTTTTTATTTAAAGTCGACACATATAAGGTTTGGTCATGCCAAACAAAACTCGAGTGTTAATCAACACTCAGGACAATAAGTGAATCCTATCTTAATATTTTCATCTGAATGGTAACTGCCCATAGCTATTACCTGTGACCATGACTTCCGCTAGTGTGAACGGGAGCGGTGAAAGGTCACACTGGATATTTGAACTCTCATTAACGGCACAATGTGGCGTCAACTGAGGGAGAGGGAGGGGTGGTGGGGGTTTATAGTACAATGAAATAGCTGGGGGGGGGGGGGTAGAGAAAGTAGTTCCTGTTTTGGATGGATGAATGAACGCGAGACGTGGGAGAAAGGTAAGGAAAAAAGAAGAACTCGCATGGGGAAATCCACAGGGGGGGGGGGGGGGTATAAAGGCGGTGAAAACGAAGATCGGACCTGACACGCTGAGGTCACGTCTGGACAGTTTGTGCGTAGGGAAAAGAGAGTAGAGAGGTGTGGGTCAACATTCCAATTACGCATTAGAGCTTAAAAAATTTACACTGGACGAGTACAACATCTGTGTGTCTCAACACAGTAATTTGTTAAAAAGACATGATACATGGTACATAGTTGTTTATGCGATATAAATGAAATTCAAACAATGCATAATAAGTAATCATAAAATCGATCCATAGCATATGTCTAGTTCCAGCAACTCCTGAACAGACCAGTAGAGAAATGTGTTTAAAAAAATGCTCTGAGTATTGTTCACCATTTGTGATGCTCCGGCTAATCACATGTGTAATAATGTTTTGGTTTTCCGCCAAAGTCTTAATATTATGACATAAACTGTCATAGTTGTCGTGGGGTGCAGTGCCAACAAAAACTGTAGCGCATTGCTTACAAACGGCAAAATCGCCCATTTTGGTTGATGTGCTTGTCTCATATCATGAGAGTGTAGCTTAAGATCAAACAATGTCTTCTTTAACCTTTGACATTCTTCCTTAGTGGCAAATAGTACATGCATGTGTTTGGTTAAGTTTATAATGTACAACAATACATATATTTCTAAGTGCAAACAAAATGTAATTTTAAATCTTCTAATACAAAATATAATGGGTTGAATACTGTAACTGTGCATGTTGAATAGAGTTGCGCCTCTGCATATTTTTCTCTCCACTGACGGTTATGACTGCCGCTGATAGCATCAACTAGACGGCATAGAAGGTGGCTTGCATCATCAGAAAAAAAACTGTTTAGAGCAACCAGCAAGAGCAAGCCGGTCGACTCCAAAATAGCATGCCTTTCCTAGGCAGTGCTATCGCACTCGGACAAGAAAAAATGAAACCATATAGAATAACCCAGCCAGAGCAAACTGGATTAACTCTAACATATAGCATAGTTTCTCCTGGACAAATCTGCTATCGTGCACGGACAACCAAAATGGAACCATTTAGGGTAACCGAGCCAGAGCAAACTGGATTAACTCTAAAATATAGCATGCCTCTCCTGGACAGTGCTATCGCACTCGGATAAAAATGAACCCATTGAGAGTGGCCCAGCTAGAGTAACTTGGCCATCTCTGAGGTCATCTCTAATATAGCGATGTCTTTCCTGGACAGCATGCTATCGTACTTTCTCTCAGTGTCTACAGCAGTGACAGTTGATGTAGTGTTACATGTAGGGTGTTGCGAAGTTGATGCACTGTGCTGTGTGATGTTCTGTCGCTTAGTTGAACGTGCCTTGTACAGAGCATCTGTCGTAGACAATCTTCTATCGTGTTTCTTCTCAGTGTCTACAGCAGTGATGGTTGGTGTAGTGTAACAGGTAGGGTGCTGCGAAGTTGATGCACTGTGCTGTGCGATGTTTTTTGGTTTAGTTCGCCGTTTCGTGTACAGCTTTGCACGAACATGCTCCTGCGGAAGGCGTATAACCTTTGTCAATGGTACCGAGTTGTCTGATGAAGTTGAGTAAGGTCGTTTCGAGGCGAACCGAATGGATGTATCCATATTATCGTCGGGATGCTCGTTATCATCATCGTTATCACTTTGGTGTTCTTCAGTATCAAGGTCTGACTCCTCTCGTTGTGTGGAAGTAGGAACGGGAGCCTTTCGTTCCGTTAATGAAGCAGGTGATAACTCTGTATCGGAAGGTTGTGGTGTATCTATATGGGTGTCGGCATCTTGTAGAGTCTGTTGTTGTTGTTTTTCTTCATTTAAAGATGTGTTGCTATCTCTGGACAACGATTGGTAATTATCTGCTTGAATTCGAAGACTTCGTGCTTGAATTCTCTCACGTAGCTCCTGCGGAGGGATGTCATGTTCACTCGTAGAAGTGTCGCGACATCTACGTAGTCTGTCGATAGCATCGTGCGGGGGGTGAAGAGAGGGGTTTGAGTGTTCATCGTCGCAATGTGACACATCAGATGTAGAGGATGATGTGGGGGGACAAAGGAGGGTGGTTTTGCGAATCGGTCTGGTGTTAGTGAGGATAGACTGGGAAACAGGACGATGATTATCTTTCTTGATTTGTGAAATGTGGGCTTTCGTCCTGATCTGTCTTTCTTCGTGCCACAGGATAAAAGTTGTTGGTGTAGTCTGTTCTAAGATTTTGAAACCATCGATCCATTTGTCGTCAAATTTAGAATGTCGAACGTGTTTTTTTTGTAGTATACTAGATCTCGCATGTGAAACTGTTCCAGTTTTGTGTTTTTATCGTGTGTACGCTGTTTCTTCCGGAAAGCTTTTCCTGCATTTTTGTTCGCAATTTGATGTGCTGCATGCTTTTGTTGTAGGATGACAGCTATCGGGTCCTCTCCCATATATCTGCGTTGTGGTTGGAGACGGTTGTTCATCGGAAATACCGGCTCCCTACCGTAAAGTAGGTAAAATGGCGATAAACCAGTGGTGTCGTTAATGTTTACTCGTATTGCTTCTAAGGCCTGGTTAATGTATAGATCCCAATATTAATCGTTGCCTTCGATGTGTTTGGATAGAATGTCATGAAGGGTTGAATGCATTCTTTCGTTTCTTCCGTTACTCTGGGGCCGATAGAAACTAGTTGTGGTGTGTTTGATGTTTAACTTTTGTAATGTTGATTTAACAGGATTGCCAACGAACTGTTTTCCTTTGTCCGTGATGACTCTTCTAGGACAACTATGTCTAGGTAGAAATTCTTGCAAAAAGAAATCGGTGACAGTTGTAGAAGTCACATCTTTCATAGGGAAACTCTCCGGCCACACCGAGTGCTGGTCTACAATGTGCAACAAGTACCTGTTTCCTGACAGTGTTAGGGGGTACGGTCCAGAGATGTCTAAACTGACAGTTTCTATGGGATAGTGGGAAGGTTGCATTTTTTGTACTGGGGATTTGTTCACCTTCATATTTCTCCTTTTGCAGATCTTACAAGTGGCCACGTAATCAATTATATCTTTATACATGGTTTGCCAGTAACACGGTTTTTTAATGACGTCTATCGTTTTATCTCGTCCCAGGTGTCCATTTTCATCGTGGAACTGGATGAGGATGTCAGGTATTAAATGATGTGGAATATATTTCTGTAATCTTCCATCTTGTTTGGAGTCAATATGATAGAGTGCTTGGTCATGAAGAAAGATAGTAAAATCCTTGACTTTTGCTGGTGTTTCTGTAATTTGTTTCATAAGTTTAACGACTTCCGGGTCTTTCATTTGTTCCTGTAGGATGTCAAAGTTGTCTGTTTGATCCTCTTCTGACAATCGGTCAGTGTCTGTGTGAGTGTCCGATTGATCGGCATTTCGGTTTGAATTTATGACATTTATTTGTCTAGTATTGTCATTTATGTCTGTTGCAGCTGCTTCATTTTCGTTACTCTGTGTCGGGTTGTCAGGATATGGAATTATAGAAAGCAGGTCAGCACATGTATTGAGGGTTCCTGCAATGTATTCTATGGTAGTGTCATAGTTCTGCAAATTCATCGCCCAAGTTTGAAGCTTCTTTGGTTGTTCGGATGCCTTCGTCAACCAACTAACAAGGGGTTGGTGATCTGTTCTAATGATAACTTTTGTTCCGCTGATGTAAAAATCCAGTTTCTGCATAGCATAATGAATGGCAAATGCTTCCTTTTCTGTTGGAGTCCATCGCTTTTGGGACTTACTTAATGCGTGTGACAGGAAAGCAATTGGCTTTTCGTTGGGCACATTAGGGATAATAGGATTTCATCAGAAGGGTTTGGTTGGACAAGGCAAGCTCCTACAGCGTTATCAGAAGCGTCAGTGTATAGGATGATTGGTTTGGTGGTATCAGGGTGTGCCAACATTGGAATGGTTGTGAGTGCATTTTTTAGGTAATCGAATGCTTGTTGACATTGATCCGTCCATCTGAACCTGGCACATTTCTTAGTGAGGGCTATTAATGGCTCCGTCGCCTTGGAGAAATTGACGATGTGGCGTCTTTAATAACTACAACATCCAAGAAAACCTCTTACGTGTCTCACAGTTGTAGGGAGTGGCATCTCTCTAATCGCTCGTACTTTCTCGTCGTCAGGGCGAACTCCACTGCCATTAATAATGAAACCTAGGTATTTAATTTCCTGTTTTAGGAATTTACATTTCGAGAGTTTCAACTTTATGTGATGATATCTTAGACGATCAAAGACTTGTTCAGCCCTTTTCAGGTGTTCTTGTATTGCACCTGGCGTATGGACTAAGATATCATCCCTGTATGCCAAGGCAAAGGGCTGGAATCCTTTCAAGATCTCATCCATGAGGGACATATAAGTGGACATGTTTCTTAATCTGTATGTATATTTGCTCTCTCATCAAGCTACTGATGGCTCCAGTATCTATCAGAGCTCTGTAATTTTTGTTATTGATGGATATTAAGCATGAACTGGGATCAGGTGATAAATTTATGTGATTGATTTCTGATAGCTGTGGTTTGCAATCGGTACTATGATGTCGAGGTTTGTTTTTGGTGGTGTAGGACCTTTATTCATAACCGTTGTTAAAGTTATGTCTGTTGTGGTCATACCCAATGGTCCCATTTATCGGCTGACATAAGCGTTTCCCTGACCTTGGTTGTAAGATCTGGGCTGGCTTCGATTGAAGGAATGATTTCGTTGTGGGTGAGGTCGGTGTTGATCACCATTTGCATAATAATAACGTGGTGAGTGGTTCTCATACTGATCAGGATGTGCTCTGTATTGATTGTAATTCTGTTTTTGTGTACATTCGTGAGAAGTATGTCCTCGGCGTTTGCAAATAAAGCAAGTAAGGGCAGTAACCTGGTGCACATTCTGTTGATGTCTTCTGGGTTGCTGATGCGAATGAGACTGTCCTGCATGTTGGTTGGGATGATTATAATTTGAATGGACTCTGTAGGAGCTGTTCGTACTCCAATGTGGTCTTGAATGGCCCATTTCCATCGGCTCATGGAATTCGTCGGAATGGTCTAGTTTTGGTTCCCTGTCAATTCGTTGCTGGAACCTTTTACGAACGTTTCCTTCCGTCACCGCTAGTTGAATGGTCTCTGTAATGGTCTTTGTATCCTTTCTAAGAAGATGGAGTTTAAGGTTATCTGCGTGTAACTCGTCAATAAAAATACCAACTAAATGTCTTTCAAGCTCTTGGGAAGAGATGTTCACGTCTAGAAAAGCTTCTTCAGCCAAGTTGAGTAATCGATCAGCGTAGAATTGTACTGGTTCGTGTCTGTCTTGGTGTATTTTGCGAAGTAAGATCCAAGCATGTTGTCCATCGGTTATATCACTATAGCATTGTACAAGCTCTTTCCTCAGTGAATCAAAGGTCTCATTGGAATATGTTTTAGATCTACGACGGAGAAAATTGGTTACCAAAGAATCTGAAGACAGGTAAGCGATTCTTTTGCGGTCCTCATCACATGCAGCGTTTATTAGAGAAGCAAATTTGTCCATAACCACTAGCCATTTCCTGAAAGACTTAGCATCTCCAGCAAATGGAGTTACGACAGTTCGGACCTGTTGGTACTTGGCGAAATGGTCTACATTACCTAAAGTTTCCGTAATCTTCTGTAGAGCAATCATAGCTGGCTCTGCGTTTTCTGGAAGGGGTGTGTGACTTGGTAGAGCTGATTGTTGCTGTTGCTGTATAGTTATTAAATGTTGTTGTTGTTGCTGTTGTACCAGTAGTTGTTGCTGATCAAGCTGCTGTTGCAACGCTTGTGGATCCATGATAGTGATTAATAGTGATTAGGCCTGTCTGCTGTCACTAAAAAAAGATGGCTGTTCGCTTGCCAGAATGACTATGCTTTCCCAAACGAAAAAGAGCTGGTCACGGCGCCAATTAGTATTAGTGAGACCGTGCAGTTATTTGTGCGCAGGTCGCGGCATCAAATAGTACCGTGTAGCCCAGCTGTGTTTACGGCATCAATGAAAGAATGTGTGTGTGTCCGTCAGCTGATCGGGTCAGTTCAGTTAATGGTTGAGCGCAGGTAAATATTTGGAAGTGCGCTAACTCTGGTACGTTTTCTTGGTTCAAGTCGTTACAGGCCTGTCCGCCTGAGATGTAAATTCTTGACCTTGTTTTATTCTTCCTTCCCAGAGTTCGTTCGTACCCTTTTTTATGTTTAGTGAAAAGCAATCTCGTATAATGGTTTTGTCAAAGTATCCAACTGTAATAGCCCTCTCAATCGCCCACGTCTCTTCTTTATATACAGCCCACTCTTTTTTCCCGCCAATTTTCACACGATGCTTTATTTTTCACACCATACCAAACATCTACATTTGCACACGCTTTTCTCAGCTTTTCGACTTTTTGCACACGCCTCTCAATCTAGCAACGGAAAAAAAACCCAGATAAGCAACTTCTCCCAAAACTTTCCATTCAATAAACATGCATTTACTATGTTGTAGTTCTGGGACAGCTTCTCTCGAAGCCGTGAACTTTTCATGATACTGTATTTTGTGCACAAATGTCTTAACTGATTTTAACGTTGTTATTTCTCTATTTATGTGGTTTTTAACACGTATTAATTGTAGTGTATGCCAAGCGGTCACAAAATAACAAGTGGTTTTACAATTTTCTTGTATAAACACATGTCTTGTGTGGACTCCGTATTTGTTAGCAATAATCTAGGTCACATGACGTATAGTTCCCGGTGGGTCTTTGAACAAGCTAAGAAAGAATAGTACTGCTGTACATACAGACATTTCGTTGATGGTGAATGGGGTCATGAATAGGGTGACAACCTCATCATGTAAAACACATTTCTACAAGGACCACTGCTACCACACAACCTCATCATGTAAAACATATTTATACAAAGACCACTGCTACCAGACAACCTCATCATGTAAAACACATTTCTAAAAGGACCACTGCTACCAGACAACCTCATCATGTAAAACACATTTCTACAAGGACCACTACTACCAGACAACCTCACATGTAAAACACATTTCTACAAGGACCACTACTACCAGACAACCTCATCATGTAAAACACATTTCTACAAAGACCACTACTATGCAGACAACCTCATCATGTAAAACACATTTATACAAGGACCACTACTACCAGACAACCTCATCATGTAAAACACATTTCTACAAGGACCTTTGCTACCAGACAACCTCATCATGTAAAACACATTTCTACAAGGACCACTGCTACCAGACAACCTCATCATGTAAAACACATTTCTACAAGGACCACTGCTACCAGACAACCTCATCATGTAAAACACATTTCTACAAGGACCACTGCTACCAGACAACCTCATCATGTAAAACACATTTCTACAAGGACCACTGCTACCAGACAACCTCATCATGTAAAACACATTTCTAAAAGGACCACTACTACCAGACAACCTCATCATGTAAAACACATTTCTACAAGGACCACTGCTACCAGACAACCTCATCATGTAAAACACATTTCTACAAGGACCACTACTACCAGAACTTGTAACTGCATCGTGCAGGCTTCCCATGGGACTTGTTGCAGTGGTTAATCCATGCTTCATAAGAAGCTCAAAAAATGATGATGATGTCGAGTATATAACAATTATTTTATATGGAGTGAATATAGTCAGTGTTATTGTTAAAGCATTGATGTCGAGTATATAACAATTATTTTATATGGAGTGAATATAGTCAGTGTTGTTGTTAAAACATTGATGTCGAGTATATAACAATTATTTTATATGAAGTGAATATAGTCAGTGTTATTGTTAAAGCATTGATGTCGAGTATATAACAATTATTTTATATGGAGTGAATATAGTCAGTGTTGTTGTTAAAACATTGATGTCGAGTATATAACAATTATTTTATATGGAGTGAATATAGTCAGTGTTATTGTTAAAACATTGATGTCGAGTATATAATGATTATTTTGCATGGAGTGAATATAGTCAGTGTTATTGTTAAAACATTGATGTCGAGTATATAATGATTATTTTGCATGGAGTGAATATAGTCAATGTTATTGTTAAAACATTGATGTCGAGTATATAATGATTATTTTGTATGGAGTGAATGGAGTCAGTGTTATTGTTAAAACATTGATGTCGAGCATATAACAATCATTTTATATGGAGAAAATATAGTCAGTGTTATTGTTAATAAATTGATGTCGAGTGTATAACAATTATTTTATATGGAGTGAATATAGTCAGTGTTATTGTTAAAACATTGATGTCGAGTATATAATGATTATTTTATATGGAGTGAATGGAATCAGTGTTATTGTTAAAACATTATCTACACCTCTATTTGTGAGCGAACCATATTTTATTCTAGACTGTGCAGAGTCTGTGATACTACACAGTGTTACATAAATACTCCTGTAAAAGCTCATGTAATGCAATAGTATGGGGTGGACAGATGAATATAACATTATATCATTTTACATATGTGATCTAGGGTGTGGTGACTTTAATTTTTCTAATGCCACCATTTCGCGTTCTGTCTAATAATGGCCCTTTTCAAGCATTTCACTTGAAATTATATTCAAGGCAGAAGAGTGGAGCAAGTTAGGTGAAAACTGGACGAACTACCAGCAAATCATCATCAACCTGGTAGATAGTGCAGAACTTCGGCCAATGGGAGAGCAGAGCTGTAAATTGATCAGCTCATAAACGAACATGCTGGGGATGCTGATGCCACTGTGTACAAGGATGGGTCTTGTTGTCTGTGGTAAGAAATCTGGGTGGAGCCCATTTGCTAGAGTAAAGGGCAGAATCGCTGCTGAACATAGCGAGGCTTACATGATAACAACCTCCAGCATGAGAAAAGAGGTAGAGCCAGCTACTGCAGCCTTAAAGTGGCAGTCTGAAACTTCATTAACAAGGGTAGTTATTGTATCAGACTGACACTTCACGCTTCGGAAGGTCCAAAGTGGATGCTTCCAGCATGAATGGAAAAAACCTCCATGGAAGCCTCGAATCTTCAGGAAATGGTGTGGATCTACTGTCCTGGTCATGCGGAGGTAGGCGGTAATGAAAGAGCTGACAGCCTCAAGAGCACACGTAGAAGGTGCATTGGATATGGAAAAGGGAGAGATACTGAGGGCAATTAATGATCCAAAAGGAAGGGAAACCCGAAGGTCCTGGGTTCGAGTCCTGGGTAAGCCACTCACGTCTGTTGTTTGTCTGTTGTCTAGTTTTCTACTTCTTTATTTCTTACGAGTGCCCGAAAACATACCTTTATGTTTGTCTAATATTTGTTTGCAATTAATGATCGCCTTTTAGAGAATGACACTGCAATAGATAAATCATTAAGGCTAACATTGATGGAGTTTGGCATCAAACAGAAGGCCAGCAGGGATGGACGTATAAGAGGATGCATCAGGTGTGTATACAACTAACGCGCAACAGGAACAATCAGCATTCATATCCTTCGACATGTGCTAAGGGAGACTGAGCACCTATGGGTTTGCCCGGAGTTCAGTGACGTCGAATCTGATCAACAATAACAAAAACAGCAATAAGGTGGCAATCTTCAAGCCGAACACTGCATCAGAACTAAATGGTTAATCTTCTACAAGTACCATGCCCGCGGGCGTAGGTGATCATGTATCTGTACAACTTCCTGTCACCAGCACTGTTTATCAATACTGTTATTGACTTCTTTCCGTGCCACGACATTAAACTGTTCATTATCTTCTCTCTTTGTTTTTTTTTTCTGTAATCTTTCTTGTTGTCACTACATGGTTTAAAGGTAGTTCTGTAGCAGATACTGCAGTAGGGCAGTCAAGTGTTAGAGACCTTCATTATACTAAGTCTCAAGTTTATGACGTGGGGGGGGGGGGGTGTGACCAGTTCCCTTTCTAGCTGCCTTTGCCTGTCCTAACTCAAGAGCACAGTCAGCTATCCATTTATAGTTACGTAGGCTGTACAGCATCGAGACGTGGGGTGACCAGTTCCCTTCCTCTCTGCATTTTCCTTCCCTAACTCAAGAGCAAAGTGATCTACCAATTTACAGCTGGGTAGACTGAAAAATGTCGATACCGTAAATTGAACCCGACACCTTTGCCGCGAGAGACTAGCGCACTAACCACTCTGCCAAGCGGACATTCAGTTCACAAGATACACAATAAATTAAGCCAAAAAGTCCATTTTTTATTTGGACATGCTCCCTAATATAACTGAAGAACCCTGTGGAACCTAAACCTCGTCAAAAGGAGGTAGAATTTTTTTTTTTTTTTTTTAAATGTACAAAAAGCATGGTTGTAGATAACAGCATATCATGTACTAGTCACGATCAATACAAATGAAACACAAAGTTAATAGTATGATGGGGTCGGGGAATACATCGTGCTAATCAATGACAAACAACGCAGCAGGAGTACATGGACACAGTAACGGTTTTCGGCGTAGGCAATTTAAACGTTTGCCTAGATCAGGAGCCGGGAACCCGCGGCTTTTTGAGCCATCTCGTGCTGCTCTTGATAAATTGTGTTTATTATTTCAATCATAAATTGCATATATATATATATATATTATTAAATAAGGGATACCATGTGACTTTTAGTCATTTGGCTCTTCAATTTTTTTTTAAATAAAGACAAAATTAAATATTTACCTCTTTGTCATGGAAAGGTTTCCGACCCCTGGCCTAGGCCCTAGCCGTTGTTAATGATCTCGCGCACAAATATATGCATGTCGATACAGCAGGGATTTATTTAAAGAGGAAGGGGGCATTGGAAGTTCACACTTGCCTAGGGCCTCGCACACCCTGAGATCGCCACTGCATGGCCAGCATAATGGGGTTTTTTATTTTTACTTAAAAAGAAAAAAAAAAGAAACGAAACAAAGCCATTTTTACAACACGTCGAACAGAAACCAAATATTCAAAGAAAAAAAAAAAACACTTTTCAATCGCGTTTTATTGTTCTCCCCCTTTCCTTTCAAGCCAGTGGAATAAGAGATGAACAGAGGACGTACGGGATGGACACAGCCTGCTGTCTGCTGACAAACAAAGCAGTGTTTTCTGGAATACCCAAGGTAATAGAGGAAGAAAGAGAGAGATGGAAGAATACATGGCAATGTAAACTGGAGATAGACATGTAAAGGCCTACCTTTGATAAAACCAGGTCTGTTATCATGTTTCAAAGTATCTGGAATAAGTGGATATAACTTTAATCTCTTCGGGCGATCCTTCAAGTACATCGACAGAGAAGGTGGGACATTCAAACTAAATGATATTTTAAAGAATTTTAGCTCCACTTCACTGAAATGATAGGGTGGCTTTATTATGCAATTCTTGAATAAAGCGAATTTTAATAAGCTAGGTCGGTGAGTTTTCATAGGGAACGCAGAAAAAAGTATTTTAATCCCGTGATTTCAAATACCCGGCGAGAGAGGTGTAGACGGATATTTCCCCAGCTTAGCAATTGATTCCTTTCCCCCTTCCGTCACCTAGTTGACAGGGAGGTTACTAGTGTGATTCGCTTTCTTAGCTAGGCAGTGTTTTCTTTCGGAAGGTCCTGGGTTCGATTTTGAAACGAGCCTATCACTTCTATTGTTTTTATGTTGTCTAGTTTTCTATATATATATTTAAAGAATGTGTGATTCATATATAAAAACACACTGGGATTCTCGCTGGTGCTACGGAGTTTATAAATAAATAAATAGTATACACATAAAGGTCACGTGTTTCAGGCGCTCGTGAGAAATAAAGATGCAGAAAACTAGACAACAGAAAAACAACAGAAGTGAGTGGCTTACCGGAGAATCGAACCCACGACTTTCCGAACGGCACCCCCGTTCTTGTATAGTGCTGAGATCCTCCTTGTGTGATCTAAAGGAAGAGATCAGAGCACTGATGGAGTTGTCCGTGTACAATGAAGATAGTCCTTCAAGCCAAAAACCAAACTAGTTTTCTATTTCTTTATTTCTCACGAGTGTCTGATAACTTTCTTTATGTGTGTAATATTTATTTATTGACCTAGAAATCTAGCCAATCATCCTCCGTAACATACTGGTAGACGTGACCGACCGGCTGTTGACCCCTGCTCTAAATGATGCCGAGCATATTGTTTCACAGGTGAATAAGCACCATTCAAAACAGGTATGTTATGTAGCGTATATACAAGAACTGTCTGAGTCATCAAGAGTATATTTGGAAAACATAAGGGGAAAAGAGTGGGCTGAAACGCTAAACCCGTCGCTAAATACGCCACTGAGATATAAATGCTAAGCTTAAGTAAGTGTATTATAAGTAAACTGTAATTATAAATAAGCATTGGCGTGTAAGAAAAAGCGCGTAACAAGGTAATAGCAGCAAGCGAGAGTAAACACGTCAGACGTGCAAGAAACAAGGTGACAACTTTAGTGAACAAGTGATGCATGTGAGAAAAAGCGCGTAAGAAGGTGATAGCAGCAACCATAGATAACTGAACCATCCATCAAAAAGTCTCCGATTACAATTCACGTCAAACAAATGGAGAGACCAGCATGGTGTTTGTCAAATGAATTCACTGTAATAATAATAGAACATTCAGACATAACTGACTATGGGAATGTGCCCCTGAGGTGAAGACCATAAGCTGCTTATTTTCCTGGTGTTCCTTTCGACGTGTTATCTCTTCTGCTTGCTATGAGAGCTTCTTTTCGCCCAGTTTGTGGTGGCTCCATAGATAGTTTTGCCCTTGGTGCGATCAGCAGCTTCATCCTCCCAGGTTGCTAGATTTATGTCCAGTGTCCTCATGTCTCTCTTGTACACATCTTTGAATCTCAGCTGCGGTCGCCCAACTGTTCTTTTGCTATCTTCCAGTTGTCCGTAGAAGATATCTGTCTGGATGCGACCATCTTTCATGAGGCGGATATGGCCAAGCCATGGTAGTCTGCGCTGTCTAAGCAGTGTATACATGCTTTAAAGGTCAGCTCGTGACAACACCTCGACATTTGTCACTTTGAGGAGTGAGGTTTTCTGGTATTGAATGAATAAACAGATGACTTGAAATGATGTTGCTTGACTACAGGATAAAATGGGGCTGTTGTGAAATACTGTTAACTAAACTGATGCACAGATAAGTAAGCTAAACAAAGTTTCTGCTGAGGTGGGGGTGTCTGTGAGGAGGCCAGGAAAGAAATGGAGTACTGCTCTCATAGACATATTGTTAGCGACGACTAATACAGGGTGATCGAGAAGTCTATCCCGCAGTGGGTTCAGTGCTTTAATACTATGAATCAAGGGAAACAATCCAAATGATAAAATTATTATTAAAAGGTCGTAATTTACAACTCTACATTTCTTTATTTTACATAGCAATTTAAATTATTTAAACAGACACTAATGCTTTATGTGAAAATAGAAATACTACTTTTATGTAGTAGTAAAGTAAATCTAATTAAAGTCAATTAAAATAATACTGTTTGCTGTATCATAAAATGTTACATTCATATTATTAAAGCACTGAACCCACTGCGGAGAGACATCTTGATCACCCTGTATGTGGTTGTGTTAAGGGACTGGCAGTCATATTATTAAAGCACTGAACCCACTGCGGAGAGACTTCTTGATCACCCTGTATGTGGTTGTGTTAAGGGACTGGCAGTCATATCATACAAATCAAATAGCTACAGAAACCACTGCTGTAAGAGTAGATGAATGATTCTATGTAGGTTTCTTATAAGGGGACCAGCTGTAATGGCTGCCTCATACTCCATCATCAATATATATATATATATATATATATATATATATATATATATATATATATATATATATCTATATATATATATATATATATATATATATATATATATATATATAATCCCAGCTTTTTCCTGTCACTAACGCAAAGGGATGCAACTTTGGTTGACAATTAGACATTAATTGTATTGTTTCCCTTATATGTACTCTCCCGAAAATAGTAACACTCGACAAAGAAAAGTGCGCAAATGACGGTGTGCACAAACATGTTTCTAGAATGTGTGATCCCGTGTACACGCATTGGGATTCTCGCTGCTGCTATATAATTTGTGTACTGTTGTGATGCACAGTGGTTTCATGCATAGGACCCCTATGTTTCACTTTGGCCTCGGATACTTCGCCGAACAATATATAATTATTATAGACGTCACGCCTCAACCTTCTTTCTGTCTGAGCATTTTTTATTGATGATTGAAGGTAGCTGTCAAAAACATAGTCAACACGACTGAATTTTCAGACATTATTCACATTACTGTCATTGATTGTAAACAGGTCTTTAAATGTCCAAGAAGTGTCATAGAGTAACTACCAAGCTTGTCCCGCGTATCTAAGGCCGTCTGATGATGGTGTCAAGCGTTGGCTTCAGGCCACTTATACCCTAACTTGTTCCAGAGATAGTACCCTCAATTGATACCACAAAGTCAATCTTTAATCTCACAGACTGCTAGCTCAGATAAATAGTTTAAGGCACTTTGACAATGCCTCTTACACGTGGTCTGAGCTATTGTTATTCTAGCAATTAGTTCCTACTTTGACTTTGTGCTACAGATTTCTCAGATTCCGGTTTTCCGTGTTAAAATTGTAGAATTGTACTGGGCGCTAAGTCCTCAATTTACTAAAACAGGATCCTGTCTGGTAAATGAAATCTGCTGTTATTCTTAACTCTGGAAAGGTCTTGTTGTCTTCTTGACGCGAGATTAATTTTCACAGTGTTGCAAACTTACTAAAGTGTCAGCTTTTATTACACTTCGCTCCCCCTCCCCCGGTATTACTTTGTAACGATTTAGGTAGGGTCATATCACTAATTTTGTTCTTCCTTTGTTTCAAATGCCCTCCTATCGTTTTAAAACCTGTGTGTTTTGGCTGGGTAATTCAAAATATTTCATCTAGGAAATGCATGTGCGTTAATGCAAAAGTCATGTCTTCCAAATATGGAAGTGAGATTTCCGAATATTCCATTCAGTGATTACCAATAACTTTTTACTTTTATCTCACGTAATATTTTCGTAATAATTCTGCTGGAAGCTTATTACAACATTCCAACTTCCAGGTGCATGTCTGTAATATGTCCGCAGACGGATGATTTACCGCCCGGCCCGCCTTAGGTAAACTCAACACTCGGTCACAATATGAAACTGACCATCTTGGTTTTTTACTTGTGCTTAATCTTAGCAAAGCCGAGAGGATTAAAGCAACATGGCAAATTATCACCGAAGGGAGTGTTCAAAGATATGAAAATCCCAAATATCTGCTTGATAGCAGAGAAAGAAATGTGCCGACCACGGGAATTTCACGTAATCAGTACTCACAACAAATGTAACTGACTACTGCCGGACAGGAGAATAGATCGATCCAATAATTATGTGACTGTGTCTGCCTCTATTTCCTTTTCGCAAGATAATTTCATAAAACGAATATAACATGTGAGAGACGGTATATGAATGACGACCTCGTCAAAAATATAAACCATGATGGTGAGACTTCCACATTCACTTATCTTCTCTGTCTTACAGCCTTATGCCCCAGCTTTTACAACGCGTATCACATTTTCTTTATCTTTCTTGTATATATAAAGTCTATTCTCCAAATGTTTTCCCGTCTGTCTCTATCGTGTGTGTCTCCCTCTGTTGTTTTGAGTCTGTGTCTATTTTTATTTGGGTCTGCCGCTATTTTTTATATCTGCCTCTATTTTTTATATCTGCCTCTATTCTTGTGTCTGCCTCTGTTTTTTTTTTGGTCTGCCTATTTTTTATATCTGCCTCTTTTTATTTTTGGTCTGCCTCTGTTTTTTTGGTCTGCCTCTATTTTTTGTCTGCCTTTTTTTATCTGAATCTATTTTTGTGTCAGCCTCTGTATGTTTTGGTCTGCCTCTATTTTTTTGTCTGCCTCTATTTTTTTGTCTGCTTCTATTTTTTGTCTGCCTCTATTTTTTTGTCTGCCTCTATTTTGTTGTCTGCTTCTGTTCTTTTTGGTCTGCCTCTATTATTGTGTCTGCCTCTATTTTGTTTTGGTCTGCCTCTATTTTTGTGTCTGCTTTTGTTTTTTTATCTGAATTTTTTTTTTTGTGTCAGCCTCTGTATTTTTTGGTCTGCCCCTAATTTTATGTCTGCCTCTGTTTTCTTTTGGGTCTGCCTATATTTTTGTGTCTGCCTCTTTTTTTTTGGTCTGCCTCTATTTTTATTTCTGCCTCTATTTTTGTTTTGTGTCTGTCTCTCTTTTTTGTGTCTGCCTCTCTTTTTGGGGTCTGCCTCTATTTTTATATCTGTCTCTATTTTTTTTATATCTGCCTCTAATTTTTATATCTGCCTCTATTTTTTATATCTGCCTCTATTTTTGTGTCTGTCCCTATATTTTCGGTCTACCACCATTTTTGTCTGCCTCTATTTTTGGGTCAGTTTCTATTTTTGGGTTTGCCTATATTCTTTGAGTCTGTCTGTTTTTGTTTGAGTCAGTCAATTTTTATATCTATGTTTGTGTTTGTCTTCCTCAATTTTTTGTGTGTCTGCCTCTATTGTTTGGGTTTGACACTAGTTTTGAGTCTATCTCTATTTTTTGGGGTCAATCTCTATTTTTTTGTCTGACTTTTTTTGGGCATCTATTTCCTTTACGAACGATTATTTCATAAAACGAATGCCTAGCAACGCTGTTAACTCGCTTCCAGGCTATGTGGACTCAAGTCACTAGCTCTCCTTTTAAAGCTGTAGAGAATTGATAGAACTGATATTATTTAAACAACATTACAACAAACTTGACCATGATAACGTGTAGGGACAAGGCATTCGGATTTATGGTTAGTCTATAACTCGACGGAGTAAAGGCGACTTCTGTGGCAACGTACGATTACAAGTGATTTAATCACTGCGGATTATAATGTCTTCGTTGTTCTCTATGTTTCAGAGCCATACAATGAGACTAAATGTCTGAGTTGAGAGACTGTATAAATTAGTTGGGCTTGATATATTTTAATGCCCATTCGTCACTATGCAATGAAAGATCCAGTTGTCACCTCATGTTATAATGTTTGGTGGAGAAGGTTGGTAGGGACTTATGGTCATTTTCGGGCTCACAAGGGGACTTGTCAAATACATCGTCTCAATTTTAGTTTAGGCAGCACTTTGTGCCGGTCAAAAATACAATATGTGTAACCGTGTGTCTCTGCTCATTAAAAGAAACTCGTGTTATACATATTTACTGACTTGTATTGAGCCAAACGTGCATTTATTTATCCCATATAAAATATAACTGCATATTTATATAACAATGACAAATGACAGAATCATTTTCTTCTTAATTTGAAATATATTTTAAATCATTTCTTTGCTAAATATATGCTACAAACAAAATAATATAAAGTAAATATGTAATGTGTTTAAAGTTATAACTTGCTTTCCCGCACATATTACGCCCCGTGTAAAAAAAATTACGTCCCTTAGATAAACGCATAAATGTATCTTATCGTTTCAATATGAGGGAAATAGCAATGATATGGTAGTGGAGAATTGATAAGAGTTCCCAAAGTCAATGTCTGGTTGTGTAGTGAATACAGAAAGTTAATAAACAGTCATTGACTTTACTATTGTGGGTTCAGACCAGAGACGACAATACATATAAAGATATATGTATATATATATATATATTACTGATATAACTTGAATCATTTTAGGTGATTTCTCCCCGGTAATTAATTATGTGATAATGTAGCGCCGTCACCCCCTACGTTAACTGATGCTTAAGCTGTTTGGTGTCACCTGGTGTTATTGTTTACAATGAATTAATGATAAACTTATGCTAACAGATACTTACTATGCAAAGAACCTCAAAGTCCGTTCAGTGCTTACCATGGGTTAAAGAGTAAGTTAAAAAGTTACCATTACCTTAAGGAAATGTCAGTGGTGTAAGTTATTTACTTAAACCTGAATGGTGATGTGCGTGCGATATAACACTTGAATTGTAAGAGGTAGTCACTTATTACTTTCAGAGACAAACTTCTAGTGGCTGAGTGTGGGTTTATTATATGCCTACTTCTGTTGTTAGACACCAGTTTAGAACTTTCACGGCAATCCAAAAAAGCAGCAACCAGCCAGAGATATAATTAAATCTTATGTTTAAGCCGCAACGTATTATTATAGCAATAACATTGCAATTTTTTTTCAATTTTTGGGAGGTTATTACTTTTCCCATTTTGTGTATTGACCTCAAGGGGCGCATACCATTTATTATGTAATGTCTAATGCTTGTATTTTCTGTAAATTCACTTAATGTAATAAAATGAATCTCATATCCACTCAGCTGGAACTACAGGGTTGGATATCCCTTGTGTTGAATTGGAAGAGGACTTGGAGTAGATTTTGCAGTCAGGGCATTTGCTGACACGTACATGTATGTACAAGATATATTAGCCTATGCGAGCGCATGCTGATAATTGATGGAGTGGAAGTAACAGAAGGGCGACTCATATGGATAACGACAGCCCGAGACTATCTTAGCAATCATGAATGTCACGTCGCTTTTTCGCAGTGCATCTTTTGTACGAAAAGTCATCCGTGCAACGACGGGTATAGCCAAAACCGGGAAGTCATGTGACTACCGGAAGCCGGGAATTCAGGCGCGAAGGTAGTCAGTGAGTTTCTAGCCAGTGTACGAGTAGGTCGGATATATTTTCCCTTGCCAGCAATCTTGCTGTGAAGTCCATGTTATAGACTCTTTGTAATAAGTGCTTGCCATATTCCGGGTCTGACGGATTATAAAGTTGCTATTCTAGTACAGTGTAGTGTCAAGATTGTATTTGCTACAGGCCGGGGATTTATAAGTTGTCAATGAGTTGAGTGTACTATTGTCAACGTTTTTGCCGCTCATGGTGAGCGATAGTAATTGCAGTGTTTTATCGGCATACGTCGTACTGTTGTGTATGAGACTGATAGATTAAGTTATTGAGGCAAGTTACATTGCCATTTTTATTTTGTATTTCATACGTTTGTTAGCCGTGTGAGGCCTGATTGTGTGTGCTTAGTTATTAAAGGGAAGTACCTGTAGAAAGTGTTGATTTTTTTATGTCAGCCATTGACGTGTGGTCGTACCTTTAGAAGAACGAGCCTTATTTATTATTATGAATCTACATTGCAGTGCTGCAACACAGTGGAGTGTTATGCACGATAAATAGCACTGATAATAACAATAATTATAAATCCCATAATGGGGCATAACTGTTTATTATAACGTTATTGTAATTTTATTGTTTGCTTGATGTAAAGGTTGTTTTGGGTCTCAGTTCCAGGGTACCCCACTGCTACCGTAGGATTCCAGCCAGGCAAAGAACGTAACATTCTCCTCGATCCCACGGTTCCTGAAAGCAATTAGCACCACGAGTTGTCATCTATACCTGAAGTACAACTCTTTTTGACACACATCCCTCTAATGGGAAATGAGCTCACGCAGTGCATAACGAGCGATAGCAAATCTGAAATCGTATTTGGCAGTAGTGGTTTCCAACTCGCCTCTTGATAACAAGTCAGAGCATAGTGGCTTCCAACATACCGATAAGCACAACGTTTTCAGCAAAATTGAAAGCACCAGACTGTGTGTTTAAAGCGAGCGCTCAGTCACAAATAAAGTTCAAACCAGCCAAACCAGATTTAAACATCAAGTATGCAGGCCTATTTCACGTGCTGAATAATAGGGACCGTTTGTCCTAAATTGGCCTCGTCTTGTGTGTGATTCTGGTCATTCAAAACCCCCCGCACGTATTAGCGGTCAACCGATTATAGACAGAGCAGTCTTCAGCCTATCTTGTTGTTAGTATGTGAACAATGGCGAATGGATAGCGCCTACAGTGGATTTATAGTGTAATTTATCATCTGAAAGAGGATATACATATAAAAACACTAACTGGAGTTATTGGATTTGGTTCCACAGAAGCGAAAGGATTAGAAACTCTGTTATTTATTTGTCGGTGTTCGACAGGAGGGTTTTTGTGTTGGTGGATTGTTTGTTCGTTGGTGTTTAATTGGATATTTGTTAACTTGATGTGAATATTGATGCCTTTCTTATGTTGTTGTGCTGATATACTTATTTCATACATTTTCTTCCTTCAAGAACATTTAATAAATTTTATTCATTTATTAACGCGCTGTTCACGACACTTCATCCATACTTAATACTGCAGCTCTTACTATTGTCTTTATTGGACCAGAGAAAGGAGAGAGAGAGCAGGTGGTTCTTAAGACAATATAAGAGGCTTGGAAATAGAGATAGCTTTAAGGAATCCTCTTCCAGGTTCGTCTCAAGTTCACCCTATTTTACACATTATCGGTGTGTTGTCTATAATTCTGTTAGTTCACTCTCATTGTCGATTTCACAAAAATTATCTGACTCAACAAACCTGAACTCAACCACGACATGTATATATATATATAAGATAACTGATTGTCACGAGTGAGTTAAGTAACAGTCTGCCTGAGACAAAATCCAAGTCTGTGTGATGTCAGAGATAAGACAACGGTCTGAGATGATGGAAGAGAAATGGTGTTGATGGTGGATAGTGTGGCTTATAGTTATCGACATTGAGAACCTATACTGACTCTCCTCTCACCACTCAGTGACCTTTTGTTAAACTATTGTCACCCTGCCTTTTGCTCTGCTAGGAGATAAGGTTTATTAAACTACAGTGTACATTATACAACAATACGAGTAAAAGTTAAAGAGTATAGGCACAGATATGAATGGAAATCTGATCCGTTAAGTAATTATATATTTTATTAACAACTATTTAAAAAAGACTATGGTAAAATAAGCATAAAATCTATCACCACATCAAAGAAAACCTCAATACGATGCAGGTATCAATGTACGAGACACAAAAAAAGAGAAAGTTAGTTTGAAATATTTGGACCCCTCCAGAAAAATAAACCCAAGTAGGCTCCACACTCCGACAATTATGGGATGAGGACTAAACTAATAATCCTTTGCTAGAAATCCTGAAATAGAGAGTCCTGTCGTAATTTTTATCTGAGAGGGTGCTGATGAATATTGGTCCCTTTAGAGTGTAAAGTGATATTGAAGGCTCTGTGAGAATAAGGATTTAGGTGAATGAGGTAGTAGATTCACAAGCGCTGGGAAGGAGCAAGGACAGTCTCTTATTACGACAATATCTGTTTTCTCACAGACTACTCCTATCTCTCTTCTGCACAAACAATTGTGTCAGTTCCAGTCGCTCAGGCGCGCTCACCGATTTGGTGATTCTGTCGCTCAACGTACATGAATACAAACTACACAGATGGAAATGTTTGGAGTTTTAGGCCAACCGACAACCAACACAAATAAATATTCATACCTTTATTATCATAAAGGACTCACACAAAATTGTACATTTACAGTCAAAAATCAAAAAGTTACAGAATACAAATATAACTAGGGAAGAGGGGCTTTTGAGGAGAAATATCCCATCCACCGTTTCCCGTTTATATCTGCTAACAGACAAAACCCGGTCCCAAAGACAAGAAGGGGGGGGGGGGGGATCAGAGATAGGCAATTTAACCCACTGGTAAATATATTACTCTGAGGCAAGGGGTTACAGAAGAAGGGGGGGGTGTGTAGAGGAAAGCTAGGGTTCTCAATTGTCTCCCTTTAAATCAACAAATTTTTACGGGAGGGGAAATGTACACAGTTACCCAATCCCGCTAGGAGAGATCCCGTACAAGGAATATAATGCACCTTAGTATAAGGTCGAACTAATTAAAAGGGTAAAGAAAAGATAAATCTCCTTTCATTCAAAAAAAAACACACTAGGGCTGGCCATCCCAACAAACACACACGCAGACTTACCAAAATGGTGAATTCTGTCAATCTAGGAATTATTTATCACAGCAGCTAATACCGTGGAATAATGGACTGGTCCTCTTATTTCTTCCGTGTCAGGCCCCAGATTTAACGAGGTAACAAATAGTCTCAAAAAATCGCCAGACGGTGAAGCGTAAAGGCTACTGTTGGTTTAGATAAAGTTCCTAATGAATGGCACAGGCACTTGGCTAAGCGTGAGGTATGGTGTGGTTAATAAAATCGGCACAGCTGGTGGAGATAACTTCCTTTTTCCGTAATGTCACAAGTTAAGAAAAACACTGAGATAAGTTCTTCTTCGGGGGGGGGGGGGGGGGGGGGGGGGGGGGGTTAAAATCCACTGAATATGCGTGACAGACAGTGTTCAGGTATCGATGCTTTTTCTTCACAAATAGGGGCAGTGAATAAAATATGTTCTGCTTCCAGTTTCCTTTAAGGACTCGCCTATATGAACTAGTATTTTAAAAGTGTTTCTTGGGTGGCTCTTATTCTCAGTTAAATTCGGAGGAGAGGGGCCCATTACAGGTCGCCACAAGTTTAGCTTTAAAAAGGTTCATATGTTACTGGAGTTATCAAATTGAGTTTGGCAGAACTCTGTATATAGTTAATAATTGCTGGGATGCAGGTTGAATGATCGTTCTGAATGAAAGATAATCAAAACAAGAAATGCATTACAAATCATATTATAATCTGACGCGATAAATTACAGTTAGCCTATTTACTTATTAGCGTCGTCAATTAACAAATCAGGAAAACTACCCGTGAGTTAAAAATAATTAAACGCACATCTATCTATACAGAACTAAACTGTATTAAAGTTATAATTCTCTTTAACGTCTGCAAAATAAATTTACGCGTCAATTGTATTAGGAAATACTTTTAGCTGTAACATTAGTTTGCACTAGAACTTTGAAAATGGGTTTATTTAATAAGGTTAAATTTACACCACAATCCATTGAAATCAATAGAAATAACTCGACCAATGATCACTCGAAGCTAATGTATAAATTACCGTCTGCACAGAAAGAATACACTCCAATAGTCACGAAGGTAGATGAAATCCAGCAGGAATCCGACTATGCTAGTGCAACTAGGATTCTGTCAGAGCGAACGATAAAATGCAGTTTATCGGAGTTCTCTATTTATACTTATCGAATGTAACTTGAATGGGGCGTGTTAAATTTTCGCACCTTTCTTGATCTTGAGCAAAATTCGGGGTACCTCGCCGATGTGTTAAACGTTGCGATTCCTACGTTTTCCCCGGTCTACCGATTTTCTTCCGTCTCAGGCTGCTCGCATAAGAGTGCGAAAATTTCCCGAGAAGCTAACTCTGTGAGCTGCAAGTCCCTGATTCTTTAGATCGCGGTCGCTCCACGTTGAATTCTGAAGATCAGCCTGTTCTTTGATGGTACCGCTGCATGCCGGTAAAAGTTACAACAGATGATCAGGGGTTCTAAAGTTATGAGAGGCCAATATTCTGTTATCATCCATCGAGTCAGGGAAATTCATTTGTCATACTTAGACGTACGTCACAATCGTCCCCACTTTTGAGACATGGAAACTCGTTTTCATGTTTAATTTATGACAATGAAGCTGCCCTGATCGGTAGTTTTAGGGTGATTGGCATCGTCGTTTTTCTCCTCTTCCTCCGTGGTCCAGTTTCTACTCAAGAAGTCAGCTCCGACATTCTGTTTTCCTGGAATATATTCCACTTTGAAGGAGTAAACACTCAATAGCAAGGCCCAACGCATTATCCTTGCGTTGAATTCCTTCTTGGCACCCAGGAAAGCTAGTGGAGCATGGTCTGTTTGCACCGTGAAAGAAGTACCATACAGAAACTCATGATGGCGTCTGATGCCATGAATCAGAGCGAGACATTCTCTTTCAACGACACTGTAGTTGCGTTCCGCTTTATTCAGTTTCCGACTGCCATAGGCAACTGGAAATAGCATGTTCAGGTCACTGTCATCGGCTTGCAGCAATGTTGATCCGATGCCCTGACCTGACGCGTCAACTCTCAGTATGAAAGGTTTCTTAAGGTCAGGTAACCTTAGGATGGGGTATGCCGACAACTGTCCTTTCAAAGTGCTATACGCGTGTTCGCACTTTTGATCCCATATGACCTTATCAGGACAACCTTTCTTGGTGAGGTCAGTCAGAGGTGCTGTCAGCTCGTTGAAGTTCTGGATGTATTTCTGATAGTATGCACATAGCGATATGAAGGAACGTACGTCTTTCTTCGTTCGGGGTCTTTTTGCTGCCACAATTTTCTCCACGTTCTTCTTAATAGGCCAACTGCATCCGTGAGAAATAGTATGCCCCAGGAAGTCTAACTGTTCAAACCCGATGAGACATTTGCTAGGTCTGGCTGTGAGACCCGTTTCCTGTAGTCTCCTGAGGAGCATAGCAACCGTAGCAATATGTTCTTCATAGGTTTCCGATGCAATTAATATGTCATCCATGAAATTATGGATATGGGGACTTTGCAAAGGCTCTAGAAGCTTCCTCATCATCCTGGTGAACACTCCTGGTGCGTTATGCAAACCGAACGGCATCACATTAAATGTGTAATGTCCTTCGCTAGTGCTGAAAGCTAACAAAGGTTTAATTTCCTCCTTGACTGGTATTTGATAATAACCTTTACTGAGGTCAATCTTGGAGAAGATCTTTGCTTTGCTGAGCTTGGTGAACAACTCAGAAACAGTTTGGAGAGGTTCGGGCTGGAATTCCGTTACAGCGTTTAGCAACCTGTAATCAATGCACAGCCTAACTTCCTTATTGGGCTTCTGCAACAGCACTACACTCGAGCTGTAAGGAGATGTAGACTCACTGATAATTCCTGCCTGACGCAGCTTGTCTATTTCTCCGCGAAGTGCATCCGCTTTAGCGTACGGGATGGGATAAACTCTGGTTTGAACAGGGGTCTCGTTTGTTAATTTCATATCAAATTCAATGAGATTTGTTCGACCAGGTACATCCGTTAAGACTGCACTGTACTGTTTTAGTAGAGCCCTGGTTTCTGTTTGTTGTTCAGGTGAGAGATTGTCGCCGAACTTGA
This sequence comes from Oreohelix idahoensis, assembly GCA_024509875.1. Lineage (NCBI taxonomy): Eukaryota > Metazoa > Mollusca > Gastropoda > Stylommatophora > Oreohelicidae > Oreohelix > Oreohelix idahoensis. The sequence continues at coordinate 687,344 of JAMPIV010022931.1, forward strand.
CATCTTTAAAGGATTCTGTGGGTTGCAGTGGATACTCCATGCAACCATCATCATCTTCCTCGTCTTCCGTTGCTATGGCGACAGCCAGGAGATGCTCGGAGGATGGCACCGGTCTTTCCAAATATTTCTTAAGCAGATTTATGTGGAAGACCTTCTCCTTTCCTTTGATGGAGATCTTGTAATTTTTACGTGATATCTTTTTAAGGACGGTAAACGGCCCTTGCCATCCGATGCGAAGTTTATTGCTTCCGGTTGGGAGTAGCAACAAAATTTTCTCACCTGGTTGGAGCTCTCTCTCTCTTTTGCAGCTTTGTTGTATCTTTTAGCGTGTTTAGCGCGGGCTTTCGTAAGGTTGGTTGTAGCTAGATCCCATCCTAGCTTTAGCCTTTCCTTGAGCTCAGATACATACTTGCTTGCAGAGACGACTGTCTCGTCAGCCTTTTGGTCTGTCAGGGACCGAAGTAAGGCTTCTAATGGCCCCTTTATAGGTCTGCCAAATAAAAGTGTAGCAGGCGGGAATCCCGTAGACGCTTGGGGTACCTCTCGGTAGGCGAATAAGGCAGCCGATATATATAGGTCCCAGTCTTCCGGTTTCTCCTGACCCAGCTTACGTAACATGGTGGTGAGGCTGCCATTAAACCGTTCCACGAGCCCATTTCCGGCCGGATGGTAGGGACTTGTGTGGATATGTTTGGCCCTCAAGATCTTAAAGATCTCCTCCATTAACAGGCTACGGAATTGGGATCCATTGTCCGTCAAAACTTGTTGAGGGAATCCCAACCGTGTAAAAATTTGCACGAGGGCTTCTGCAACATGCTTGGAATCTATGCATGTTAGCGGTACAGCTTCGGCCCACATAGTGCAAGTGTCAACTAAGGTCAGGATGAACCTGTTCCTTCTTTTGGTCTTTTCCAGAGGACCAATAATGTCGACAGCAACCCGTTCAAATGGAGTCCCTACTATTGGCATTTGCCCCATAGGTACTGGGGGGTGTCAAGTGCTTGGGTGCTACCCGTTGGCACTGGGCGCAGGATTTCACATACCTGACAATGTCAGAGTTCATTCCTGGCCACCAATAGTGGGTTTTTATTCGCTGAATAGTGGCGTTTTGTCCCATATGTCCGCTAAAGGGAAGAGAGTGCCCCATCTCTAAGATCTGGCTTCGGTACTGCGTCGGAACTAGGAGCTGGTTATTCCCCGTGTCCGGGTTTCCCGTTCTACGATACAATACGCCATCCTTAGAAAAGATGTCTCCGTTGTGTCTGGGGTCCTTAGCCATGGGCAGTTTTTTTAAAGCAGAGCTCTAGAGTAGGGTCCTTTTGTTGCGCCTCCTTCAGTTCGTTCGGCAACAAATTTGGCGCAGGCTCCCTCTCCTTCTTGGCTTGCCCTCTTGTGGTTACCGCTGCCACAATCGGCTCCTTTGGTCTCCCAATAAACACATATCTACATCCCAGGATAACTGGGTAGATAGGATCATCCATAATGGCCGCTTTTATAACTCCTCTGACAAAATCAGAGTGTATTTCTACCAGTGCGATAGGCAGCGTCCTGGGCGCATCACTCTTAAACACTCCACTAAGTTTGACGGTTTCCTCTGTCTCCTGACCTGGTTTGACTAGGTGTCTAGCAACAATACAACTAAAACTTAATCCAGTGTCAAAGAGACAAGTGGTTGAGGTACCGTTCAAAATTACAGTTCCTCGAGTTCAGGGTCGGTCCCCCTCAGGTTGAGAATCACTGACATTGACTCTACCTTTCGAGGCTTATGCAAACATCCAACGCGGTTTGGACCGGTTTGTTTGCCCTGATCAGACGTTCCTGGTGTAGGGGTCTTTCCTTTTCCTTGACCTTGGTGGCCGCGCTGCCACGTAGGCTTGGTGGGTTGATCAGAATTGTTGTTGGGGGGGGGGGGGGGGGAATCGGGTTTTGTAGAATTTCGATTTTTCCTGGGGAGGTCTCTGGGTATTATTTTCTCGTTGGTTATAATTCTGAGAGGAATTAGAGGAATAGGATGACTGCTCTAGATTTTGTTTACGAGATGGCTCATCTGTGGGTTTACGTTTAGTGCTGGGAAGTTCGGCCATTGCATTGGTATAGCGTTCGGCCTTATTAAGTATGTCCTCAAGCCTGACTGCGCCCTGTTCAGCCAAAAATCTACGGGTTTCGTTTGACATAGTTGCCTTTATCTGTTCCACAAGAACAAGTTCAAGTAGTCCCTCATATGTAAGAGGTAGGTCAGATAATTCAATGCACTTTGTCAGATAACCCGTGAGACGTGAAGAGAACTGGGGAAATGTTTCCGTGCTCTCTTTTCGGCTGTTTCTGAACAACTGCAGAAACTTTCGGGCAGTCATCTCAAACTGCTGTAGTAAGGCCTTCTTCAACATGTCGTAATCATGTTGATTCGGTCCCAGCTTTGTGTACACGTCATAAGCATTGCCTTTCAGTGACGTTGAAAGTTTGAGCGCCCAGCGGGTACTCTCTAACCCATAAAGATTCGCGAGTCTCTCGAATTTTTCTAGGTAGCTGTCAATTTTTTCGTTATGGCTAGGAAAAGACTCTAAAGCGAAAGACATCGCAGTTAATTGGGCAGACTGAGTGCTGGAGAGATCCATTGTTTGAGACTGGGGCGAAGACGGCTCTCCATTATTTGAAGTAGAGGCACTCCGACTCTCTAAAGCCTTGAGCGCTAATTCATGTTGTCTTTCCCTCTCTCTTTCTCTCTCTCTGCGGGCTTCCATTTCTGCCTCAATTTTCTTCTGTTCCAATTGACGATCGTCCGCTTCTTTCTTCCTAGCTTCTGCCCTCTCTTCTCTCTCTCTTTCTTCCTTCCTCTCAGCTTCTGCTCTTTGTTGCTCCGCGTCATATATTTGCAGTTCCTGGGTGATAAACAGATTCGCGGCTTCTGTGTCTAATCCTGAGTCTTTCGCTTCCTGTCTCAAAATGGATCTTATCCTAATTCTCTCAGCCATTGTCAAAGAACTGGATGCTTCTAAGACTAGAGAATAGTAAGGTGGAACAAGAAGGGGAAAAAACTCAAAGCCGCTACGAGAAAAACAAAGTAAAAAATTTACTGCATGACCTCGTGTGTTAACTTATCGCCGCTATTATTGTCACTTAAGACTCGTAACGCAAGCAACTATGCCAATTAAGTGGTAAGTTACACTAGAAAAGAATCTACTCTTACTAACAGTAGAGAAAAATTTATATTAAACAATTTAAAAGGAAAAAAAAAATTTTCCCACAAAATGTTAATTCTCTAACAACAAACTCCGTCCCTGAAGACAATTTTTGAGATGAGACGTAGTTAACTTAATTTTAAGAAATCAGAACAATCCGTCTTTAGCTTAGCTCAACTCAAACGCTTCATAACCTTTAGTGATTGTAAAACAATCACGCTGTCCCAGCAATTATATAACCAAAAATTTTCAATTCCCTCTGCCAGAGAATACAAATGTGACAATCTTTTATTATCACTAACTGCCTGTTCCTGTGGAAAAACAAACCTGTCTAAATTATTGTGTGGTTGGCCCAAAATACTGAACGGCTTGGTCTAGGGGAAGTAATACTTTTAAAGATTATACCCTACTTCACAAAGACAATCAACCACACTCTATTTTATCTAAGTTCAGAATCTCGAACGAGCTAACCATATATTGTCGTAATTTTTATCTGAGAGGGTGCTGATGAATATTGGTCCCTTTAGAGCGTAAAGTGATATTGAAGGATCTGTGAGAATAAGGATTTAGGTGAATGAGGTAGTAGATTCACAAGCGCTGGGAAGGAGCAAGGACAGTCTCTTATTACGACAATATCTGTTTTCTCACAGACTACTCCTATCTCTCTTCTGCACAAACAATTGTGTCAGTTCCAGTCGCTCAGGCGCGCTCATCGATTTGGTGATTCTGTCGCTCAACGTACATGAATACAAACTACACAGATGGAAATGTTTGGAGTTTTAGGCCAACCGACAACCAACACAAATAAATATTCATACCTTTATTATCATAAAGGACTCACACAAAATTGTACATTTACAGTCAAAAATCAAAAAGTTACAGAATACAAATATAACTAGGGAAGAGGGGCTTTTGAGGAGAAATATCCCATCCACCGTTTCCCGTTTATATCTGCTAACAGACAAAACCCGGTCCCAAAGACAAGAAAGGGGGGGGGGGGGTGATCAGAGATAGGCAATTTAACCCACTGGTAAATTTATTACTCTGAGGCAAGGGGTTACAGAAGAAGGGGGGGGGGGGGTGTGTAGAGGAAAGCTAGGGTTCTCAATTGTCTCCCTTTAAATCAACAAATTTTTACGGGAGGGGAAATGTACACAGTTACCCAATCCCGCTAGGAGAGATCCCGTACAAGGAATATAATGCACCTTAGTATAAGGTCGAACTAATTAAAAGGGTAAAGAAAAGATAAATCTCCTTTCATTCAAAAAAACACACTAGGGCTGGCCATCCCAACAAACACACACGCAGATTTACCAAAATCGTGAATTCTGTCAATCTAGGAATTATTTATCACAGCAGCTAATACCGTGGAATAATGGACTGGTCCTCTTATTTCTTCCGTGTCAGGCCCCAGATTTAACGAGGTAACAAATAGTCTCAAAAAATCGCCAGACGGTGAAGCGTAAAGGCTACTGTTGGTTTAGATAAAGTTCCTAATGAATGGCACAGGCACTTGGCTAAGCGTGAGGTATGGTGTGGTTCCTAAAATCGGCACAGCTGGTGGAGATAACTTCCTTTTTCCGTAATGTCACAAGTTAAGAAAAACACTGAGGTAAGTTCTTCTTCGGGGGGGGGGGGGGGGGGGGGGGGGGGGGGGGGGGTTAAAATCCACTGAATATGCGTGACAGACAGTGTTCAGGTATCGATGCTTTTTCTTCACAAATAGGGGCAGTGAATAAAATATGTTCTGCTTCCAGTTTCCTTTAAGGACTCGCCTATATGAACTAGTATTTTAAAAGTGTTTCTTGGGTGGCTCTTATTCTCAGTTAAATTCGGAGGAGCGGGGCCCATTACAGGTCGCCACAAGTTTAGCTTTAAAAAGGTTCATATGTTACTGGAGTTATCAAATTGAGTTTGGCAGAACTCTGTATATAGTTAATAATTGCTGGGATGCAGGTTGAATGATCGTTCTGAATGAAAGATAATCAAAACAAGAAATGCATTACAAATCATATTATAATCTGACGCGATAAATTACAGTTAGCCTATTTACTTATTAGCGTCGTCAATTAACAAATCAGGAAAACTACCCGTGAGTTAAAAATAATTAAACGCACATCTATCTATACAGAACTAAACTGTATTAAAGTTATAATTCTCTTTAACGTCTGCAAAATAAATTTACGCGTCAATTGTATTAGGAAATACTTTTAGCTGTAACATTAGTTTGCACTAGAACTTTGAAAATGGGTTTATTTAATAAGGTTAAATTTACACCACAATCCATTGAAATCAATAGAAATAACTCGACCAATGATCACTCGAAGCTAATGTATAAATTACCGTCTGCACAGAAAGAATACACTCCAATAGTCACGAAGGTAGATGAAATCCAGCAGGAATCCGACTATGCTAGTGCAACTAGGATTCTGTCAGAGCGAACGATAAAATGCAGTTTATCGGAGTTCTCTATTTATACTTATCGAATGTAACTTGAATGGGGCGTGTTAAATTTTCGCACCTTTCTTGATCTTGAGCAAAATTCGGGGTACCTCGCCGATGTGTTAAACGTTGCGATTCCTACGTTTTCCCCGGTCTACCGATTTTCTTCCGTCTCAGGCTGCTCGCATAAGAGTGCGAAAATTTCCCGAGAAGCTAACTCTGTGAGCTGCAAGTCCCTGATTCTTTAGATCGCGGTCGCTCCACGTTGAATTCTGAAGATCAGCCTGTTCTTTGATGGTACCGCTGCATGCCGGTAAAAGTTACAACAGATGATCAGGGGTTCTAACGTTATGAGAGGCCAATATTCTGTTATCATCCATCGAGTCAGGGAAATTCATTTGTCATACTTAGACGTACGTCACAAGTCCTACCTATACAAACTAATCCCGTTGACTTGTCCCTTTCAGTGACACTGCTAATAAATGTCACTAACTGCTGCGGTCCACCGTGTTCTTAAAATCTACCATCCTTCTCTATAAATTTGAGTGCATTCTCCCCGAGTCCTTCTTTGTTGGCACGCGTTCGTTGATGCTCCAAAGGGATCACTGCTAGCCGTTGGAGATATGCTAACCCTCTCTTCTACAAGGAATGGCGGACAAATCCGTGTAATAAAAGCACCCGGCTATAATTCCAGGTACTGGAGATGCGCGATGCAAACACTCACGATACAATAGATGCGGAGGAATAAATCCACGTTCTGTATTGGCCAACTACTAAAGTAGAAGCCCTAATTAATAGTGGAAGACGTAGCTTGATGGACAAGAAAACTGGTGCCTATGGAGCGGGCGCTCATATAACTTGGAGGTGGACGAATTTTTGTGTATTTTCCAATCAAGGGTAATCACCAATGGGCCCGTAATAGGGTGATGATAATAGGCACTACTATAGTTGGTGTGCAGCTCAGCTGTACATGGGTTGATGACTTATCCGGCCGTTATACGAAAGCAAAGTCAGGCTGAGGCTCAGTAACGAAAACCCTATGATCAACTCGCTTAATTAAATCATAACCATTACAACACGGCACAACAGATAAACAGTGTCGAAACAGGTACCGACAAACATACAACTATCCCAACTCCCTCTTTCAGCTGGTCAGTTTTGACCAGGTAGTTCGCAGTTTCTTCTTACTCTTCCCTGCTCACCATCCGATTAGCAGACATCAAACAATAAGTGCAGGGTCGGCGTATTGTAGCTTTTGCGTAATAATACGAAGACCGGTTTCCCGCGACTAACGATGGGATGGGTTTTAGGCATGTATACAAGGCTGCCACCCCCCCCCCCCTCTTTCTTGCCGAGATGTGACCTCAATATCAGTCAGGTCGGCTAACCCGCCGGCAGATACCCAATTCGCCGACCAGTCTAAACTAGTAGCACTGGCGTTCGACACATTTAATAATTACATACAGCACATATCAACATTAGCATTCTGCTCTCGGAAAGCATTATAAATGAAGTAAAAATAATCAACTACTGTACAGATGCTTACGTAAATTCAAGTTACATGTTGAGAAAAATTTATATTTACACAAATCCGGGCTTGAGGCCAAAATACTTCGATTGCTTAGGTTAACCTTTGTATGTGTGTTAAAGACTCAATTACATAGTTAACCATATATATATAGATGAATCCGAGTATTCCTTTTTATGAACTATATCAGACATCAAGTCACACAACCATTTGGCTCTTATAACTAGTAGCAGCATACAATCTTAATTCCCTTCTCAAAAAGAAAACTGGCTATAGCTTAAGATTTCGGGTTGAATGATTGCTGTAATTTACCACATTACTATAACCCTTTATGAATGCTTACTTTGACTTTTTACAAATCCCTAGCACAAATTTACACTAATTATCAAGTACTAAACTTGCTTACCAAGACTGTCAGAATCTTCCAATCTATAATAGCAGGCAAGCTGACGTTAAGTCTTCTAACTTCTCACGGCAGGAATTTTAGAACGGCAACTTCAAGAAAATTTTGAGTAACATGTTGAAATGGTTACACCGAATTTCCCAGGCATCTGCACGCTTCGAGCGACTTTTCCTGCCGTAATAGTGGTCCCTGAAACATGGGAAAGCGAAAGCCGTCTCAAGTGTCAAAGAACCAGGAACGTTTTTACCGCCCGTGTATTTGCATAATATGATGCCATTCCATGGAGCACCGAGACGGGGTCCCGGGGACATAAACTGCACTCGAAGAAACACCGCGTCGTGAGTGAATGTTACAGGATTTGCACGTGGACAGCGAAGGCGGCTAATCTTCCCTGGTCTCAAAGAAACAATACGGAGAGTTATAAACGCTTCAAAGATTACTCTGACCAGCTTAACAGACAAGGAGCGGGAAACTAGTAAGAGTGAAAGCAATTACTCCCCCTTTCATCTACATAGTCGGCGTCTGTGGCCTAATGGATATGAACGCAGTTTCATAATCCAGATATACCAGGTTCGAAACCTGCTGCATGCGGTTTGGTAGCAGATCGCTTTGTGTGGATTTTTAACAATGGTATAAGCGCCGTACCGTTCAGAAAGCAATGGCAAACTACTGAATGAAAAAAATTGCCTAGAAAAATCACAAACAGCCAATAAAAGCTGGGGTTGATTGCCACGTCCTGTAAAGGATAAGCAACTAACTCATCTACATAAGATACATTAGAGAAAAGAAATGCGAGTGGTAGTAACAGTCAAGAAGAAATGAGGGGGTGGGTGTGTTGCTCCACCCCGTGCCCAACAATTTATCACCCAACTTCGTCACACTGATTTATACGAAAGCAGTTCTCTCTATAATTAAATCGACTAGTAATTAGTAAATACATATAACAAGTTTAATAATCAATTATTGTTTAATACGAGTAAATAAATAAGTGATGTGTATAAATTTACACTACATAGTTTTTCCTTATCAAAAGCTGGTGAGGGTGGTTTCACGTGATGGTGATAATTATTTTTTGCTATGGCGTGGTTAAAATAACTTTAATGGCTAGATGCTGAAACTGGTTTGCTGGCTGCTCCGTCAATTATTGACTTCTGTGCTGAGGGCACGTCCCAGATGTAGTTGCAGTGGTAACCGCTTCTAGCGATAAGGCAAGGCTCTTCATAACTGGTCACAAACAGGCATCTAGCGAAGACCACAAGCTCTTGATCCATAGACTGAGATCAAGCTGGTAGCACACAGTGTTATCTAAAACTTGCACCACAAACTGGTATCTCCAACTTGTACCATAAACTTTAGAAGAAACAAATGTGTCTGCTATGTATTGATTTCCTGACACCAGTCAGGCGCCTTCCCGCTGTTAATTCCACAGAACCTTTTCCTTTTTTCTCATTAATTTTACCTTCCCTGATCATAAAACATAAACCAGTGGATTGGATGAAAAATCAGTGTTATTCTCAGTTAATTTGATTAAACAATGTGACTGGAAGCGGAAACGTCTTTTTCATGGTTTACGCATGTTCAAATATACCTTGTATATGTAAACGTATTAAACTGTTCATATAATAAATATGTACACAATGTTGTCATCATCATCCACTTCCTACTCCACCTGGAGCCTGGGGCTATCTTTGCTTTTGGTTCCCTGTGAGAGAACCAGTATGAACCAGTTACCAGTGCTAGCTGTAGTATTTCATGACTATCATTATCATGGGCTGAGGTTGCCAGCCTATTATTGACATGTACAACCACCAGCAAGTTAAACTTGTCACATGCAAAATATAAAATGATAAGATGTTTAACTTATCCCGTATCGGGTGATAATTTACAGACGTCTGGCAAAGGAAGATATCCGCATAACGTTGGGCCATTGGTTATGATTCCGTCTTACGTTAAGGTATTAGTGTTACTTCAGTGACAGCGCCATTTCCGTCATTTTCTCCTCAGCGCCATTTTCGTCATGATCTAAAAATAGAGTTGAAGTCAAGTTGCCTTGGACACGTGAGTTAATTTAGATATAATATTATTCGTTAACATTTTGAAGTCCTGATAGTGTTAGTGGAATATAAGACTTTTAATTTGGCGTCGTGTTTAAATAATTATATGGTCCATTCAAAGTTATTTATTTCACGTGCGGTTGGTTTTAGATCTAAATTTATTTCGACATGGCGTTACTGGAGCAGATGGTCCATGTTCAGAAACTATAACACGTGGCCGGTACTATAACTGACATATTCAGTTATTGCATTTGTGTAAATGAAATGAATGGTTAAGAATGTCCATATTGATTGGGGTTAAGGAAACCTTCAGTGATGTTGTGTAAATCCGACACGTAGTCGGTTTAAATAATATTTAAATGCGGCGCGATTTAGATTGTTATATTTATTAACTACGGTACTGATGCTGAAATTGTTTATTTTAGTGTGGCGAGTGCTGCAATTTATCAATATATTATAGGTTACTTGAATAAATGTTTGTGCTTCGTCAGTAATGTTAGACTGATGATTTGGTGTAAATATTAGTAAGATTGGCTATAGCTAATTTGTGTTCTGTTTCTCAGTTTGAAAGTCATTTTTACAGTGTAAAATCACAATTGGTTTTCTGTAGCGTTTTAAATGGCTTTGTTAAGCCATTATTTCTATAGTATTTAGTATTATAATGTGAGGTTACTATAGAATTGAAAACCATGCTGCTTTACGTGGGTTGTTAGCTTGGCAGTATGCTGTTTTTGCAAGATGGCGTAACCATGAGAGCATGTGGTATGATTGTGTACCTATGGGTGATTTATCATGGCTTACTGTGGTGAACGTAAGTTGTCTGAAAGGTAAGTGTTATTATTTATGCTATTTGTGTTTCACTTAGACATTGTTTTTATATATTGTTTTTGTTTTCAGAACTCCCACAAACACTGTCTTTGGGTTCGGTAAAATTAAATGTTGTTCTATATAAAGCTTTGTGTTGCTTGAATTGCTAAATCTGCTGCTGAGAGGGTTGCAAACAACCAATAATTACAACCCCTGTCAAACGATCCTCAATTAAGTTTTCTTAGTGCATGGGTCTTCGGTGTGAGGTAGTCACGTCAATATAAGTTCGCCTTAACAAAACCTAGCCCTGTCACACTTCAAATACCCTCAACTTAATTTGTTTTTTTATAAATGCAAACAAACAGGAGTCCGCCCACAGTAATTTTGTATTTCTTCCACACCAAAGTACATTCGCAGTTTATCTTCCAATTACTATACGGGGCGTATGGCTGCCAAGCTTGGAGTGAACGAGTACGTTCACGTTTATGTTTGTTTTACACAGGTAAATTCCAAGCTGCATAGTGTCAATCATAAAAAGCCTCTATGCCAACTTTACGTGTAGTGTTGGGCAGAGCAACCTAACCTTCGAGGTGAAGACAGGAGTACGACAGGGATGCCCCTTATCAACCACTCTATTTTTAACAGTCATAGACTGGGTGATGCGCCAGACAACAGAGGGCAGTCCAAGAGGAATAAGATGGACTACATTTTCAACATTGGAAGATCTGGAATATGCAGATGACATTGCACTGCTGGCACATTCACATCAACACATCAGGAAAAAACGGATAGACTTAATAAATTTAGCCAGCAGGTGGGCTTGAACATCAATTTAAAGAAGTCTGAGGTCATGACGCTCAATGTGAGCAACACTGAGCCTATATCAGTAAGGAATCAGCAACTGGTACAGACAGATACCTTCACATACCTAGGAAGCATAGTAACACCAGACGGTGGGGCAGGCAAAGACATCAACATCAGAATGAATAAGGCAAGAACAGCCTTCTTTAGCCTAAATAACATCTGGAAGTCCTCCCAATACAGCACAAGCACAAAATTAAGATTATACCAGAGTTTCGTGCTTTCTGTGCTTCTCTATGGTGCGGAATGCTGGAGAGTCACAGAGAAAGAAATGTCAAAATTGTCCTCTTTTCACACAACATGCCTAAGAAAAATTCACCGAATCTTTTGGCCGAATACCATCACCAACCAAGATCTGCTTACTCGTAGCAAGCAAGAGGACATGTATACCATCATAGCTGGCAGACGCTGGAGCTGGGTTGGTCATGTCCTCAGAAGAGACCCCGATGCCATCACAAGAACAGCTATGCTTTGGACCCCTGAAGGAAAGCGAAAGAGAGGCCGACCAAAAACAACTTGGCGGAGGACTGTGGAGGCTGAGATGCAAAGAATGAAACAGAGTTGGGGCACTGTACGAAGGATGGCCACCGACCGTGCAAAGTGGAATCAATTTGTTGTTGCCCTAAAGACGCCACTAGGCGTGATGGCCACTGACTGCTTTGACGGTCGGTGGTTAAGGATCGAAGAAGAAGAAGACACAGGTAAGTCAGATTCGTCTGTCTGCTCTTTGCTGGGTTATTAACGTTATCTCCACCCAGGAAAGATCATGAGAAAATAAGAACGCGAAATATGTGTCATGCGTTATAATATGAGATAAAATACGAGTAAGGAAGAAATTGATGGAAGGCACAATACAGAGAAAAAGACAGGTAGAACACTATAAAATGAAGAGCACGGTCATTTCGTGACAATAGAACGTGATTCGCCGAGTAATTGCCTTTTTTTAATGGAATACGTTAATGTCTTTAATGGTTTAAAACAATATTTATTGAGTTACTCGATGGGATTCCGTTATTTTGAATTATATTTCAATTGTTCTATGATTTTATATGTGTATTTATATGGATTTTCTGACTTGAGTTTTTCGTTGCAGTTAAATTAATTTTTTTTTTTCAGACTTCAAGGTCCATAGTGATAGTTAGTTCTAGAATGCACTTTAAGCTTTATTGTTTATGACACCTTCCATTAATGGACGATAAGCTTGAATAGCAAAACATCCATTTGGTTGTTTTCTTTAACTTCTGTTTATTACTTTGCAATATGTTAAGGTGGAATTGTTTCGTGTCTTACATGTATGGGACATGGAAAGTTTGTTTAACTTTGCCTGCTCTAATAATTACTGGAACTAGTGCTAATTGTAACCTTATCTGTTCTACAAGTGATTCGCAAGGAAACGTCTGCCAGTTTACACCTCAACGACTTGCATATATTTTAAACAAATGCTATTTATTACATTAAGTTTGGTAGTAGTAGTAGAAGCCTGCTCCAATCCTAACTATGAGGATAACTAACTCACGAAGTGACAATCCTCAGCTACGTTGTTCATGGTGTTCGTTATGGCGGCTCTACTTTTCTGTTACGCTTGTTTTAAGAACCTGGCGCAATCTGAGGTGACAACGTAGATAGCATCTCCACTTAGTGTGACATGCAGCTCCGTCCTCTGAGATTGCTGGACTTATCTCATCATGTCACGTGTACACGTGTTCAAACTTTAGCTTGGGCACAACATTAACTCATTCCACCCTGGAGGTCTGGCACATTTTTGTTCCCCAACCCTAACCAAGGGGACGTAACTCTGTTTACCACATGACGTGTAATCTTTGAAAGCATATTAAAGCATGCAAATATTCACCAATTTCAATTAAATAAAAGTGTTAGAAAGAAAAATGAACGAACTTTCAAGAAAATTATACATTTATATGTTGTTAAGTGAAGTTTAAACATAAATAAACAAATAAAAAGGTATTAAATCAGTTTTACAAATTAACGGTACACAAGAAACACGGGTCGTTTCGGGTTTGACCATCCGTCAGCCACAGTTATAAATAAACAACAAGGACTAGAAATACAGACAGTTTAAAGAAATATACTAAAGACACTAAACAACACGTAATGTGTATATAATAATATATATTAAATTTAACAACACAGGTGAAGAGCAATAGCAAAGCAAGGAAAATACAAAAACCGAACAAAAAAATATAATGACAATTAATTTAACAATCAACGAAAATCAAAAGCAGAAAATAGAATAACCAAACAACAAGCCCTGATATGACACTATCGAGATAAAATACGGAGAAGCGGTAACTAATACTTTATTGGCGACTGGAACCAGCCACTGAGTTTCGTATTTATGCAGATATCTTTTATACTTGTATATATTTTTAACCGGCACCTAGTGCTGCCTAAACTAACGTTCTGATGGACGAAGATGAAAAGTGCCCTTGTGAGCCCAATAATGACCAAAAGTCCTCATCCCAATCCACAAAACATTATTGCATGAGATGACAAGAGAAGCTTTCATTACATTGTGATTTGTATGGAAATTAAAAGACATTGAGTCGAACACAAAAATAATCTTCATCTGACATATGAAGTCACATTGTATGGCCCTCAAACATAGAGAACAGCGAAAACGTGAAATAAGCAGTAGGTTACAATCTTGTCACAATCCTAGTGATTGGTAAGTCGCCCCAATTAATTTTTCTTGCATCGCGTTATAGCCTAACCATAAATCTTAAAGCTGAATCGCCAACCATTAGGATGGTTTAAGTTTTTCTGTAATGTTGGTTAAATAATTTCAGTTCTATGAAAACTCATCAGCTCCCTAGGAGCATAGCCCGTCAGATAACACACACCATGTCTTGCACATGTCAAATGTCATCAACTCACTCTGGGGATTCTAGAACAAGGTCTCGCCGCTAAGAATGTCAACAGGTTTAACCAATGTCTGTAGAAAACCTAGCCAGCGTCTTCTTCCGATACCTTGTTCCGCTGGTACTTGTCTGGTTCTTGTCATCAGTTCCACACTGGTGTCGTACCATTTCAATTCTACTACTCTTCACGAGTACGCAGTTATCGTAGTCCTTTACAACTAATTTGGTGACGTTTAATAGACATTTTTTCGAATCCCAGGTTTCTGAGTAGCATGATTGTTGTACCAATATTGAGCTTCAGTTGGTACTGAGACATTGCAGATGGACATTTCTGATTCTGAAACTGATCTGCCAAGTAAATGGGATCTTCAAGATCTTCAGAAACCATCGAGCCAAACGCCGAAATAAATGAATAAACTAAACTCAAGAGGAATAGACATGCTAAAGAAAAGTTATTCTTTTGTGCTTTACCGTCATTTGTTACATCGGCTATGGTGTGAAAATGTTTGTTTGTTTTTTTGTTTTTTATAATGTAAATCCTGTCTTTAATGTTAACACAGCGCTAACATTACCGTTAACAAGAAAAACTCTTGTATTATAAAACTGAATTATTAAAATTCTCTGTAATTTGTTGATGGGTTACGCGCAAAGAGATAAGTTATACACTTCCTACTGGAATATAAGTGTTACCACTATGTTTGAGGGTTAACATGAGTGGTACATATTATGTTCAATTACTGTTGATGGTGGCGGAATGTTTATGGTGGATGGTGTGGTATAACAAGGACTGACAAGTACAGAGTCAGTGAGGTCGGGCTTACGGATGGCCGACTGATGTGTAAATAAATTACTGTCAACAAACATGAATGTAGAAAGGTTCTGGCATACCAACACAGGCTATAACCACACTACAGTAAACGTAATAGTCCAGAAACTTTGCAACGAATGGTAATGTTTAAATAGTTTATTACGCCACAGTCACGTAAACATGATGGTAACATTGGACGACACTTCATAGCAAATCATGGTGAATCAGATAAGTAAGTTCATTTCGTAAACATCCAGCAAAAAATAGTCATCCAAACAAAAGACGTGCATCGCAGCCTCAATAGGCTGTAGAATGCAGTAACTCATAGAATAAATCCTTTTAACGCAATATCCAAAGATTCGGCTACAGGTACACCACTTAAAGTACAAAGGCTGCAGAACACAGCAGCTCACGTTTCATAAAGGTTTACATCAATATCCTTATAAGTGACGAAGATCACTGGTCGCTTACACAGCGGCATACAATGGCTTCTAGTAGCAAGGGAAAAAATCCATCAGAATAAACATGAATCAAATCACGGCCGGTGCAATCCCTGGCCTCTATAATAAATCCATCCGACTTCTTACAAAATATATAATGCCGGCGTACTCCCTGGCATCTGGGTAATATCTTTTAGAAAATAATCCATAAACTCCTGGGAGAAAGAACATTCCCGACAATAATCTCTTTATCTTTACTTCATAACATTATCCTCTTAAATTATCAAATTCCCTTCATAGGAAAACACAAATAAGCCGGGACACACTAGCGAGAAGGCACGACCTTCCCCAAGCTCTGCCCGCCAAAAAAAAAAAACCCGCAAAACTCAGTTGCTTAAAACCGTTGAGTATCTATGAATTCGTTCAAGCGCTAACACGCAGCCCGAGACGTGAGCTCAATTCATACGCCTGTTTCCGCTCGAACTGTATCTAGAACATTCTAGCAGATTCCCTAACAAACCAACAGCCAGACAATAGAGCTGTGTTCAAAAATCGCTGGGTATACAAAACATCATCATCACCAAGAGCGTGTTTACAAGGGTGATTACTAAAAACTGACCTGTGCATACAAGTCTTTTAACGCTTATCTCCCCTACATTAAAGTATGACTTAACATACTACACCTACCCCCGGGGGAAAAACATGGTAACCTTTTTTTTTTTGAAAAGTGCATGGAACAAAAAATATCGAGGTCGATGGAATCCCAATATCTACCCACAAGGATTACAACTATGTTAAGTCATGACAACAAAAATAAACAAAAGAGGGATAGAAGTAAGTGTAAAGTAAGACATGAAGTATAGAAAGATAATGAGATAAGCATACGGAGATAAACCAATTCAAAGAAATATGAAGTATGTAAAGTATAGACTAGGTATGAAATACTAAGTGAAAAGTGAGAAATACAAAACGAAGTACCAGAGGAATGAGCAGCAATGAAAGAAAGCAATCAAAGATATATCATGGTAAACAATAAGTTAAATAATGCATATCTAAGCCATTTATTCTATAATATTTAGTATTATAATGTGAGGTTACTATAGAATTTACACGCACGCGACTTTAGGTGGTTTGTTAGTGTGGCTGAATGCTATTTTTGCAAGATGGCGTAACCATGAGAGCACGTGGTATTACTGTGTACCTATGGGTAATTGATCATGGCTGACTGGTGAATGTATGCTGTCTGAATAGTAAGTGTTATTATTTATGCTATTTATGCTTCACTTAGACATTGTTTTTATATACTGTTTTTTCAGAACGTCCACGAACACTGTCTGTGTGTTCGGTAGAATTAAATGTTGTTCTATATAAGGCTTTATGTTGCTTGAATTGCTAAATCTGCTGCTGAGGGGGTTGCAAACAATAATAATTGCAACCCCTGTCAAACGATCCTTAATTAAATTTTCTTAGTGCATGGGTCACTAGACCTTACCTCTAGACTGGAGAAAGTAAGAAGAACGTATGGGATGAAAATTAATATAGAAAAAAACAAGATATTGGTGAATAGCCATAAGAAACATGTTCCAACCAACATTACGTTAAATGGGCAAACGTTAGAAGAAGTTAACACCTTTAAATATCTCGGGTCCACTATATGTAGTGATGGAAGATGAAGTAAAGAAATCAAGACAAGACTTGAGATGGCCTCAGCTGCCATGACAAGGCTGAATGTGATCTGGAAAAGTAACATCAGTTTTCCTTAAAGATTAAATTATACAAATAACTTGTATTATCTATTCTCTTGCATGGGTTTCAGTAGTGAAACGTCGAAAGCTTGCCTGGTTTGGGCATGTAACTCGTCATGACTCCCTTTCGAAAACGATCCTCCAGGGAACAGTCGAAGGTAAGCGGAGAAGAGGAAGGCAAAGAAAATCCTGGGCTGATAACATCAAAGAATGGGCAGGACACAGTTTTTCCACACTTGTACGCATTGCTGAGGATAGAGAGCAGTGGAGGACCCTGTCTGCAGATGCTTCCACCATGGCACCCCTACGACTCATGACGGAGTACGGGTTGAGATGAGATGAGTGCATGGGTCTTGGGTGTGAGGAAGCCACGTCGACATAGTTTGCCTCCACCACACCTAGCCCTGTAACACTTCAAATCCCACTATTATCCCGTATATAGGTTACGAGGACTTTGTGTTTTACAGAATTGTAAAACCGAGTTTTCTTTCTGGTTAATTTAAGAAGATCCTCCTTACTTAGTCCAATCCTCTTTCTTGAAACCCTACTTGTCTGAAAGTGTCATCTTGAATCAATGGAACACGGTGCCGGAGTCTACCATACGTGCTACAATATAAAAGACTTTTTCACAATCCTTCCATATAATGAATCCTCCACTATTAACGCTACCTCATTTTAGATTTCTTAAATTCAAAGCAACCCTCAGCTTAATTTGTTATTATAAATGCAAACAAACAGGAGCCCGCACGCAGTAATGTTGTATTTCTTCCACACCAAAGTACATTCGCAGTTTATCTTCCAATTACTATACGGGACGTATGGGTGCCGTGCTTCGTGTGAACGAGTACGTTCCCGCCTATGTTTGCTTTACACAGGTAAGGCAGATTCGTCTGTCTGCTCCTTGATGGGTTATTAACGTTATCTCCACCCAGGATAGATCATGAGAAAATAACAACGCGAAATATGTGTCATGCGTTATAATATGAGAGAAAATACGAGTAAAGAAGAAATTGATGGAAGGCACAATACAGAGACAAAGACAGGTAGAAAACTATAAAATGAAGAGCACGGTAATTTCGTGACAATAGAACGTGATTCGCTGAGTAATTGCCTTTTTTTTAAAAATGAATATATTAATGTCTTTAATGGTTTAAAACAATATTTATTGAGTTACAGGTTGGGATTCCGTTATTTTGAATTATATTTCAGTTATTCTGTGATTTTTATATGTCCTTTTATATGGATTTACTGACTAGCGTTTTTCGTTGTAGTTTAATTTAACATTTTTTTTTTCAGACTTCAAGATCCATAGTGATAGTTCCTTCTAGAATGCATTCTAGACTTTATTGTTTAGGGAACCTTCTATTGATGGATGATTAGCTTGAATAGCAAAACATACATTTGGTTGTTCTCTTTAACTTGTGTTTATTACTTTGTAGTATGTTGAGGCGGAATTGTTTCGTGTCTTACATGTATGGGTCATGGAAAGTTTGTTTTACTTTGACTGCTCTAATAATTACTGCAACTAGTGCTAATTGTAACCTTATCTGTTCTGCAAGTGATTCGCAAGGAAACGTCTGCCAGTTTACACCTCGACAACTTGCATATATTTTAAACAAATGCTATTTATTACATTAAGTTTGGTAGTAGTAGAAGCCTGCTCCAATCCTAACTATGAGGATAATGCGCTCACGAAGTGACAATCTTCAGCTACGTTGTGCCTGGTGTTCGTTATGTCGGCTACTTTTGTTTTTTGCTTGTTGTAAGAGCCTGGCGCAATCTAATATGACTGTGACAGACAACTTAGCCGTCCCTGAATTCGATAGAATGATGGTAAGAACCCTCTCATAACATCGGTACCCCTGAAGTGTTGGATGATATTGTACGACCCTTTGTAACGACCCCTTAGTATAGCATCAGTGCCCCCGAATATTGTGGTAACTCTTCGTCAAACGGGATTTTTTCACCTGGACTCATTAGCTATGCAACCGTTCCACTCAAATTGGCAACACGTTTGCTGATTAATATGTGGACAGTTTATCTACCGTTCATTCTGGTCATCGCATTGATTTAAGGAGAGGTTAAATCACGCCCACGGACATCTCTTGAGCAATCATACGCAGTATTTTCATGAACTTGGCCCAGTGGGGGCGGTGCCAGAATCAAACAGATAGTAGCGGCACGATCAAACAGACTGGGGGATCTCAGGAAAGACTATCAGCGCTATCAAAGGCAGTAGTGGTCCCTGAAACGAGCGACGCAAGTTTCCTGCCGGTATTTCGCATCTCGGTGTTAAACACGAAACCGATCGCAGTGGGAGCGAACGGGAAAGCCGACGCGCAAGCCGCAAGCGGAGATACGTCAGACCAGGGGCGGCTTCTCTCTTTAGTCTGGCGGTCAGATCCCCAAAAGTCTCCTGAGATCTAAAAAGGTGTCAATTTTCTCATGCCCCACTCATCTTACATTTCAGCTAGATATAGACAGACCACGTAGAAAGCCATGTTATCATTCGGTCGCCAGAGATTTAAGATTCACTAGCTATTGTAGAAATTCTGCTAGATTTCCATCTGAATTGGTGGCTACATTAGGAGTGATTTCTGTTTCTGTGCACGGTATAATATATTTGTTAAAGTGATCAGTGGTCTAGTGCTTTCATTTTTATTTCACTGGATTTTGTGTTTATTTAAATCTATTAAATTAAACTCATCCGAAAAGGTCCAGTGGTAAATTTAATGATATATCTATTATAATATTTCCAAAAATAATAGATGCTTTAATGTTAAAGTAACTTTAAAGTCGCGAAGGAATTTATAATTAATAAATTTAGTTAAGTCCTATATATATAGATGTATATTTTAACCATTAGACTCGTGACGTGTTTTCTTAAATACATAATTAAATACGCGAGTGTATATAATAGCCTTAACGGTAAATTTATCGCGCGTTAGAATATTATTTGATTTTTGAAGTATGATTATGTTGTCATAGGTTTTCTATCTTTTTCTATAGAATGATCACCTTTGCAATCACAGCATAAAGAAATCATTAGGAGAGTTTCAGACTCGGTTCTTAAACTTCCAGACATATTGATGAAACATTTTTTAAATTTAATCTTGTGGCGGTCCGATGCGACCTAGCTATCATAATTACATGAAAGAAAGCCTACCCAAGAACATTTTTTTTAAATCATCAAATTAAAATTCAATCTGTGAGATAAACTGGCAGCTGAACAGTGCCAGTAGCGATATTTTATTTACTGCTCTACTGTGAGAGAATACCGATTTACCTGACTGTGACTGAGCCTAGTTTTTCCTCACTGGATTAAAAAACTTTACCGGACAGTTGCTATCATCACGCATTGAAGGAATTTTACCATCACTTCATTTTCACCCCTGTGTCGAACTGTGTCAGTGCCATCCAATAGACTCCTTTCTTTATATAATAAAACACAAGAACTCTTAGGCTTCAAGTCCGGCGATAAGTGGGAATATTTGCTATCAGCAAACCTCGCAACATCTGGGGCGGGACATCGAAGTACTAGACAGTTTCACATGTCAAGAGTGTAATTGTTGTTTTTATAATTCTATTGATCGTTGGATGCTGCAATCGGTAAGTGTGAGTGAATATATGAGTGTGGATCCTCACGCGCGTGCATGAATGACAGGATATTTTAATTTGTTTGAAAAACCATTTGTTAATTTGCCTACCGGGTAATACATTTTCAGTATACCCTGCATTGTTCCTTTAAGTGGGATATTTTGTTAACGCTGTTCCCCCCCCCCCCCCCCCTTTTCATTTGCTTAGTAAAGGGAAGAACAATTGGGGATAACAGGATTTTTTCTACCACCCATACCTAAGATTTGTAACCCCTCTTTCAGAGTAATTAACTTCACTGTTAGGTTACATTACCTATGTTCCTGATAATTACCTATCTTTGGACTGGGTTTATCTTTGTCTAATACAAGCGGGAAGGGCTTAGTCGATACCAATCTTCTTCACCCCCCTAACCTTGTTATTTGCATTTTCTTTACTTATGATAATTTTATGTAACACTTGATATTTGTTTGTGATTTGATTTTATTAAGGTTAATAAACATCAAAAACCTAGTTAGCACTGTGTTGGAAATACTCAAAGCCCAACATTTCCCCTATTTGTTTAATATAGTTGTATCTACGTGCGTCTGTGTGTTTGAAGCACCAAATCGGTGTGAGCGCAGATGTGTGTCTGGAAACTGGCAAATAATTGTTTGACCAGGAGAGTCTGAAGAGAAGATTGAGAGAAACGATTTATCGTAAATATGTCTGTCTTTACTCTCACCAGCACTCTGTGAAGCAACTATTTACTCTCTACATTTTCTATCACTGAGCCTTTCACCACCATTCTCCACTCTAAACCGGACCACTATTTCTAAGACTCTTTCTCTCAAAATAAATTTACGACAATATTTGTGGGCTGGTCCTGGGATCTTGAGCTACATTTGAGGCAATCGCATAGCCGGGATAAAGATATTTTTGAGTCTGATTAAGTCTGGGTCTAACTAGATAGAGTGTGACGATCTGTCTCTGTGATTTAGGGAAATAATAAATAATTAATTACACCCCTAGACAACGCCTTTTAGTATTTGGGTCGTCCACACAGCATATTTACAGGTTGTTTTCTTTCCACAGCAGTAGAAAGTACGGATAATCATAAATTCGGGTAGCTAAATTATCCTCTGGCAGAGAAAATTAAATTTTTTCTTTATAGGATTTGCTGGGATTGCGTGATTGTTTTTACAGGCACTAAAGGGTTTTTGAAGTTACTAGAGTTGAGCTTAAGCTAAAGACGCCTTGTTCTGACTTTTTAAGTCTAGTTAACATCGTCTCTTCTCATAAATTGACATCAGGGGCGGAGTTTTGTTGACGAGGAATTAAAATTTTAGAAAAAAAAAATTTTTCCTTTTAAATTGTTTAATATAAATCTTTCTCTACTGTTAGTAAAAGTAGATTCTTTTCTAGTGTAACTTACCATTTTAACGTGGCATAGTCGCTTGCGTTAAGAGTCTTAAGTGACAATAATAGCGGCGATAAGTTTGCACACTACAGAGTAGGAGGTACTAAAAGTAAATTTATACTTTGTGGTTTTTTTCTCGTAGCGGCTTTGAGTTTTTCCCTCCTTGGTTTTTCTTACTATTCTCTAATCTTAGAAGCATCCAGTTCTTTGGCATGGCAGAGAGAATTAGGATAAGATCCATTTTGAGACAGGAGGCGAAGGACTCAGGATTAGAAGGAGAAGCCGCGAACCTGTTTGTCAACAGGGTACTTCAAAGGTATGACGCGGAGCAACAGAGAGCAGAAGCTGAGAGGAAGGGAGAAAAAGAGAGAGCAGAGAGGAAAGAAGCACAGAATAGAGCAGAGAAGAAAGAAGCGGAACAGAGAGCAGAAGCTAGGAAGAAAGAAGCGGACGATCGTCAATTGGAGCAGAAAAAATAGAGGCAGAGATAGAAGCTCGCAGAGAGAGAGAGAGAGAGAGAGAGAGAGACAGGGAAAGACAGCATGAACTGGCGCTTAAGGCTTTAGAGAGTCGGGGCGCCTCTACTTCAAATAACGGAGAGCCGTCTTCGCCCCAGTCTCAGTCAATGGATCTCTCCAGCACTCAATCTGACCAAATAACGGCGATGTCTTTTGCTTTAGAGTCTTTTCCCAGCCCCAATGAAAAAATAGACACCTTCCTAGAGAAATTCGAGAGGCTCGCAAATCTGTATGGGTTAGAGAGTTCCCGTTAGGCACTTAAACTCTCAACTGCGTTGAAAGGTAATGCGTATGACGTGTACACAAAGCTGGGAACCAACCAACATGATTACGACATGCTGAAGAAGGCCTTGCTAGAACGGTTTGAGATGACCGCCCGAAAATTTCTGCAAATGTTCAGAAACAGCCGAAAGGAGAGCGCGGAAACTTTCCCGCAGTTTTCTTCACGTCTCACGGGCTATTTGACAAAGTGCATTGAATTATCTGACCTACCTCTTACATATGAGGGACTACTTGAACTTGTTCTTGTGGAACAGATAAAGTCTACTTTGTCAAACGAAACTCGTAGATTCTTGGCTGAACAGGGCGCAGTCAGGCTTGAGGACATCCTCAATAAGGCAGAACGCTATACCAATGCAATGGCCGAACTTCCCAGCACGAAACGTAAACCCACAGATGAGCCATCTCGTAAACAAAATCTAAAGCAGTCATCCTATTCCTCAAATTCCTCTCAGAATTATAACCAACGAGAAAATAATACCCAGAGACCTCTCCAGGAAAAATCGAAATTCTACAAAACCCGATTTTCCCCAAATAATAATTCTGATCAACCCACCAAGCCTACGTGGCAGCGCGGCCACCAAGGTCAAGGAAAAGGGAAGACCCCTATACCAGGAACATCTGATCAGGGCAAACAAACCGGTCCAAACCGCATCGGATGTTTGCATACAGCCTCGAAAGGTAGAGTCAATGTCAGTGATTCTCAACCTGAGGGGGACCGACCCTCAACGCGAGGAACTGTCATTTTGAATGGTACCTCAACTACTTGTCTCTTTGACACTGGATTAAGCTTTAGTTGTATTGTCGCTAGGCACCTAGTCAAACCAGGTCAGGAGACAGAGGAAACCGTCAAACTTAGCGGAGTTTTCAGGAGTGATGCACCCAGGACGCTTCCTATCGCACTGGTAGAGATACACTCTGATTTTGTCAGAGGTGTTATTAAAGCGGCCATAATGGATGATCCGATCTACCCAGTTATCCTGGGATGTAGATACGTGTTTATTGGGAGACCTAAGGAGCCGATTGTGGCAGCGGTAACCACAAGAGGGCAAGCCAAGAAGGAGAGGGAGCCTGCGCCAAATTTGTTGCCGAATGAACTGAAGGAGGCGCAACAAAAGGACCCTACTCTGGAGCTCTGCTTTAGAAAACTGACCATGGCTAAGGACCCCAGACACAACGGAGACATCTTTTCTAAGGATGGCGTATTGTATCGTAGAACGGGCAACCCGGACACGGGGAATAACCAGCTCCTAGTACCGACGCAGTACAGAAGCCAGATCTTAGAAATGGGGCACTCTCTTCCCTTTAGCGGACATATGGACAAAACGCGACTATTCAGCGAATAAAAACCCACTATTGGTGGCCAGGAATGAACTCTGACATTATCAGGTACGTGAAATCCTGCGCCCAGTGCCAACGGGTAGCACCCAAGCACTTGACACCCCCAGTACCCATGGGGCAAATGCCAATAGTAGGGACTCCATTTGAACGGGTTGCTGTCGACATCATTGGACCCCTGGAAAGGACCAAAAGAAGGAACAGGTTCATCCTGACATTAGTCGACACTTGCACAATGTGGGCTGAAGCTGTACCGCTAACATGCATAGATTCCAAGCATGTCGCAGAAGCCCTCGTGCAAATCTATACACGGTTGGGATTCCCTCAACACGTTTTGACGGACAATGGATCCCAATTCCGTAGCCTGTTAATGGAGGAGATCTTTAAGATCTTGAGGGCCAAACATATCCACACAAGTCCCTACCATCCGGCCGGAAATGGGCTCGTGGAACGTTTTAATGGCAGCCTCACCACCATGTTACGTTAGCTGGGTCAGGAGAAACCGGAAGACTGGGACCTATATATATTGGCTGCCTTATTCGCCTACCGAGAGGTTCCCCAAGCGTCTACGGGATTCCCGCCTGCTACACTTTTATTTGGCAGACCTATAAAGGGGCCACTAGAAGCCTTACTTCGGTCCCTGACAGACCAAAAGGCTGACGAGACAGTCGTCTCCGCAAGCAAGTATGTATCTGAGCACAAGGAAAGGTTAAAGCTAGGATGGGATCTAGCTACTACCAACCTCAAGAAAGCCCGCGCTAAACATGCTAAAAGATACAACAAAGCTGCAAAAGAGAAAGAACTACAACCAGGGGAGAAAGTTTTGTTGCTACTTCCAACCGGAAGCAATAAACTTCGCATCGGATGGCAAGGACCGTTTACCGTCCTTAAAAAGATCTCACGTACCAATTACAAGATCTCCATCAAAGGAAAGGAGAAGGTCTTCCACATTAATCTGCTAAAGAAATATTTGGAAAGACCGGTGCCATCCTCCGAGCATCTCCTGGCTGTCGCCATAGCAACGGAAGACGAGGAAGATGATGATGGTTGCACGGAGTACCCATTGCAACCCACAAAATCCTTTAAAGATGCCACGTTCGGCGACAATCTCTCACCAGAACTACAAACAGAAACCAGGGCTCTACTAAAACAGTACAGTGCAGTCTTAACGGATGTACCTGGTAGAACAAATCTCATCGAATTCGATATGAAATTAACAAACGAGACCCCTGTTCGAACAAGAGTTTACCCCATCCCGTACGCTAAAGCTGATGCACTTCGCGGAGAAATAGACAAGCTGCGTCAGGCAGGAATTATCAGTGAGTCTACATCTCCTTACAGTTCGAGTGTAGTGCTGTTGCAGAAGCCCAATAAGGAAGTTCGGCTGTGTATAGATTACCGGCTGCTAAACGCTGTTACGGAATTCCAGCCCGAACCTCTCCAAACAGTTTCTGAGTTGTTCACCAAGCTCAGCAAAGCAAAGATTTTCTCCAAGATTGACCTCAGTAAAGGTTATTATCAAATACCAGTCAAGAAGGAAATTAAACCTTTGTTAGCTTTCAGCACTAGTGAAGGACATTACACATTTAATGTGATGCCGTTCGGATTGCATAACGCACCAGGAGTGTTCACCAGGATGATGAGGAAGCTTCTAGAACCTTTGCAAAGTCCCCATATCCATAATTTCATGGATGACATATTAATTGCATCGGAAACCTACAAAGAACCTATTGCTACGGTTGCTATGCTCCTCAGGAGACTACAGGAAACCGGTCTCACAGGCAGACCTAGCAAATGTCTCATCGGGTTTGAACAGTTGGACTTCCTGGGGCATACTATTTCTCACGGATGCAGTTGGCCTGTTCAGAAGAACGTGGAGAAAATAGTGGCAGCAAAAAGACTCCGAACGAAGAAAGACGTACGTTCCTTCATATCACTATGTGCATACTATCAGAAGTACATCCAGAACTTCAACGGACTGACGACACCTCTGACGGACCTCACAAAGAAAAGTTGTCCGGATAAGGTCATATGGGATCAAAAGTGCGAACACGCGTACATCACTTTGAAAGGACAGTTGTCTGCATACCCCATTTTGAGGTTGCCTGACCTCAAGAAACCTTTTGTACTGCGGGTCGACGCGTCAAGTCAGGGCATCGGGTCAACACTGCTTCAAGCCGATGACAGTAACCCGAACATGCTATTTCCAGTTGCCTATGGCAGTCGGAAATTAAATAAAGCTGAACGGAACTACAGCGTAGTCGAAAGAGAATGTCTCGCTCTGATTGACGGTATCAGACGCCATCATGAGTTTCTCTATGGTACATCTTTCACGGTGCAAACAGACCACGCTCCGTTAGCCTTTCTTGGTGCAAATAAAGAATTTAACGCAAGGATCATGCGTTGGGCCCTTCTTTTAAGCGTTTATTCTTTCAAAGTGGAATATATTCCGGGAAGACAGAATGTCGGGGCTGATTTCCTGAGTAGAAACTGGACTACGGAGGAAGAGGAGGAAGTTGAAGATACCAATCACCCAAAAGCTACCGATCAGGGCAGCTTCATTGTCATAAATCAAACATGAAAACAGGTTTTCATGTCTCAAAAGAGGGGACGATTGTGACAGACAACTTAGCCATCCCTGAATTTGTTAGAATGATGGTAAGAACCCTCTCATAACATCGGTACCCCTGAAGTGTTGGATGATATGGTACGACCCTTTGTAACGATCCCTTCGTATAGCATCAGTGCCCCCGAATAATGTGGTAACTCTTCGTCAAACGGGATTTTTTCACCTGGACTCATTAGCTATGCAACCGTTCCACTCAGATTGGCAACACGTTTGCTGATTAATATGTGGATAGTTTATCTACCGTTCATTCTGGTCATCGAATTGATTTAAGGAGAGGTTAAATCACGCCCACGGACATCTCTTGAGCAATCATACGCAGTATTTTCATGAACTTGGCCCAGTGGGGGCGGTGCCAGAATCAAACAGATAGTAGCGGCACGATCAAACAGACTGAGGGATCTCAGGAAAGACTATCGGCGCTATCAAAGGCAGTAGTGGTGCCTGAAACGAGCGACGCAAGTTTCCTGCCGGTATTTCGCATCTCGGTGTTAAACACGAAACCGATCGCAGTGGGAGCGAACGGGAAAGCCGACGCGCAAGCCGCGAGCGGAGATACGTCAGACCAGGGGCGGCTTCCCTCTTTAGTCTGGCGGTCAGATCCCCAAAAGTCTCCTGAGATCTAAAAAGGTGTCAATTTTCTCATGCCCCACCCATCTTACATTTCAGCTAGATATAGACAGACCACGTAGAAAGCCATGTTATCATTCGGTTGCCAGAGATTTAAGATTCACTAGCTATTGTAGAAATTCTGCTAGATTTCCATCTGAACTGGTGGCTACATTAGGAGTGATTTCTGTTTCTGTGCACGGTATAATATATTTGTTAAAGTGATCAGTGGTCTAGTGCTTTCATTTTTATTTCACTGGATTTTGTGTTTATTTAAATCTATTAAATTAAACTCATCCCAAAAGTTCCAGTGGTAAATTTAATGATATATCTATTATAATATTTCCAAAAATAATAGATGCTTTAATGTTAAAGTAACTTTAAAGTCGCGAAGGAATTTATAATTAATAAATTTAGTTAAGTCCTATATATATAGATGTATATTTTAACCATTAGACTCGTGAAGTGTTTTCTTAAATACGTAATTAAATACGCGAGTGTATATAATAGCCTTAACGGTAAATTTATAGCGCGTTAGAATATTATTTGATTTTTGAGGTATGATTATGTTGTCATGGGTTTTCTATCTTTTCCTATAGAATGATCACCTTTGCAATCCAGCATAAAGAAATCATACAGAGAGTTTCAGACTCGGTTCTTAAACTTCCAGATATATTGATGAAACATTTTTAAAATTTAATCTTGTGGTGGTCCGATGCGACCTAGCTATCATAATTACATGAAAGAAAGCCTACCCAAGAACATTTTTTTTTTAAATCATCAAATTAAAATTCAATCTGTGAGATAAACTGGAAGCTGAACAGTGCCAGTAGCGATATTTTATTTACTGCTCTACTGTGAGAGAATACCGATTTACCTGACTGTGACTGAGCCTAGTTTTTCCTCACTGGATTAAAAAACTTTACCGGACAGTTGCTATCATCACGCATTGAAGGAATTTTACCATCACTTCATTTTCACCCCTGTGTCGAACTGTGTCAGTGCCATCCCATAGACTCCTTTCTTTATATAATAAAACACAAGAACTCTTAGGCTTCAAGTCCGGCGATAAGTGGGAATATTTGCTATCAGCAAACCTCGCAACATCTGGGGCGGGACATCGAAGTACTAGACAGTTTGACATGTCAAGAGTGTAATTGTTGTTTATATAATTCTATGGATTGTTGGATGCTGCAATCGGTAAGTGTGAGTGAATATATGAGTGTGGATCCTCACGCGCGTGCATGAATGACAGGATATTTTAATTTGTTTGAAAAACCATTTGTTAATTTTCCTACCGGGTAATACATTTTCAGTATACCCTGCATTGTTCCTTTAAGTGGGATATCTTCTTAACGCTGTTCACCCCCCCCCCCTTTTTTTTAATTTGCTTAGTAAAGGGAAGAACAATTGGGGATAACAGGATTTTTTCTACCACCCATACCTAAGATTTGTAACCCCTCTTTCAGAGTAATTAACTTCACTGTTCCTGATAATTATCTATCTTTGGACTGGGTTTATCTTTGTCTAATACAAGCGGGAAGGGCTTAGTCGATACCAATCTTCTTCACCTCCCCTAACCTTGTTATTTGCATTTTCTGTACTTATGATAATTTTATGTAACACTTGATATTTGTTTGTGATTTGATTTTTTTAAGGTTAATAAACATCAAAAACCTAGTTAGCACTGTGTTGGAAATACCCAAAGCCCAACATTTCCCCTATTTGTTTAATATAGTTGTATCTACGTGCGTCTGTGTGTTTGAAGCACCAAATCGGTGTGAGCGCAGATGTGTGTCTGGAAACTGGCAAATAATTGTTTGACCAGGAGAGTCTGAAGAGAAGATTGAGAGAAACGATTTGTCGTAAATAAGTCTGTCTTTACTCTCCCCAGTACTCTGTGAAGCAACTATTTACTCTCTACATTTTCTATCACTGAGCTTTTCACCACCATTCTCCACTCTAAACCGGACCACTATTTCTAAGACTCTTTCTCTCAAAATAAATTTACGACAGTGACAACGTAGATAGCATCTCCACTTAGTGTGACATGCAGCTCCGTCCTCTCATATTGCTGGACTTATCTCATCATGTCTCGCGTACACGTTTTCAAACTTCAGCTTGGGCACAACAGTAAGAATAATGTAGTAGAGTGATGTTTAAATATAAATTAAACAAAAAAAAAAAGGTATTAGATCAGTTTTACAAATTAACGGTACACAAGAAGCACGGGACTTTTCGGGTTTGACTATCCGTCAGCCACAGTTATAAATAAACAACAAGGACAAGAAATATAGACAGGTTAAAGAAATATACTATAGACACTACCCAACAAGTAATGTGTATATAATAATATATATTACATTTAACAACACAGGTGAAGAGCAATAGCAAAGCAAGGAAAATACAAAAACCGAAAAAAATATAATGACAATTAATTCAACAATCAACGAAAATCAAAAGCAGAAAATAGAATAACCAAACAACAAGCCCTGATATGACACTATCGGCAAAAGATACGAAGAAGCGGTAAATACAATGACGACTGGAATCACAAATGTTTACGACTCATATACAACAATCTTGCAAACTAAATAGCTTTTAACTAACTTTCTTTATTCACTACACAACCAGGCACTGACTTTGTGAACTGTTATCAATTTTCCGTACAGCATCCCATCACTTTTTCCCTCAATACTAAAATGTTAAGATACAGTTATGCTATTACTCTTAGGTATGTAATTTTTTTTTTACCAAGGGACGTAATATGTGTGACAATAATAATAGTATTATTTAAAGCATTACTTTTTAAGTTAATAATTTATTTCAAAATGTTTACTGCAGAATTAAGAAAAAAAAGGATTCATTTGTACTTTGTAGGATTTTTTTTTTTTCTTTTTTTTTAATATTAATATGCATTTATATTTGTAAAGCGATAAATAAACATACTGGGCTCAAATACAGGTTACTAACTACGTATAACACGAGTTTTGCTTTAGCGCAATTCAGAAATTCTTATCGATACAATATATTTTTGACCGGCACCTAGTGCTGCCTAAAAAACCCAGCACGAATAATGCTGATAAGACCCAACGCCCTAATATCTGGCCTTTGGCTAGGATCATGTGTCTAGACACAGGGACCGGTACACTGACATTCATGTGTCATTAGGTCCCTTGTGTGAGAACACAGAGGATCACTAGGTGACACATTTTGTCACTGGGTCTTCTTGTGTTGGGACATGTGGTCTTGACCGGGGCCGGGTTTGGGCGGGGATAATGCGACCTCATGCGAGGAAAAAAATATGCGACCTCAAGCGAGGGAAAAAAAAAAAAAAAAAAAATAGGATCATGTGTCTAGACACAGGGACCGGTACACTGACATTCATGTGTCATTAGGTCTCATGTGTGAGAACACAGAAGATCACTACGGTGACACATGTTGTCATTGGGTTTTCTTGTGTTGGGACATGTGGTCTTGACCAGAGCCGGGTTTGGGGCGGGGACAATGCGACCTCATGCGAGGAAAAAATATGCGACCTCAAGCGGGGAAAAAAAAAAAAAAAAAAAAAAAAAAAAAAAAAGCTGCCTAAAAAACCCAGCACGAATAATGCTGATAAGACCCTACGCCCTAATATCTGGCCTTTGGCTAGGATCATGTGTCTAGACACAGGGACCGGTACAGTGACATTCATGTGTCATTAGGTCTCATGTGTGAGAACACAGAAGATCACTACGGTGACACATGTTGTCATTGGGTTTTCTTGTGTTGGGACATGTGGTCTTGACCAGGGCCGGGTTTGGGCGGGGATAATGCGACCTCATGCGAGGAAAAAATATGCGACCTCAAGCGAGGGAAAAAAAAAAAAAAAAAAAGCTGCCTAAACTAACAACCTACAGTGTATTTTACACTGTACAACCCAATGCCTAGAATCCGGCTTTTGGCTGGGATCATGTGTCTAGACACAGGGACCGGTACAGTGACATTCATGTGTCATTAGGTCCCTTGTGTGAGAACACAGAAGATCGCTACGGTGACACATGTTGTCATTGGGTCTTCTTGTGTTGGGACATGTGGTCTTGACCAGAGCCGGGTTTGGGCGGGGATAATGCGACCTGATGCGAGGAAAAAAATATGCTGCCTAAACTAACGTTCTGATGGACGAAGATGATAAGTGCCCTTGTGAGCCCAATAATGACCAAAAGTCCTCATCCCAATCCACAAAACATTATTGCATGAGATGACAAGGGAAGCTTTCATTACATTGTGATTTGTATGGAAATTAAAAGACATTGAGTCGAACACAAAAATAATCTTCATCTGACATATTAAGTCACCCCAATTCACTTTTCTTGCATCGCGTTATAGCCTAACCATAAATCTTAAAGCTGAATCGCCAACCATTAGATGGTTAAGTTTTTCTGTAATGTTGGTTAAATAATTTCAGTTCTATCAAAACTCATTAGCTACCTAGTAGCATAACCCGTCAAAAAACACACAACACGTCTTCCACATGTTACATGTCATCAGCTCCCTCTGGTGATTCTAGAACAAGGTCTTACCGCTAAGAATGTCAACAGGTTTAACCAATGTCTGTCAAATACCTCGCCAGCGTCTTCTTCCGATACCTTGTTCCGCTGGTACTTGGCTGGTTCTTGTCATCAGTTCCACACTGGTATCGTATCATTTCAATTCTACTACTCTACACGAGTACGCTGATATTGTAGTCCTTTACAACTAATTTGGTGACGTTTAATAGACAGTTATTCGTATCCAGATTTCTGAGTAGCATGATTGTTTTACCAATATTGAGCTTCAGTAGGTACTGAGACATTGCAGATGGACACTCATGATTCTGAAAATGATCTGGCAAGTCAATGGGATCTTTAAGACGCGTCAACAGTGAGGAATGCAGTCAGCGACCCATAGCTGACTGCTTGTGTCAGGGTAAGCGAACTAGAGCTGACCAAGACCCTACTCCACCTCCAAGTGGTGGTCGTGGAAACAGGCTGCATCACTGCAGTCTGGCTGAGAGAGTATGGATCGAAGTGGGAAGGCAAACAAGGTCCTAAAAAATGCCGTGCCGAAGTTGGATGTGTCGGGCCGAAAGGAGCAGATATCGCAGCTTTGCTGTAAACGGCGACACAACGCAAACAACGTCCTTTTCAGGACGAAGAAAGAAGAAGATCTTCATAAACTATTGAGCTAAACGCCAAAATAAAAGAAAAAACTAAACATAAGAGCAATAGACAATGCTAAAGAAATTGTATACCTTTATGCTTTACCGTCATTCCTTACATCGGCTATGGTATGAAAATGTTTGTTTGTTTGTTTGTTTTTTATAATGTAAATCCTGTCTATAGTTTTAACACAGCGTTAACATTTACGTTAACATGAAAGACTCTTATATTATAAAACTTAATTATTAAAGTTCTCTGTAATTTGTTGATGGGTTACGCGCAAAGAGATCTGTAAAATCCAAATGACACAAAGATTATTGGCCTCTACTTGACGATTTCCAAAATACCTTTCACTGCAAGCACATTACAATGCATTTTTTTCATATTTTTTCGAAAAGTGGTGCGGTTGTTTCTTCCGTTTCAAACGCTACTAAGCTTCACATCAAGACAATTATCATCGTTGATTGAAGAAAAAAGAGGCAGAATACGACAGAGAGAGAAAGTACTGGATAGTTTGACAGTAATTAAATATTAGACAAACATAAAGGTATCTGAAAACATACCTTTATATTTGTCTAATATTTATTTACTGTTTACAGGCCTCGGGTTTCCCTTCCTTATGTGTTATAAATGTTTGGACAGTTTGACATCATGACATAGCAAGAAAGTCAACAAAAATACTCACAAATAGCACTGGCGTTTGGAAGTTGTGGAGATACATGATCGCATTAGCCACCAGGCAGGATACTAGTAAAAGAAGAGGAAGAGGTATGTCTTCAATTCCTTTGTTCATATTCGTCTAACTCTTATTCGCTTACTCTGAAGATTTCAGAAAAGAGACTTTCCATCTCAGATTCTTTTAATTGTATGGAGAAAGCTGTGCTGTCACTCTGCTGCTCTTATGGAGTCAATAACATTGGAGGATACACTCTTTTGCTTTTTTGTCCTCACCACACAGGCACGTTTGTCTGTCCGGATCTCAGTTTGTTGATCAGATGATGTTTGCGTCTGCACTGGTCGCTTCTCAGTCTGAAAATACTCACTTCATCTCTTCTTGGCAAGGAGTTGTATGATTCAGCTGTATCAGACTCTGACGATCCTTCTGTCATTTTTATTTAAACGTCTTACGCATTATTGGTTTTATCTCCTGTATGTGTCTGACTTTAGTTTGGTGTTTGTTCTCTCTTAGTTGGCAACTCTATCTGCATTCTCATTTTCATATATCTTGTAGTGGGCAGGGATCCACCGCACTTTTACATATTAAAAAAAAAATTACTCACCGTTTCCATTAGTGCTTCTGAAAGGCAGCTCTTTTTGTTTCTTTTTTTTTCTGAGTGCAGCTATAACTGAGAGTCTATGAGAGTCTGTGACGAACACTATCTTGTCTCTAACAGAGAGTCTGTGAGGAACACATTTTTGTCTCCAAAAGAGA
The DNA here is from genome assembly GCA_024509875.1 of Oreohelix idahoensis. Taxonomy (NCBI): domain Eukaryota; kingdom Metazoa; phylum Mollusca; class Gastropoda; order Stylommatophora; family Oreohelicidae; genus Oreohelix; species Oreohelix idahoensis. The sequence goes on from JAMPIV010022931.1 coordinate 721,465, forward strand.
GTATGTGAGAACACTATCTTGTCTTTAACAGAGAGTCTGTGAGGAACACTATCTTGTCTCTACCAGAAAGTATGCGAGGAACACTATCGTGTCTCTAGCAGGGAGTCTGTGACAAACACTAACTTGTCTCTAACAGAGAGTCTGTTACGAACACCATCTTGTCCCTAACAGAAAGTCTGTGAGGAACACTATCTTGTCTCTACCAGAAAGTATGCCAGGAACAATATCGTGTCTCTAACAGAGAGTCTGTGACGAACACTAACTTGTCTCTAACAGAGATTCTGTTTGGACGCTATCTTATCTCTAACAGAGAGTCTGTGAGGAACACTATCTTGTCTCTATCAAAAAGTATGCGAGGAACAATATCGTGTCTCTAACAGGGAGTCTGTGACGAACACTAACCTGTCGCTAACAGAGAGTCTGTGACGAACACTTTCTTGTCTGTAACACAGAGTCTGTGAGGGACACTATCTTGTCTCTACCAGAAAGTATGCGAGGAACACTATCGTGTCTCTAACAGAGAGACTGTGATGAACACTAACTTGTCTCTAACAGAGAGTCTGTGACGAACACTATCTTGTCTCTAATAGAGCGTCTGTTTGAACGCTATCTTGTCTCTAACAGAGAGTCTGTGATGAACGCTATCTTGTGTCTAACGGAGAGTATGTGAGGAACACTATCTTGTCTCTAACAGAGAGTCTGTTTTAGACGATATCTTGTCTCTAACAGAGAGTCTGTGAGAAACACTATTTTGTCTCTAACAGAGAGTCTGTGAGAAACATTATCTTGTCTCTAACAGAGAGTCTATGAGGAACACAATCTTGTCTCGAAAAGAGAGTCTGTAAGGAACACTATCTTGTCTGTAACAGAATATATGTTTACCACGATGGTAACTGCAGCTATTTTTAGCTCCATGTAAATATGAGTCTCCCCGTGTATCTTATAAAATTACAATGGGACAAACCAGTGCTACAATCGAACAAACCAGTGCTACAATGCAACAAACCAGTGCTACAATGGAACAAACCAGTGCTACAATGGAACAAACCAGTGCTACAATGGGACAAACCAGTGCTGCAAGAGCATGTAAATGTTTTGTGCAGGCTCCCTGCAGGGAGACCAGCTGTAGTGGTGGCTTCATAAACAATGGGGAGGAAAAGATAAGGATGATTATGATGATATATGATTCGCCTTCGTCGTATGTTACCGAGCCCAGAATGCAAAGGGGCATTCTGGAGTCATCGATATATTACCATCAGCGGAGCACAATTCTATAATATTCATGTGTTGAATATCTGTCTGTTAGGCTAATTACACCTTCATTGACTCTTGAAACATCTACACACTTCCAATGATTTCCTGTGTTGAAACTTGTTGAGAACCCAGCATTGCAAACTAAGCTAGGAGGAGTCAACTGAGCCCCAATTGTAACTCTTTGACCTGGTTGCCTGCATGAATTAGGATCTCACTGTGTACCTAGTGATAGGTACTGGGAGCTAAGAAGCGGCTGTGTTCAGAACGTGACGATTAATTGGGAAAGCCTAAAACCAGAGCAAAATATTTTGGTTCTGCATAGTTGGAGAGCTCCATTGGATGACAGGGAATGCACAGTATACCACCTGCTTTTTACTCCTAGCTTGGGACCAGATTTGACTATCTTTTAAATGCAACCGAAGCTGAAGAAACTGGAGCTCGTGACTTCAACTCAACAGGTTTTGGAATGGCAGAAAAGCCACATGAAAAGCCTATATCTACTGTTTAGATAATGCCAAGGAGTCTTCAATTTGGTATTGTCTAAAAAACGCAGCAGCCTAAGTTAAATAACAACAACAACCGAGGCCAGAATGGTGAGCAACTAACTCCCGTCAAGTGAGTCCAGAAGGCTGATCCAAGTTCACTGTATAAAAGCGCTCATGTTGTATAGACTCAACTAAAGAGATTTGGTAATGGCGCCAGCTACTCGACCCTGCAAAGACTTTGCTAAACAAACAACGTCAACAAACCATGGATACATCAATCGAAGTAAATAATTTAAATAATTAAACTCAGCCATCCATGGACGGATGAAAGACCTCTATTAAGGAGATCCATGGCGGAGCATACAGAAAGTCAAAAAGTATCTAGGTTCCTGACTCACCTTTAACCTTCTAGGGCATGGGTGTCACGAGTGGTTTTCACTTGTCTGCCTAAGACAAGACAAAAGTCTGTGTGGAGTCTGAGACAAGACAAAAGTCTGAGTGACCTTTGAGAAGAAATACGAGTTATGGTGTTGAATGTGTTTAGTGACTTATAGTTTTCAGGAGTATAGGACAGAAACTGACTCTCCCTCCTGCTACGCAATGACTATGTTTTAACTACTGTCCCACTTCTCTCTCTCTCTCTCTTGTTTGGAGATAAGGTTTAGTACACATAAGTGACTCCACAAATAAAGGTTTAAGTACTGATAGAAAGTTGAGTCTGATCCGCTCAGTAATTTTCTATTTTATTAACAAGAAGGAAAAACCTGTTGTAAAGCAAAATTATCTGTCACCAAAAAAAAACATCAAAACAACATAATGCATGTATCAATGCCTAATAACGTCAAGGCTAGTGATCGAAATGAAAATAAGCATACTTAATCCAGATATAAAATCCCAAGATATTGGAGGAATGTGCTGCTAATTCCTTCAGCAGGAAACCCTGAAATAATGCACTTCCTACCTACACAAACTAAGCCGCCGACTTCGTATTGTCAGCACACAATTATTAAATTCACTAACTGTCCCTGTCTACCGTTTATTAAGAGCTTTTTCGCTCTCAGCTACTTTTTATGAGTGTACTCTCACAATTAATCCTACAACGTTGGCACGAATTGCACTTATACTCCACTGGGATCACAGCTGACTGGCCGATAGCCTTCGAAGAAATGATGACCCTCTCTTCTCCGGGTTTTTCTCTGACAAATCCGTGAAAATTATAACCTCGCTGTATCCACTACTTAAGAAAGCAATTTCAAGGACCTATGCAAAGTCCCCCAGATGCATACTTAGGCTATGAAACCAGGATCTAAATGGGTTCGACGAATGCGCTAAAGATTAAAATTTGTGATTGGGGAAATAAATACACGCCGTGCTTTGGCCTGCCTCTAATCTGTTGGCGCGATATGTATGGCTGACGTAGCTCTCTAACGTTGAGGCCGTGGGGCATGGTCATTCCACTTTGTTTAGTGGTGGCGTTAACAATTTCTTTACCAGCAGGGGAAAATCACCTGACTGAACCTGCATTAGGGAGTCGGACTGATCAACTGCCGTACGTTGGGAGTACACCGCTGTGAAGGGGTCTCTGGTTTATCCGGCCTTTATAGGATGACAGGAAGGTAATTCCAATTTGATGACTCAGATTTCTGTCGGAGGTAACCAGGTGTTGCTGTAATAAAACATATTCAAAAACAGTTATCATCTAGTCAAAATAAATCATTATATGGTGCAACATTGAACAAGGTCAGTGCATACACAGATGCAGTTTAACTTATATACGACCCGTCCCTTCTCAATATTGTCTGCTGTCCAGAGTTGATCTGTTTTCGCAGTTTATCACCCCTCCCCTTCTCACTAATCGATCTCTAGACGAGCACGTGCAGGGGTCTGGCGCAGGCCTACACTAGCTAGCGATTTGTGTAACCAGGGGTTTCCCCGTCTGGCGTGACGTAAGTATGCAAAAATTTCTATACCCCCTACATCAGGTGCGAAGTGACCTTACACGTTCCGGTCACTTTTCTCTTGCACACAGCGTCAGACAAAATAGCAATTTCTGCCTCTAGTAACTGCGTGGACGGCAAGGCTTAATATCATTATATTTACAGGCATCAGAACAACAACACGTATAATGCTACTATAGGGAAATCTATAAATGAGTTAAACGTAGCCATACAGTAGATTAGTAATCAATTAACACAACCTTACAGGTAGAAAAAAATTATACACTTCAGAGGGCGCAAAACCAAGAACATAGCTTATTGTTACTCTCTGTGTTTAAAGAATCCCCTCCACCTAACGCTTAATTACACAGTTACCGTTAGGGCACAATTATTTCGTTCATGAAACACATTAAAAACACACTCAAAACTTTCATGAAGTATCTTAAAGTACACAACCATTGGGCTTCCAAATAAAACCCCGTAATAGGCATACAAACACAACTTCCTTAACAAGAACTGGCCATAGATTTTTGGTGTATGTTGGGTTGTAGCCAAACTAACAATTTCTAAAACCCGCTATAATAGCTTACTCTGACTTGTTATAAAACCCAAGAGAAAAATAGCACTAACAAGTTAATTAAGAACGCTTACCGAGACTTGTAGAGAATATTCCTGACCAATTATTTGGCAAACTGCACAGGCGTCTCTAACTTCTCACGACATAAAATTTGAGGATTGAGCATTTAGAAGCAGAAGACAATTAATTATATAGTATGAATAGGCCCCGGGTGTTAGAACACATGGGTTAACATCTACAAAGAGAATGCCGAAAACATTCGTAAGAATTACCCAGAGAATTCTAGCGACAAGCTACAAAAGAATTAGCGTAACAAAGTAAAGATTATTACGCATACAGAGTTCCACAATTTCCATGGCATCAATGCACAGAGAAGTCTAGGTGACCGTCATCTCAACAGCGAAGGTGTCTAAACGCAACCCAAAGTCGCACTTACACCAAGTAGCCACGTAACATGATGGACTATAGGAACAGTTTCCCCTGTTTCGTGAAGAAAAAAAAGAAAAAGAAACCATTATATGGCATAATAGGTACTATTCATGGACACAAGACAGGCAAGAGCTTCCCTGGTGTCAAAGACTCGGGAACGTTTTGCCGCCCTCTTCTCAAAACTGAGTGTTGGGTTTCTGACTCGTGGTCAAAGAACTTCTAAACAGAAGAGAAGAACATGCCGCTGTGGATGCCTCAGTTATCTCCTACCAACATTTAGATAAACAGGGAAAAGAACCTATCGGATTCAAGAATGACAAATCAATTACCCCGCTTATCTCTACATAAGGACGAAAAGCAATAAAATAGGCGTGCCAAAAATCAGAAAGAAATAGGAGGGATGGTAGCTCTATCCAAGTACCCACAATTTATAACCCATTTCGTCACAAAGGATGGCAAACATGTTCGAGATCATGTTATTGCTTTTTACGTTGGAAGCATTGAAGGTGCTAGGCCATGGCTCTTTTGTTTTTTACCTATTACATCACAAAAAGTACGCATCTCAAAGTAATTTACATTATACTTTAAGAATTATTTAATTAATTTTAAATTATCAGAATGCTATTGTGTATTATTATAAACATGATATAACAAGTGTCAACAAAAATGATGGAGTTCGAAACAGTATGCAATTAACTAGCATCCCAAATATGGCGATTCCAAAAGATACATATGTTTAAAAAGTTAAGAATAATTTATGCGTCTTCTAAGTTTGTTGTAAATTGTGTATTTTCCACCCACTTCTGTGAAATATATAAATTTGACTCGAATTTAATGAAACCCCAGCCGTAGGTAATTCAGCAAAATATTAACTGTGTTGTTAACTATGTGTATAAGTATGTGAATAAAAAACGAATCATACTGGTGCAGACATCAAATTCACTCAACCGCGTTAATAATTCCAACTAATGATTTATATTTCCATAGATAACAAGAAATTTGTTTATGAAATATTTGATCAACATGGTTAACATGAATAATGTTGATTTGTCAAGAAAAAAATTAAAAAGTTCATTGATGGTGTATCTTTATTATGAGTTATTAATTTATGGCCGGGTTTAAAGAGTCTGTATGATGTGCCAGTATTTTATACGCAACTGCTGGTTCTCAGTGACGTCTTGAATGTTCCTTCTCAGGTCCCGCGTCAGGCCACCTCCGCTTTTGAAAAATAGAAAACCATCTCTAACTTAAGTCGTATATCTCCTGATGTAAGCATCAGGCCACCTCCGCTTTTGCCTCACCATGTCATCTCCCCTTGATTTTTATCCGAGCGTAAAATCCCGGACATTTGAGTTATATGAAAAATGTCATAAGAGCGGAAGAAGACAATTGCATTATTATCAGACATGTACATAGTAAATCTAAAATAAAATTCCTTGTAAAGAGACGCACACGAAGCCGTCACTAACTCTTACAGTGGTGATTTATGTGGCAAGTTATTGTACATGCTAGGGTGTCTAGCCTCTATCCCAACTCTACATCAGTAAGCAGTTCATACGTGGAAATGCACATATAAAATAGGAAAAAGTACAACTTACCTTTTCGCTATGAATGGGTTATTATATCCAAACTTTGATGCACGGAATTGCCGTCTTTCACCGGGATGCATTGGTTACTTGTTTAAAGTATATTCCTAACTTTTATCACTTGAGGAAGATTTCTTCTGACTTGTGACTCTGTATTAAAAAAGTGGTATACTTCTACCTTTACAAGCTACTTCTAATAACTGTGATCCGCATTATAATGGAATCCTTATTACTAATTCTTATCCTGACGTCTGGTCTCCTTCATATTTATATTCATAACCCTCCACTCCCAAAGGAGCATAGGCTTTTAACAAACACCTGCCAAGTCCTCCTGTCACGTGCCATCATCTCAAGTTCTTTCCACGTTCGCATAATTTTCACCTCTTTTTCCAGCTCTCTTCTCCATGTGCTTCTTGGTCTACCTCTGCCTCTCTTGCCCTGGGGGTTCCAGAACAATTACGGCCTTGTAATGCTATCCACAGGTTTTCTCAGTGTGTCTCTTATCCAACGCCATCATCTTCTTCTCATCTCTTGTTCCACTGGCACTAGTCTGGTTCTTGTCATCAGTTCCACGTTGGTAAACTTGTCATACCATTTTAATCCCTCTATTCTATTCAAGCACCCATTTATAAAAGTCTGTAGCTTTTTGGTTGTTGTCTTGTTTGTTCTCCATGTCTCAGAGCCATACAATAGGACTGACTTCACATTTGAGTTGAAGATTCTTATTTTCGTGTTGGATCCAACTTCTCTGGATCTCCATACATTTCCCAATGCAATGAAAGCTCCTCTTGCTTTTTGTATTCTTATTTTGATATCAAAGTCTGTCCCTCCAACTTTGTCTATATTGTTTCCAAGATATGTGTACGATTCTAAATCTTGTATTGGTGCTTCTTCAAGTTTCAACCCCTAGTAAGAAAAGAAATGGAGATAAGAGGCATACTTGTCGCACTCCCGTTTTTTTTTTTTTATATCCCAAACGGTTCTGTAAGCTATCTTCCATGAAGTCTATGGACTCTTTTAAACTCTGATCTCCTTGATGAAGATGAAAATGCAGTGGGGAATCTTCGAAGCGCCCAAGTTTTTTAAAGATAAAATTTTGCCAACGCAAACCTCAACCTAGCTAGGTGGAAAGCAATCACTATTTAGTTTCGGATAATTTATAATTTTAAGCCAACCACGGGATATGGTATCTTATTCTAGTAAATTTTCCAACCTTATTTCGTTTGTAATAAAGGACGAGTTGCTCGTCTACAGGTATGGATAGCATTACTAATTATTGACATTGCCATATGTGATAAGTTGTCGAAGATCCAAATTTGCCACAGTCCAACCCCAGAAATTAGTTAATGAGGTGAATACCTAATATGGTGCTACTCCTAGAAGTGTTATTACAAATAGTTAAAACTGTGAGAGTTCTTGATGTTCACTCTTTAATGGTAAAAAATTCTTCCAGTATTGGGAAATATCTGGTGGCTAAAATTGTATGTTCATATGATGATAATGGTTCTTCTATCGGCCAACTCTGTGTTACAAGCGCCAATTCTGCACAGTGTAGGTGTTCAGAGAAGTATACTCCCCTTGAATTGCGACTGTCAGGAGTCGGGATAGAAATAATGTTCACTACTGTGGCTGGTAAAAATATAAATCTGGGTTTGGTAAATCCAGTGTTAAAAATTTATTGTCCTCCCATACTCTCTGGCGAGTGCCCGTTTACAAATAAAATTGTTGACGCACAAGCCAAGACAAGGAGAAAAATAACAAATCAGAAAAAAGAAAAAGACCGCTGGCCGCCCTTGTGATCAGGTCTGCGAAGAATACAAGAAACATTTATATAAAAAAATGCTACTACTATATCTATACACAAACGGGACAAGACTATCTCTTCTCCACTCTTGATTAAATTTAAAATGCACAAGGGGTTTCCTTACGCCTACACGTTAAGAAACGCCGCTGGCGCTGAGTTCGGTCGGACTGAATAACAGTCTAAGGAATGGCGGGTGTCTTGATTTAACATTTTAATAGAAGTTCTGGAATGAAATCGCTACGTCTCTCCCACGTGCTTGCCTGTCTGAGAGCTATTATGATTGACATATGAAGTTCGCGTGAGAGGACGAAGTAAACACAGCCTGATTTGCTTTCCTGTTATGACTGACAGGTCACGAAGTTTGTAAACATTTCGTTAGCTCGTGTTAAAAGAAAAGAAAGCGGGACAAAATGGTACGTTGCAGAAATAGACAGTTGGTATAGATGCATGTTTAGCTAGCAAATCAGAGGGCAGCTATTAGGTTGCAATTAGCTGTCGGATTCCTCTAGATTCTGTTACACGTCACAATCAATTACTACTTGTGATGATGTTTTTGTAGTTTTAACAACATTCGGTATTCTGCCTTTCAAATTTTAGTAGAATGTTAAAGTTAAAATAAAATGGAGCGTATAGGACACCGTTTAAAAAAATACTATGAAGGGTATGGGATCTCATATTTTTATACTCTTAAGTGTACCACAATAATTAATTCTCTGGTCCCCTCGGTTTTTCGGTTTTTTTTTCCTGAGATTTCCCGAATATAGATTTTACTCTAAATGCCAGGATGTTCAGCTATTTTGGGTGTTGCCATGGTGTAGCTCTAGGTCTATTTGTTTGTTTGTTTTTTTTTTTTGGTTGGTTGATTTTTGTATGTTTATTTTTAAAAAGTAATTCTTGCTTTCTGTTTTTGATCATTTGTGCCTGATAGAGGCTTTGATGATATAACATAGGTTTTTCCTTATCTTTTGTCCTGGTAAGATGTATTACATTTGTTCTTTCCTAACCCGACCGTTCTCTAGGCACATAATCCTGGCTTTACGGAAAAACATGTCGCAAAGACAATAAGAAAGGGAATTAATCACCCAACCTTTTAAAGGTTAAAAAATAGTATTAATGACATCTCCAACACCATAATTTCCCCTACCTCCTCCTGACAGCAATATCTGGTATGGGACTCTCTTTACATTAGTTTACTAATTTTTTTCTGACGACATGAAGTGAAACACTTATGCCAACAACTCGTCTACAACAAGTAAATAAACTCACTGACTAATAATTCACTTTCTTGTAACTTGTGTACAATAAGAAAGCAATTTCACTGACTAATAGTTCACTTTCCTACAAATCGTGTACAACAAGCAGGCAAACTCACTGACTAATAATTCACTTTCTTGTAACTCGTGTACAACAAGCAGTTAAAATCACAGACTCATAATTGCCTTTCTGTGTTCGCTACAAGCACATACCTTGATGTAGGGAACTGTTTTTGATTGTCCACCATTATCGCATCGATTTTCCTCATACTCACATCTAAAATACAGTTTTGCATGACGGCCTGTACCAACATTCGCATGCTGTTGCAGTCGTAATTTATGTAGCAATACGTTTCACATGATGAGGTAATAATAATAAAGGTCATCATTAGAGGCTATAGAAATATGGATTTTTAGAGCAACAACAAGAAATTATTAGAAACCCGAGGGTGCAAAAACAAAAGTAAAACAAATAACGAATGATGAACTAGTGCTAATAAACAATGAAATAAAATGACAAAGATCAATAGAAGACAGCCGATATTTATTGAACTAGTTCTGAGAAGGAGAGAACACAATTTTAGATGAGAGGAAAATAGAAATCATGAGAAGTAGAGATTACTAGGAGAAACGATCCTCGACAATTTCACGTGAACCATGAGACGAGATAACTTGCTTATTTCATAAAAAATATTAAAGATCCAGAGTTGTGGAGAGGCATGATGGTCTGCGCCATGAGGCATGACAGTTCAAGACGATGACACGTATTTCCAACGTAGCATGAGCAACGGAAAAAGAAAAATTAATTGAAAAATGATGCATAAAATTTAAACATACAAAAACTAATTGAGAAATTCCACATAAAATTTAAACATACAAAAACTAATTGAGAAATGCCACATAAAATTTAAACATACAAAACCTAATTGAGAAATGCCACATAAAATTTAAACATACAAAAAATAAAAAGAATTACGCCACTACATGCTGATTAAAAAGTCGCTCTGAGTTATTTCTTCACTCCTGTTCAAATTATTTATATTAAATAACAGTCACAATATAGAAAGTTTAATATTGTTTAATTTAAAATGATTCTATGCCACATTAGCATTACAGCTCAATGTAAGTTTTGGTGGTTCAACACGTGACATCTTAGCAGGCATCGAATTTTATTGACTTGTAGCGACTGGTGTCATCAAATAGTAAAGCGTGTCACAGCCGACTTTTCCCTTATTATTTCACTGACTATTTGAGATAAAGCTGTTTGGATTCTTAAAGTGTCTGCATCTCGGAAACATTTCGTTGAAACTTTGTCTGTATGTATGTATTTTGAAGTACAAGAAAATATTAACACTGGAGTTAATAGTCTCAAACAACATCGCCAATGACCATAAAACCTAATATAGATTATAATATATACCACCAACACAGAATTCAGGGACAAAGAAAGTTATTACAGCTAATAATACTGTACAGGCGGGGCGTAGCATACTATTAAAAATACTAGCTATCAGGATTACCATACTCATGGTATTTCTATCTTTGTGAGACTTCTATTCAGACTTTCCCTGACTCACACTTGCTGTTTGACGCCACACATTTTTCTGTCTTAGGTTCCTCATTAACATCGTTGTCACAACTGCTAGAAATGACAACATCCCAGACACCGCGTGAATAAAGTAAACCGCAGCTTCAGCTTTATCGTAGTTACTTACAACCACTATACCGAGAAGGGTTTTGTTCCTGTCTGAATAGAACTTTCAATCTATGTACGCTGTTGTGTACAGTGGAACAAAATACTGTATAACACTGTCAAATGAGAACTATAACCGTAGTAGTTCTCTGTGGCGTAATAATCTGTTTGACGTGTAAGGGAAAAGCTATACACACACACATCTCTGCTGTAACATAGACGGTGATTAGGCAGGTGATTCTAGCAAAACGTTCACGAGGAATTCCACTTGTAAGGTACTGACCATCAGAGTAAACCGTGGGCAATTGTAAGTCCTCAGACAGTGAGTTAAAATAGAAGTTATATAACCGCTGCTCAATTAGACTACAGAGATCAGACACGCCCATGGCGAAGAAACTAATGTTGATGGTCGTATCATAGACCTTGTCTATAAAATATGACCACATTGATAACATTGGTTATTGTCCCGAATAAACCAAAAAAAATCCACTCAGAAACACAAATTTTATAATTGAAATTATCTGTCTTTGGCTGTCATTAATTAACGATGTTAAATGACGCACGCTAGCTTTATCTGTTCCCGCTGCTGAATGTTGTGTTAGTGTCTATCAAATCCATTTTTTAGTCCAGCTCATACAAATAGCCAGTTTCACTGAGTTTTGTTAGCTTTTTCTTGGCTGTTACCGCCATTTAAGAAGATCTAAAATACTGTCCTTTTTTATTGTTTCATTTGGATCACTGCCGCTTCTTAACAATTATACATTGAATCTGTTCTTTCATCTGATAGCAGTTTCTTACCTGAAGTGAGAGCTAGACATTTTGAAGCGAGGTTAGGTTTTGATGACATAATGCAGTATGCTCGTCAATTAAAAACTCCCACTCAAGAAAATTATAATGACATATAAAGGCTTGACCCATTCGTCTCCCGAGGCTCTCTGAAGAATTAATATACAGAAAACGACTACTTTATCCTCATTATGTTTTAAAACACAATTAATGTGAGGTTGCACATGTGGCTGCCAGTTGCTTCATTTCAAACATAGTGCTACAGAAACCACATTGACAAAAGCATGTGGTTATATTCATACGTCCTGCAGCATATCTCATGTGCCTTGTTTTCTTCTTTTCTCTGTCAGATGTGAAAAGGGAAAGAATAAAGACGCTATCACGTGAGAAAGTACTTATCGTAGAGAGCTTTTACGAACGAAATACCACGGATGTGATGTAGATGGATAATACTGAGCCTTCTTTCTTGATTAGAATATGTTTTCTATATCTCGCTGCCATATAGAGGCGTGCTGGTAACGCAGTCATTAATTAGCACAGCTTTGGTCTTCGTTGTCAGTTTGGAGTTTCCCCAAACATGCGTTGTGAGGTGGGCAAAGGTAGAAACAGCTGTGCCAATGCGGCTGTCAAGTTCTGTGTCCAAAGAGAGTTTGTTGTTGATGGTAGACCCCAAGAATGTGAAGTGGTGCATCACTGCCAATTCATAGTTACCGATTGTGATAACTGGTGCAACATTCACATCCTGACTCAGAACATTAGTTTTCTTCAGACACTTATTGTGAGGCTAAAGTCCATGCATGCTATGGCGTGTCATAGAATTGGCCGTTCGACTTTTCTCATTCTCTCTCCGCAACTATTCATTTATTTCTTCATGTTATGACCATAAACCTGTCCCATCGCAGCGCCTTAGGTTTGTTGACCACTTTTCATTATGCAATAGTGTTATTTCACGGCCAATTGACCACCCTTAAAGATTAATTGTAATCGCTTAAGTTGTTAAACCAGATTCACTGCACACCGTCAACGGAACGTATTGTTGACAAAGTAATATTTTCCCGTCAAACGCATGCCCGTATGAAGGCACGGTTCACTACAACCGTGTTTAGGCACTTGTGCGAATAATACAAAAGACACTACAGGTGATAATTGCTTAACTCACACCGGACCAGACATTGTCTGTGTAATTATTACTGAGAAACCCGCCTATATAGACACAATAGCGATGACACTATTTGCAGGCTATGTTACAAATCGTAATTTTAAAAGGTTACTTAGCCGTGTTGTAGAAACATGAATTTTTCTTATTTATAACTTTACATTTTGCTTATATATGTCAAAATGTTCCTTGGTAAGAGAGAAATCAAACCATATGAGTGATTGCATAATTATACTAATTAGCTATTCAAAATGGCCGCCGCAGTATAAAAAATGCTGGGTTATTTTAAACCCACATAACATAATTATTTCTCAACATATAGAGTTGAAATTCTGCATACAAGCCACAAGTGAGTGCATTAATACCTAAACTAAAAATATTTGGGATATAGCATGTCCTATGTGTGACCATTTGTTAAAAAAAGTAGAATTGGAAATTTATCGAACCTCATTAGTATGCAAAACATCTCTACAAATAAAACAAATTGAGAAAGCAAATCAAAGTGTGGTTCAGGACAAGGTTTAAGATATTAGGAAACACTCTGCAAAGTTTCAGAGCATTCCAACAATTCATTCTTCAGATATCGTGTCTCAAAATGTACCTGTCATGCTAAATAGAGAAAGTGAGAAAAAGAAGAAAAAAGCAGAAAATTTTTTTAACAAACAGTTATTTTGTGCACTTAACTTATCTTAATGACCTCCTGGAGTACATATATCCCCTTCCTTTTCTTCTGCCTGGTCAGTAAACCCTTTTCTGATGCCTCTCAAAGTCTTTCTTCTTGCTTTTACTTTGACAGTGGGTCCTTCTTATAGCCACACCAAGAATTATATCCTTCTGGACATTTTTCATGCATCGGCTTATCCTTTGTGGAAGCGACATGAGGCAAAACTGCTTTGACGGCAGCTTTCATATCCTCAAGGTTTCCACTGTTCTGTCGAATTGCTAGCCCATAATAGTTTTACATTGATTTCCTTGTTCTTTTTTGTGTTTATTCCTGTCTCCTCTACATTTTCTGTATCTCCTGATGTTGTGAAAGATGTTTCCCACAAGCAGTTGCTACATTTGACAATGATTGTGTGACAGAAACCTTGCTTTGAATCTTCACTGAGCCTACACGACACCATAAACCCACAACATTCTACACATCGCATGTTTGCCGTTATGAAGTTATTCAAGTGCTCCATACTCATAAGAATAAAAGCATTATTTGTTTGTCCATCTTTTGTGTGGGTTGAGAGGGTGCTTTTCCTCAATTTCTTCACAGAAGAAGGTTTAACTTCGTTATCAATAACAGCTGCTTCATTATTTTTGGTTGTGCTAACAGGGCGCTGGTTGCCAAAAAACTTTCGTTTATTTAGCTTCCTACTTCTTTTTTTTGTCACCCATATTGTTCTTATTTAATTGATTTGTAAAGCTTACCACAAAAACGTAACATTTTCACTCAAACAGGTGTAATATGAATGGTTGAACTCAAGATCTTTCGGAATTTTCAGCCCACGTTTTTCACATTAGATCATAAAGAACTGACTTTAAGGAGAGTAATTTCCCTTCTCATAAATGGTTCTCTGGTGTTTTCTGGTACAGAAGAGTTATGGAAATATTATCATTTCACCTTTTTAGTGTGCGCATCATAATGTTTTAAAAAAGTTGTTAGTAACCAGAGGTAAACAATGAGTTGTCAAGGAAAATTAAGATCACCCCCTGGTCACTTATCCTTTAAAAAGTAAAAAACTATGCATCACTGGACAATATAAACCTATGTATTGTGGAGAGAAATGGTTTGGCTTCATAAAAACATTAAAAAACAAAAATGAAGTTTTTCATGAAATTTAAGTAAATTCTGGGACACAGCCACCTTAAGAGAACGGATAAAGTCGGGCCATATTCTATATCCAAGTCATCTGAGGCTGGCAAACTCAGCATATAGAATGAAGGTTTCATGAACCCCCACTGCAAGAGCTGCTGATTGCTTTATGCTGGTTTCTCATAGAGAACCAAAAGCAGAGATAGTCCCAAGATCCATATCGAGCAGGGAGTTGATGATGAAAGAACTGATGTACATACGTATATATTATTACACCTTTTCATTCAGTGCAAATGTAAGGATATTATATATAAATGTAATGAATGTTTTCCGCTCACTGGGATTAATAGTAATGCTCAGAGGCGGTAAAGTTCTGAGGTAGATGGGGTGATAGAATGATGAGGAGAGGGGGAGGCGCACGATTGCATGTCAGGAAACCCAATACTCAGGAGGGCATTTGTTTCTCTTCATACATAATACTATTTGAGGGTTCTATCTCTGGAACAAAGTGCGTGGTAAAAGTGATGTGCTGTCAACGCTAGACACCATCATCAGACGGGTCTTACAGACGCTGGACCAGCTTTGTGATTACTCCCTGATTGGGAGCCGCGCTGGTGTAGTGGTTACCAAACTGCGCTGGCGACCGGGTAACCCAGGATCAAACCCGGGCGAGGACAATTGAAGATTTTCGTTGACCGGGATTTGGACTGGATTAACCCGAGCCCTGGCGAGAACTTTTGAAGAAGTGTCTTCGACCAGGGACTGGCGGCTCCTGAGCCGACTCAGCTCTAATGGGTACCTCTGAAATCGGCGATTATCTGCCTGAATGGCGAGGGACACCTGTCTCTGTACAAGAAAAAAATGGATACTCACGTAACAATCAGTATCAGGTTAGACATACTTACCTGAGATTTCGCCTCGAGTAATAGCGGGCGTACGCAAAACAAAACAAATATATATATATATATATATATATATATAATTTATATTTGATTTAATCCTTTTGAGTATACTGCACCCGTATGTGTCAGTAACCTAAAATAAACTTAAAACAGAACTACTAAATTACGATTTTCACTGAATTAAATCAGTTGGGGGCTTGAACGAGCTAAATCTTACGATATATCTTCACAAAAGGTGTCGGGCAGATGTAGCGGGAGGTTTTATTAAGTTATGTTATTATGTAAGTAAAGTGATGGCAGATGGATATCTAGGTGTATCATATGATACCAGGATAGTATGCCAGTAAAGAGTTCTGGTCTTACAAGTAATACCCCAGTCTTAGAAGTAAGCACTGGTGTATGAATATCATAGAAATAGTCAGACTGTGAAAATTCTGGCCCACATGGTAAGAAGTAGTACCAGGATTTAAGGTGTCTCCTCCCTGTGACTATCTTATGATTAATTAATTTCTAGGGGATAAATAAAATGAATATTTACTTTACACACAAGTGTAAAAAGTGAATAAGTCCTCAGGTACAATTATAATCTTTTAATATTTACATTAATCTTCTTTTTCTGCTATTTGGAAATGAGCATTAAAATATACACCAAATATTCACACAATTAATGTTATTTCTTAACTAATGTGTTGGTAGGATTGTCTGTCCTTGTGGAAAATTTATTTACTTGAAACAGTCATTCAGCAATGTTAATAAGTAGTATTGTCTTTTAGACTTCAGGATCTTGAACAATATCCTCTTGTATAATAAAGTTAATGAATACTGGAATCACTATTACTATATCACTGTTCTCTTAGTCCTGTGACTTTACACATTACTGTCATCAGTTGACTGAATTCTACAATAATTTGAATACTTTTGTAGAAGTTTGTTTCATTTCACAAATATTGGCTGTTGGTTCATATATGGATTGTCAGTGTCTTAAATGACACTTATCTGTGAATCTTGATACTGCTGACACTGAGCTGTCACTTGTATTATCAGCATTGGCAGACCCAGCTATAGGGGTACCAATGACCAGCTGTAGTTCACTCTTTGGGGTCCTGCACTTTTGTGGGATTGCCTCTGATGAACAACACAGGCTTCTGATACTTGACAGCCTGGTTTGAGTTATTACATGGAACCTGAAACATCATATCAGCCTTGGCTAGTATCTGGCTAGACTTGTAACTGACTAGCACAGATGTCAGACCAGTCAGTCATCAGATGTCGTAGTTATACAATCATAGTAAGTAATGACATCATTTCAGTGATACAGTAGAAGCATTAACGTTTCAATTAATTGTAACTGACTAGCACAGATGTCAGCCTAGTCAGTCATCAGATGTCAAAGTTATAGTCATAGTAAGTAAGAACATTTCAATGATACAGGATTAGTATTTACATTATAAGTATTAACCATCATCTGGTTTGTTCCTCTCCTGTACATCCTTTAATTTTTTATAGGTTGATCCTTCCAAATATTAAACACAGATCTTCTAATATTCCTGAATATGGTTGATCCTTCACATCAGGTACAAATTTAAATACTGATGCCATTCTCAGCATCTCCACAAAATTAATACACATCATATCCTATCCTGCAATAAAGAAATTATATACATGATAGTTATCATAATTTCAGGTTACCTTCAGTCTTCAGAAACCAGACACTGGACTTGAAATTTTTGGAGATCCGCTCACAATTCAAATGGTAAAGATGTAGTGGCAAACTCTGCATCCAGTCTGCCTCAAACGTTCTTTCAGTGTCTCCTTTCAATTTAGCGCTCCGCTTTTTATTGGCTCTGGCAAACGACAGAGGGGTACTGACGTCATAGTCTAAAACTCGACCTGAAATTTACTTCCCGAAGCAGAGATTCCATAAGATCTGTGTGTTGCTTGAAACTTTCCCTTTCTCATCCTCAGCTTGTATACTATCAATCCTGTTCTACCATATCTTGTTTTATACCGCCGATATATCTCTATCTTCCCATACCTGTCAACATGTACGAATTTTTCGTACAATGTACGGATTTTTGATAATTTTAGCAGTGTACGGCCGTACAGACTCGTTGTACGGATTTTTCTCCCCCCCCCCCCCAAAAAAAAAAAAAAAAAAATTTTCTTTTTTTTTTAAAATTCTAAAAATATTTTCCAACCCAAGTTTTTTTTAAATTTTAAATCAGAAAATATTTTCTAGCCCAGGTTTTTTAAAAACAAATTTATTTTATTTTTCATTCCGGGAATCTCGGCGTCCGTTTTTAAACTGAGGTCTCTCCCAGCAACCAACCAAATCCTTTTATACCCAACAATTCGGTAAAAACGTTGAATTCGGCCTCAAACGCTTTAAGTTTTCAGCGTGACGACGTATTTTTAAAGTTACCTGTTATCAACGACCACGCTTGATTGCCACCACACTTCGACGCCATTTTGTTTAGAAAAGCTAAGTACTTATAACTTGGTTAAATGTTGCTGTTGTTTTGCTCTGTTGCAATTTAATCGCTGTCTTAATCTTTCCAGTTATATCTTGCCCTTCAATATATTTCCGATAAATTGTCATAATATTCTGTGTAGGCCCTACATAACTAGAAAAAAAAAAGTTTGTTTGCGTTGAGTAGGCCTACTTTATTCCAGCGCTCGTGATTCGCTGCTTTATTTTTTAATAGAGTGGCAATCTGTTATCACTGGTCTAGGCTACCAACTCTTAAATAATAATTTTGTAAATGTTTGGTGGTACGTTTTTTCTTCCTAGATTTGATATTCTGTTCATAATTTTTTTTCTCTGTTAGCCGTTTGCTTTGTTCGTTGTATTTTTTAATAATTCTCTTCGTCTACAACGATTATTAGTTTAAATATTTCATCCACTGAATGATGGCTGGGCCTAATTCAAAGAAACAAAAGCTTGCAGGTCATGGTAAGAGCATTTATCGAATAAATGGAGCTTGACAGTGGAGTAAAGAGTTCATTTTTTGAGGATGTCAGAAATGTTTTCACATCAGTGGTAAAAAAAATTACTGATAAATTTCCCTTTGACAACCATGGTTCTAAAGGAATTAAAAGTGCTAGATCCAAGCACTAAAGATAATCTCAGGTATCCAAACATCTGCAGATTGGCAGATACTTTTGCCCGATGACTACTGCATGTTGTCTGAAGTGTGCGTGCCTCTACTGACAGATAGTGGTCAGAAAAAGAGACTCTGTAGCTATTGGCTGGAAGTTGTTGACCAGAAAACTAGAACTGGTGCCATCCGCTTCACTAATTTGAAAGTCATCATTCAGCGACTGCTGATACTCCCTAACAGCAATGCTGACTGCGAAAGATCATTTTCCAATGATGAATAAAATCCACACAGACTGCAGGAGGTCCATAAATGCAGACACACTCACTTCTATTTTACAGTGTAAGATTAACATTGATACATGCTGTGCAGACTTTAAGCCCACAAATGCAATTCTGCAAAGTGCTAAAAGTGCATGTGTTGATTATAATACAAAACACTGTACATCGAAAGAATAGTGTACCTCATGATCACTAAGTTTTTTATATGTAAAGAACAGCATGAAACTATTAGCATGTTTTATATCACAATAATTCAAATGCTAATAGATTTGTATATGTCATTTCTCATTTTAAAACTGTATTGCGTATAATTTATTAATATATTTTTTGCGTAAGGATTTTTGGGTGTTTGTAAGGATTTTTTTGGTCCGGCGTACAGATTTTTGTCTCAGGAGGTTGACAGGTATGTCTTCCTATCCATGTCTTTTTACAAACTGTTACTTCTTGAATTTTCTATTTACAACAGATGTGGGTTTACATGTTTACGACTCAACGACCCCAGTAATCAGCATTTATCTAGGTAAATCATAAACTCCTACCGTTGTTCCTTATATAAATTTATTCACAAACCTCTCTTGGAATGAAAGGTGAAATTCTTTTCACAATAATTCCATTCTCCTAACTTACATTCATTCCAGTCGAGGGCCTGACATCGACAAACAAAGTATTTACATTCTCCATTTTGTATTCTAATGTTTATCATAGGCTCGGCTGGCCCGGTGCTGCGCGAGAAATGATTGGTCAGTAAAACTGCGCAAAGCGGCTTTGCAATGTGTTGGAACCAACTTTTGCGACAGCAGATAATAAAATAACTGTGTGTCACAGAGAGTTTATTGATCATAAATTGCCTATATCCTCTTCTTTTTCTTTCACCCGTATCCTCTATTTTATTATCACTCTTTACCTTTTTCCTGTATTTTTCGCATCCATTCGTTTGCGAAAAATATTTTCTTCCCCATTCTCAACTTTACCGTTTTCTTTCTCATACTGGTAAACGCATTTATGACATAACGTGTCAGAGAGAGAGAGCGTTAAAATGCATTCTATTGCATTAGGTGTCAGTGGACGAAACTGTGAATATATTCGTCTGGCCAGACATAGGAGCAGACATATGTCTACAGCATTCCCTGCACCAGACGAAATACACTGTGAATATTCGCTTTCGCCAGACCTATAGGCGACAAAGTTGTCTGCATTTTCACCTGCCATAACGAGTTGCATCGGCTGAGCGCTCAGTGAGGCGCGATAGCCGACATCTCCTCGGCGCAGTTTGAGACATTTGTCTGGAAATCCCAGCTGACAAGGCACTCACGGTTGGTTGGTCAGCGTGAGGTGTGAAAACGCAGTAGTGTCAGTTCATGGTAGTCTTCTAGTTGATGTAAGGTGTTTTAAACGGAAAGGGGAGATTATTTCGTTTGGCGAAATAAAGTTGGGACCCCTTTGTCTGGTAATAGATATAACCAGAATGTTAAACTTTATTTTCATTCTGACTCCTAAAATGTTGCAGTAGACAGATCGCTGTGCTAGATCAAGTATCTGTGTTTTGGCGAAGTCTGAGTTTCTTTGCCATTTTGCCGAGTTCTAGACTACCATTAGATTGCGGTATTCTAGTTCATGGTTTAGTCTGTAGTTCTGTGTGTGGAGGTATATATTATAATAATTATCTAATATTTTGTGAAGTGTTTAAAGTGATAATCACTTATTTCATATTTCACTAGTTAGATTTGGTGCAGAGTGCTTAATTATATAGTCTGTATTATTTTCTAGTGACGTGTTTCAGTGGAAAGCAGAATAAATTATAATTTCTAGCTTAAACAACAATGTAGCTATAACGAATTTAATTTTACTGCTAAATAATCAGACGGGAACAATTTTTCTAAACTAACTTATAAATGCTACATGCCTCATAAGTGTTGACGGAATACGTACGTATTCCTAATTCATGAGGATTGATGATTTTTAAATATATAACTTATTGCCCGGGAAGTTTTGAATGATAAGTCAAGCTGTACGCTTGCATTTTAAAAAACGTAAGTTATATTGCGTACATAATACGTAACATATTTCATATGTGTTTTTTTCTTTATTCAGTGAATACTGGGGTCACGCAATCTCTGCCAGCGTTAGTACAGAGTAAATACCTGTGAAGAACTAACCCATTGTCCTTAGAGTGACTTGGTGCAAAATCTTTACGAGTACTTTAAAGGATAAATCAAGAAACAGGCCTATCGCGCCATATTAAATTCTTCCTGAGAAAAACTCTAGTACATTTTTAGCCTGTGTGGCAAGTAACTTATTAACGTCAGTAACATTATTTTCCGACATTGTTGACAAGTGTGTGGTGGACCAAGATTATTTGTTGAGACAAGTTGTCCACCGGTCATCTCCCTAATTAAGGGAAACCTCGTGTTCTGACATTGTGTGCTCGTTTAAGCCTAACTCTTACCTCGTGAGTCAAGTGACACTAACTTTAGTCTGAAATAACTATCGCATGAAGCAGACGCTCCCCAGATCCATTTGGATGAAACCAACAAACAAATCTGCAGAGCTGGGATCTGTTTTATTTAACGACAGTAACAGATAAAAAGTGTGTGAGTGTCCCAAAGTTTGCGCCAGACGGCGAACCACATCACGATTGTAAGTATATCAGGGCCCTGATGAAAGAACCGAGTGAAAGTAGACTGAAGGATGTTCTTTGTTTGAGTCACCCACGTTGTAACTTTCTTTATGCAAGTTATTGCTAACTATATTTACCCCTAGAATAAAGCAGAGTATAAAGTCTGTCCATACCTTAGAAAAGGGGAAACCATAGACTCAATCATATGTATCTGTAACTCTTGGGGGTTATCACTTTCTTCTAACGGGACTGTGAGCTATATATCCAGGGGAGGACCATACAAACGGGTCTATCACTATTGTAGCATTCCTGGATTTTTATGACTATGTGTAAGCTGTTGATGTATTTTATATGTTGTGATGTAAGTTTACTATGATAATTAAACTATACCTACAGTTTATTTCGGTGTGGTGGTCAGTTCATTCCCATAATATCTATTTAATCATTTATAGTTGTTCCCACGTCTGTGTGTCTAACTGTCGTCACTTGTATGTGCGGGCACGTGAGTGGATAGATATATATTAATATACATATGGTTTTATAGACTGTCTGACTCCTTTGGATCTGTTGTAGAAGATAGGCAGAAAGAGAGAGAGAGATTCTCGATTTCCGGGACAGCCTCTATAAATTTCTACCATCTCACTCGTGGAACTCTATTTCTATTATCACATCTCACTGTGGCTATCACTCATTCTAACTTATTCAGAAGGGACCAACCCAAGTCTTAATTTCCCTATCAAAAATCTACGACACTGTGCTAAGACACATTCAGCACTGTTAGTAGTATACAATGCGCAAAACAGATATTATTGTGGTGGCGCTTTGTGGTGGCGCGTGACTTTTATATAAGGAAAATGTGGTGGCGCACTGTGGTGGCATGTGAATTTTATATAAGGAAAAGGTGGTGGCACATTGTGGTAGCGCGTGACTTTTATATAAGGGAAATGGGGTGACGCTTTGTGGTGGTGCGTGATAGAGATATATTTTGATAATATATTTAGACAACAAGAAGACTTTTAGATAACAAGAAGACGATATATTTAGACATATATTTAGATAACAAGAAGACGATGTTACAACAAGAAGACGATGTTACAACAAGAAGACGATATTACAACAAGTAGACGCTATATTTAGACTTGAGACAACAAGAAGACTTTTAGATAACAGGAAGAGGATATATTTAGATAACAGGAAGATGATATATTTTGACAATATATTTAGACATACAAAAAAGTAGACATAGAGGACAACAGTTAGACGATATTTATATATACTGTTCAAAAAAAGAAACGCATAGCTACTGAAGGCACACTTATAGCCATAATTTTGACATTCAATAACTTTTTAAATTTAATGAGTTAATTGTTCAAATTGCACACAAGAATACCTTAGGGTTCAACCAATCATTTGACAGTTGTTTTGCATCTGGGTCCCGAGAGGTTTTTGGCGTACGGGCTTTCCCGTTAGTATGGTGTGTGGCATCCTCTTGCATCGATCAGCGACTGGCATCTCCTGGGCATGGATGCGATCAGACATCTGATGTGGGCCTGTGGGATGGCTGCCCATTCTTCCTGGAGTGCCTGGAACAGATGACGACGATTGGCTGAAGCAACGTCTCCACGACAAACATGTCTATGCAGCTCATCACACAGGTGCTCAATCGGACTCATGTCTGGAGACAGGGATGGCCCGGGAAGGGTGAGAATGTTGATGGCAGTCAGGAACTGCGTGGTCAACCGTGCACAATGGGGTCTGGCGTTGTCTTGTTGAAACACAGACCTTTGGGCAGCCAAAAGTGGAAGGACATGGGGTCGAAGAAATTCATTGACGTATCGTTGCGCATTCAAACCTCCTTCAATATGCACTAATTGACACCTTCCGTTGTAACTGATCATTCCCGACACCATTGCACCTTCACCACCATGCGGCGGAGCTTCATTAACGCAATTTTGGGCAAAACGTTCATTTCGCCAACTGTAGCCCCTACGCCGTCTATCATGACGCTGCAACAAAAAGAAAGATTCGTCACTAAACCAGACACGTCTCAATTGATTGTCAGCTGCCCAGGGACGATGCTGGTTGGCCCAAAGAAGTCGATTTTGGCGAAGGCGGCGCGTAAGGACAGGTCCTCGGTGAGGTCGTTGTGCCCAAAGTCCAGCGTCATGCAGTCCATTCAGGACAGTTTGATCAGACACATGACGTCCTGCAGGCAATTACTGGGCAGTTGAGGAAGCTGTTGTAAACCTGTCTCTGAGGTGACGAAGCCGAAAAAAGCGATCCTCCGCTGCTATTGTCACTCTGGGTCGTCCACTGCGATGCCGGTCTTCAACTGAGCTAGTTTCTTGGAACCGGTGCCAAAGTCGACTGATGGTACTCTGATGCACGTTTAGATGCCTGGCAACCTGACATTGACTTTCGCCTGCATGCAGTCGGCCAATAGCAATGTTCCTTAAATTTATCGATAGAGACGCCATAAACGTCTGCTTGAAAATGAACTGAATGATTTTTGTATAGCGTTATCCTTTTATGGGGTTTCAGTTGCGTAGTCAGTGAATAGTGTTCACCCCAAATTTTGTTGCTTTCACGTGCGCGCAACATGAGCTGTGGTCAAAAATTGCGTCATAAACACTATTGACCACTGCGTTGTAACGATTACAAAAACGAACGCAACTCAGGTCAACACGTGCATTTGACACTGTAAAGAACATTTGAGGCTGGTTTTTATATACCCTAGCACCAAATTTTACTTACAAACTCATAAAAACGCGCCCTCGGATAGCTATGCGTTTCTTCTTTTGAACAGTATACATACATATTTTAAAACAGTTATATATAGGTAACAAAAATGAATTTTAGTTAATATATTTTATTTGTCAAATAATAGCGAGCTAAAGCACAAGTCTCAGCCGTTTGGTAGATTTCTTCTTCGTCTTCGGTGGTAGATTGGTGACATCGGCCAGGTTCGTGTCTGTGGTGGTTGTACAAGGGTTAGGAAACCAACTCGGTTCTGGTGATACTGGACAACTAGAGTTCATGTATTCGTCAAATGTGTTACTGGCGGAGTTAGTAGGTTTCTGCTTCTTCGGTGGTAGATTGGTGACATCGGCCAGGTGGTTGTCTGTGGTGGTTGTACAAGGGTTAGGAAACCAACTCGGTTCTGCGGAAATCGGTTGGTGACACAGGGTATTTTGTATTAAATACACCTATGCCTTAGTCCTCGAAATACTACACACGAGAGAGAGAGGGGTGGAGTCAAACACATTCAAGGAATAACCAACACTATCAGTATTCCCAACTCTGACTTATGCATTTAAATACTTGTCACCACAAAGATACAACAATATACATAGTCCGTGAAGTGTAACACATTGGTGAAAGTCCCAGATAACAAAGTGCATTATATTGTCACAAATAAATATCAACCTGCCCTCGACAGTTCACGTCCGCCATCATGACCAACAATCTCCCCGCTCTCTCCCAATCTCTTCTTCACTGCCCCAATCAGAACGCCCCTTGCGTTCACCTCTGACCTGCTGACCTCGCAGTCTCTGTTGTTAAGTTATGTGTATGAGAACACGTCTCATACCCGACTAACATTATGTACCCGCCCCCAGCGGAGCACTGCCAGTCCACAGCTGTGTTCATCACACTGTGACATCTACTCTCCCCCCTGGGGAAAAAAACGAAGTTTTTTTTTTTTCTCTGGAGGGCGGCTGGACGCACTCCAAACACCAAACATCCGGCTTTTGAGCCAAGTATACATTCATTTCCTTCTTGTCTTCACACATCTTGCATACTCAATTAAACATCATGTGGGGAAAACTAAGAAATAAACAAGCATTCTACAAACGAGACAGAGTGTCAGCTACCACGTTAAGCTTACCCTCTAGAGGTAAAACAGTAAACTTGTACTGCTGCAGTAAGAGAGCCCAACGAGTTAATTTTGAGCTTGTCGATTTCGACGACTGTAAAAATGAGAGTGGTCGATGGTCTGTCTGTAATACAAAATGTGAACCTATCAAATATCGGGACAACTTTGAAACTGCCCACACAATTGCCAAGCACTCCCTTTCAATCGTAGAGTACCTAGTCTCAGCCGGCAACAGCTTCCGACTCACATACATCACTGGATGTAAGGTACTCTGGTCGTCTTGCATTAAACAAGCACCAATTCCTACAGAAGATGCGTCTGTCCGCAAAACAAAGGGTTTGCGTAAATCTGGCAACAGTAAGATGGGTTTCCTAGAGAACACCCTCTTGATTTTGGATAAGGCTATCTCGCAATCTTGTGTCCACACGACCCTATTTGGCATCCCATTACTCGTTAGCGAGGTAAGTGTAGCTGCAATGGAAGAGAACTGAGGGATGAACTTGTGATAAAAATTCACAAGTCCAATTAGACTTTTCACTTGTTTTTTTTTGTTTTAGGTGTCTGCAACTGTAAAATTTTTGTAACTGTCTCATCTTCCGGTTTCAGGTGATTATGACCTACAGTATGTCCTAAGAAATTTAACTCCTTAAAACCTATGCAAACTTTACTCGGCCGTGCCGTTAAATTATGCTCTCTTAGACACTGCAATAGGAAAGACAACCCAATCATGTGATCCTCCCATGACTCATGAAACAAACATATGTCGTCGATATAAGTAATAATATCAGATCGATGTCCTAACAACCTTCTCATCATCCTCACAAATGTGGCTGGCGCGTTCACTAAGCCAAAGCACATGACATTGAACTGAAACAATCCTTTGGGGGTGCTAAACGCTGTTAGAGGTTTTACAGCCTCCGCGAGGGGTACCTGCCAATAGCCTCTAGACAGATCGAGTTTGCTGAAATATGTAGCGTGGGTAAGTTGTGTTAACAGATCTTCCTGATTAGGTATTGGTTCAGCGTCAACGACGGTGATGCTGTTCAATCTCCGAAAGTCAATACATATACGAAGAGATCCGTTCTTCTTGCGAACCACAACCATTGGAAAAGAATATGGTGAATCCGACGGAGAAATGATACCCAGTCGTTGCATGTCATCAATTTCTCTCTCGACGGCCGATTTGAAATGCATGGGCAATGGATACGGTTTTACCCTAATAGGCTGATCGCATGTCAGAGTGATATCATGACAAATCAGGTCTGTCCGTCCTGGCAGATCTGTGAGGACATCCTTAAACTCCGCTACTATATTTTGTACTTCCGACTTTTGTTTTACGGTTAGGTCATCACTGATCCGTACCATATTCCATGACTCTGAAGGAACCAGGGGTACGAGGGATAACTGGATATTCCCTTCACCTTTTTCGTCTCCCGTGTCATCAATGACTGCCGTACATGCCACTGTTTCTTCAGTCTGTGCTGCCCTTGTGACTGCTTTCAATGCCTCAGGTCGTTCTATATATGGTCTCAGCATGTTCACATGAAATACCTTCTCCTTATTTCGGACCGAAATTAGGTAATCGACATCTGTCAATTTTCTAACCAACTTGAATGGTCCTTGCCACGTAATACTCAAGCGATCCTCTTTAGCTGGTAAAAGTAGCTAAACTTCCTCTCCTGGAACCAGGGATACTAGTTTAGAGTTCCGATTTGCGTACCTCCGATACCGTGCTAACGACCCCGCCAAGCAATCACGTGCCACCAAACAAGATTTTACAATACGTTCTCTGAGGCTGACTACATACTCATAACTCGTAACTGAGGTGCTATTTGCACATTTTCCAGTTAATAAATCCTTCAGTATGTGCATCGGCCCCCTTGGGTTTGCCCCATACAGTAATTCGAAAGGGGAAAATCCTGTACTCTCTTGGGGAGCCTCCCTATAGGCAAAAAGGACCGCTGGGAGTAACCTATCCCATTCTTGTGGAGATTCTGCGGTCACTTTTGCCAGCATGTGTTTTAATGCACCGTTAAAACGCTCGCAAACTCCGTTTGACTGAGGGTGATATGGACTCGTGAATGTTTGGGCAATACCCAACAGCCCAGTGATTTCTGACATCACCTTAGAAATGAACTGACGGCCCCTATCCGATAATATTTCTTCCGAAAAACCAAACCTGCAAAACAGCATCTGCAAAGCCTCTGCGACTGCTTGTGAAGTAATATTCTTCATCGGCACCGCCTCCGACCACCTGGTGCATAAATCTACCATCGTTAAAATAAAACGATATCCCCTGTCTGAAGTGACCGAGAGGGGGCCTATAATATCAATCGCTACTTTCTGGAAAGGTCGGACTGACAAGTCCGTAACCTGCACTGGAGCTTTGGGAGTTCTGCCTTTATGCCTCATCTGTTGGCATATCTTACAGGACCTACAATATAGTTTAATGTCCTTGCTAAACAATGGCCAGTAAAATTGTGACAGCACCCTCTGGCGCGTTCGAGCCACACCCATATGTCCCGCGAAAGGGGAGTCATGTGCAACCTCTAACACTTTTGCTCTAAAACTACATGGTACCACCACTTGGCGCTGAGTTTGTACTCCCTTAGCGAAACATCTAGTGAGAACATTATTCTTGAGCTCGAACCAATGTCTGGCCAACTTCGTGCACTTTACATCACCTCCTTCGGCAAAGTTGTAAAATTTACGCAATGATCCGTCCGATCGTTGGTGCTGGATAATGTCCGACACCTGTGTATCCTGACTCCCTTTGACCAATTCTGATGTCTTAGCTTCATGATGCGTCGCTTCTAATGTGTCATCTGCCTTTGACTGCGGCCTCGTAATCACTGCATTGGCCATAAGCACACGATTGTCCCTCCATTTATTGATGTCCATCTGAGTACATTCCTGTACACCTTGCACATTACCCACAATCAAATCCGCTATCGGTGCTTCGAGTACACAGGCCTGTACTCTACCAGATATGAAGGGAGTGTCCACCTCAATAATGGCAAGAGGGTAATATTCAATGTTACCCCCGAAAGTGACGCATCTTGCTGTCTTACCTATCAAACATGAGTCGTCAATGCAGGATCTACGCACTCCTATAGTTGTGCATCCCGTGTCTCTCAACACAGACACTTCCTGTTTTTGCACAAATCCTGGATGCAATTCCAAATGACCATTTTCTTCAAGAGAAGAGAGACAAGGGAGAGTGTGACCACAGATAAGCATAGGCTTACCGTCTGGTTCAAACAATGGCCTACACCCTTCGCATTTCTCATTGTTAAAGGTTTCTAATATGCAAGCCGAATTAGCTCGTTCTGAATTATTAGCACAGACCGTTGCCAAATGTCCCGTTCCCTTACAGAGACTACAGTGTAGCTGAGTATTGCTATCCTTTTTCGGACTGTTGTTTGGAGAATGTTTGTCTACTCGGTCTGACTCCTTTTTCTCAAATGATTTGTTTCTTTGGTAAGGTGAGCTTTTGCGAAATCGTCTTTGTTCCTGCTCGTTTGGCGCATCTATCTGGATCTGATTTCGCGGGTACCTATCATGTCTGTCTCCAGTATATCTGTATTGATTTCTATCAGACTGATAGTTAAATTTCTTCCTCGGTGATCTAAGGTCCCGATAATTGTCATACCGTGCAGGAGATCTGTCTCCCCGAAAGTAGGGTCTATCATAATTAAATCTTCTGGGGCCAAATCTATCGGCACTCTTTGATCTATGTTGATTGTAAGGTTTTCTAGTAACCTTTCCTATACTCGCTGAAAAAGTCTCAGTGATACTTTCCCTGTGTATGACCTTTCCTGGATGCGCAGTGACATATTGGTGTCCTAATTCTGACATCATACCGATGTTTTTGGGCTTGCGTTCCTGGAAAAACGCAATAAGCTCAGATGAACACGATGACAATACTTTGTCCCGTAACATAAGGTCGAAAAGCCCATCGAAGTCTCTAGTAATACCTTCCATCTCAATCCATCGATTTAGCAGCTGAGTAATTTTTGCAATGAAATCCTCAAAATCCTGATTGACGCTTGGTCTCACGTCTCGGAAACGAGCCCGATACCCTTCCGCCGTTAGCCGAAATTTCCTTAACAACCTCTCCTTGACTATGTCATAATTTGCTCTGTCGGCTATAGGGATGCTATACACAGTTTCTAACGCAGATCCTGAAAGCAAGTTTCCCAGCAGAACAGGCCATTCTTCCTTCTTTATCTTCCAAGCCAAAACTTCTGATTCAAAACGTTCCAAATACACGTCCATGCGGTCCAAATCGTGATTAAAATTGGGTAACCGTAGTCTATAGGGACGTGAGAATTCTTTCCCACCTGAATCCTGCTTCCTGGATTCATTATCTAGCATCTTCAGATTTATTTCTCTGTCAGCTTCAATTCTCTTCATCTCTTTCTCTGCTTCTATCTTCAATTTGTCAGCTTCGATTTTTTTCATCTCTTTCTCTGCTTCCATCTTCTTCATCTCTTTCTCTGCTTCTATCTTCAATTTCTGGAATTCTCTCTCCTCACACCGTTCCATTCTATCCTGATCCTGTTTTTCTTTCCATTTTTTTCTGCCCATTCCTGTAGAGCAGGGCCTGTTAACGCTAGCGCTTTACCAGCATCAACAAATTCTAAGAGACTAGCCATCGTTATGTAATGTAATAATATCAAAATTCCTTAAAGTAGTACTCAGTGTACAAAAAAAACATTCAGTATTCTTCACTGGAAAATTATCAGATATTGTACTAGAAAAATGAATCAAAATTATATGCAATACTTGGTCAGAAATACTGACTGTACCAAACAAATGGGTGTATTCAGTATTATTGTGTAAAGTTATTCAACAGCACAACTTGCTGTACCCCTGACACCCCTAATATTTAAGCAGTGTAACTAAACCCCACTACAATATAATTAATGGCATAAACATACATGTGATTCTCAACCAAATAGCAAACTACGTTTACACAAGTAAGAGTACCCCAACCTACACTTATGCCATAGGTGCTGAAACTGAAATTGAGATACACTTCACTACGACAAAACAAACAAAAATACAAACAATGTTGACACTAATGAAGGTGATTAAGATGACCTTACTATACGAACGAACACAACAGTACGGTGGAATAAGAAAAAAAATACACTCAGACAGCAGCAGATGTCTAATTACAAACCGTAGCTGTTAACAAATGAAAACAAGAGTTTGGGAAATTAACGTATGTACATGATAGTAAAAAAAATACAAGAGAATACTCCAATTAAACATGACGAAGAGTCACTATTACAAATATGACACCGTGCAAACAAACCAGACCTGCACAACTAATACACTAAAATGTGCAACGTGAATTATGCAGGGCAGCCAATAGGGTCAACTCTATGTGCCCGTGCTCCAGCACACAATTCACTCAGCGACAGTCCTAAAGAACAGTTTAGCACAATCTCTTTCCGCAATGCAAAAGAGAAAATCCTAAACCCACAACACAACCAAATGACACGAAAATTATACTTCTACGAAGACCCAACAAAAACCTACAATAGACAATGAAGTGACCAAAGGTAGTATGTTGCAACACCACACCAGCTGGATGACGTATTCACCAACCAAATGTAAAAGAGGTCACAGGAGAATGA
This sequence comes from Oreohelix idahoensis, assembly GCA_024509875.1. NCBI lineage: Eukaryota > Metazoa > Mollusca > Gastropoda > Stylommatophora > Oreohelicidae > Oreohelix > Oreohelix idahoensis. Next base: position 752,649 of record JAMPIV010022931.1, read on the forward strand.
TTACTAATTATATAGTATTATAAAGTAGAAAGGTACTAGAAGAAAAATAAGTGTCAAATAATATATAATAACAATAATACTACATTAAGAAAATTAATTATAAATCAATTAAATTGATGATCTCCGAAGATCTGGGTTCGTGATGATGACGTTGATATCCACAGCACCCTAGTCACTAATGATCCAATGGTCCACAACGAACAACACGTTACAAAGTTACATAAAGTTACAAATATTGTCCATTAGGATGACCCCTGAGTGGTCCTAGCACTATCATGTAAGGCACAAAGTCCACGCTTGTCTCCAGATAGTGCCTTGTCTTCACTGAAATACCACAGGGATGTCACGCAAAAAGTCAGTCCACTCGCATCAAAGTTCTATCACAAAAGTATGCTAGCCCGTCGTCAGCACAAAGCGACGTTTTGTCAGCTCCACTCCAATAACATCTCACGAGTTCATGAAAGTTAACACCGTTTGCACAGGTGTAATGCAGCCTTCTACGTGAGAAAAAGTTCAATACAGATTGTGATGATGGACTGCAATGTTTTGTATAAGGCAACGATCGTAACGTAAATCTGGTACTGTTCAGCTTCTGGCAACTTCCGTAACGACTGTGTGTAAAATGTTGATACTGTAATGCATCAGTTCCAGTGTTTGGCATGCACCCAGTTCCACAAGAAGATTCAACCACATAATTTCCACAGGTACATCGTCTCCTGAGTCAGTAAACACTGTATAGTGGCAACACTGTCCCACTGTTGGCTTTCAAACGGCGCTGCAGCGGCCTGTAGTCTTGATCACTCAGACGCTGAAATGAATGCTACCAAGGCTACCATCCACTTGTTCGTAAAGCATGAGTTAGCAGCAACATCTTTATCATCTCAGCTTGGCCGACAATCGTATATACCTGAAACCGACCCTGCTACAATTTGGTTCACCCTGCAGACGTTGGCCGACAACGGCGTCGTTTTCTTAACCAGAGGAGTGCTCACTGTTGCACTGACGTTTTGTTAGATCTGGCACTCTCGTACAACCAGGACCTGTACGTAACTCTAGGTCCCTACCAACTGTTCATATCAGGCTAACCATCTTCATCCACAACCGTGAATTACCAGCTAAACACAACTGACAACTTTTGCCTATCATCTAAGTTTCCTTCAACTTGCAAAGAGCCACAAATGTCATTATACGCTATAGCACATGTAAAGTGGCAGCGTACTGTTAATAAAAAATACTGCCTTGTATTTTCGCTCTCGCTACATACTTAATGAAAGTCATAATTCTTTATACTCCTCTAACACACCTCCAAAATTTTAAACTTGCAACACCGTTCGTGAACTGAAAATCACTCGTGGCAAAAAAATACCACCCTTCACTGTGTATCGCTAATCCGTGACCCGTGACACACCAGTCAAAAAAAGTACCTGACAACTGCGTGAATGACAAACAGGTCTGCGATGTACGTGACCCAAAATAGATTTCTGACCTGGCGCTGCACTGAAACTCATACCAGTGGCAAATTTAAACTTCCTATTTTTCATCAGCATATGAAAAGATAATCAAACTTGAGGACCGAAATACGAGCTCCCCAGCTGACACAGGGTATTTTGTATTAAATACACCTATGCCTTAGTCCTCGAAATACTACACACGAGAGAGAGAGGGGTGGAGTCAAACACATTCAAGGAATAACCAACACTATCAGTATTCCCAACTCTGACTTATGTATTTAAATACTTGTCACCACAAAGATACAACAATATACATAGTCCGTGAAGTATAACACATTGGTGAAAATCCCAGATAACAAAGTGCATTATATTGTCACAAATAAATATCAACCTGCCCTCGACAGTTCACGTCCGCTATCATGACCAACAATCTCCCCGCTCTCTCCCAATCTCTTCTTCACTGCCCCAATCAGAACGCCCCTTGCGTTCACCTCTGACCTGCTGACCTCGCAGTCTCTGTTGTTAAGTTATGTGTATGAGAACACGTCTCATACCCGACTAACATTATGTACCCGCCCCCAGCGGAGCACTGCTAGTCCACAGCTGTGTACATCACACTGTGACAGTTGGTAACAGCTGGACTTGATGTAGTAGTCAAACGTGTTAGTGGTACAAGTAGTTGGATAGGTATCCGTGCGTGGTGACTGTAATCGGTCAAATTCGGCGAGGATTTCACTCTGTAACGTCACAAAATGTTCAAACTCGGATCGAGTTAACGTAATGCCGGTTTTGGTAGGAAACTTGAGGTAGGATTCACCAAAATATTTTCGCACGTGCAGTAAAGATTGGCCTCGGTAAACACATACAGACGCGGCCTTTAGACCACTAGCCAAAGGTTTAAGCATTTCATCACAGCTCTTGATGTAGACCCAGTTGGTGGGAGCAGTCATCTTGAACGAGGTGTAAGTATATGTCGTTATCACGCCACTGCGTTAGTAAAGTATGCGTGTCTGGGTCTTCCAAGTATCTGTTTATATGCAGGAATACCAGTTCAATCTGGTTTATTGAGGCGTGTGCTATCCGAGACGTGATTAATTGAAATATTAATCGATCATTGTCGCTGTGACTAGATTTGAGTTGGCCAGGGCGTGATTCGTCGAAAAATCTAATCGATCATTGACGCGGCTGCGTGCGGACAAGTTGATTACTCATGGACGTATTGTCGTGAGGGAAAAAACGACAGAAAAAAATACACACACGTGTCTATTGATCTCTTCTTTTGTCTATGAAGGAAAAATCCATCTGGTGGTTCGCTAGCCAGGGTCTGACTAATCGAAAAATTAATCGATCGTTGGCGTGTTGTCTATCCGAAAAGGGTAGTAGGACCCGTTGCATAGTACCACCTCGTGTTTTGATCAAGATGAAATTAATGGCGTAGGGCCCACAAACGTTGGTAACTACATCTTGTAAATGTCTGGCGTTGTAGTTAACAGGTCGAGTAGAGTTTCTGGCTATAAAATTAATCAGGTCCGGGTGTGTAGGTGGTAGTCCAAAAGAATCAAAATATTCAAAAGTACCAAGTCCATTATAATATAGAGCGACCCAGTGGTCACCAGGGCGATAGCTAGGGTCAGTGTTGATGACGAAAGCAGCCGTCTGGTTCGGATCGATGCGTTGAGGTAATTGGTCACAAGCTAAAACTTCAACGAGCCCAGTTCGTTTAACAAATATATCTGACAGGAGGACGGTCCGTATCTCGTCTGTATTCATCGTTTAAGTGGTGTAGTCTGTCAAAACTTGGCGCGATTTCGAGATCTCCAAGATCGAGTCTTGCTCGGCGTAGACGAGAACCTGTAATGGTTCGGGTGTGACCTCGGAGAATTTAAGTTCTACTGAGACAGGGCCCGACTTGGCCATCTCAAACTGGTCACCGTCCAGTAGACTGGGGGTGAGGTCAAAGGCTTATAAGGCGTAACCGTTCTTAAAATGTCTATACTCCAGATCGTTGCCGGCGTCTTTACCAACCAGTCCCATAGCTAGATTCGTCCCGAAGAAGGCTCTCACGTACTGCTTGTGCTCATAATCCATGGACAAAGGCTTGCCACTGACTGTTCTGCCGTACGCGCTGACATTCAAATATATCAGACCAAAGGTAGCGAAATTGAACGGATTAGACGTGTACGATCCGTTAAAAGCGTTCGAAATGACTAGGCCAATAACGATCCGTGTGGGTGTTTGATTGAGAAATAGATTATCCTGCATGTGCGATAGCATACCTCTAGGGATAGAGAAAGTTTTTAGCACAACTCGTTTCAAGGGGTACTTGGCATTACCTCGCACCAAGGCTTTCTCGTGGGCTAGAGAGACGGCGGGGTTTAATTTGGCTTTCCGGACAACCAAGGCCGCATAAGTTATAATAGATTTATAACCAGCGGTGGGGTCGTGTCCCAGCACGTTGAAGGCATCTTTAGACGGCGTGAGTTTTACTTTAACGGTCACACCATTTAACAGATAACGATCTTGAACGAAGATATCTGAATGTAAACGACCCATCATATCAATGTCCTGAGAACCAGCCGCTATATGTCGACGCAGTCTTAACCCGTTGTTATTATCACCAATTGTGTCCGTAATAAAATTTGGCGTGTCTTTGTAAAACAGAGCCGCTGTCGGATGGCCTCGTTTGGCTTCCTCCCCGTAATTCAACGTGGCTTCCAGGTAAGCTCTATAATGGTAGGTGTTCTCGCTGGGTGTAATCAGCGTATCGTTCAGGGAAACGTCGACTTGTGAGAATAAACTGTGCAGGTAATAGTTGATAGGGGCCACCTCCGCATCAGCGGGTAATGCGCCGCCATTAGCTAACGTAATTTTGGCGCGCACGTGCAGAAAAGTATTGAACAAATCTAGATAATCTTCACCGTTTCCCGATATTACAAATTCAACCGGGGCTCTGGGGGCTAAGGCGGCCAATGGATGTATCTCCACAAATTGTCCCTCTTCTACGGCTGTCTGCGTTGGTGGTACGCTAAACAAATCTAGACCACTGTGAAGACACTCGCACGAGTTGGGGTGAATAAGCGCCATCATTCAAATATATCAGAGTACCGTCGCTTCTTCTGGTGAGAATGAGAAGGGCGAGCTCGGTTACTGCGTTTTATTCGTTTCGGCTCGCCAGGTGGGGCAGCTCTCGTTTTTCTTTTTCTTCTAATACCGCTACCCGATTGGTTAGTGGTGAGGTGCTCAACGGCTCCCTGTAATAAACGTTGACCCGACTCCTTGGCTCGTTCACGAAATGACTCACCAATATTTCTGCCGGCTAACGCATCGCTCGCGACCTGTAGACCGGTGCCAAGCCCTTCTCTGAGTAAAGCTTTGCCTCCAGTTTTTAACCACGAGAGAACCATGCGACCGAGCCCGCCGAAAAAACTACCCAAACCATGTCCTCTTTGACTTCTACCTCCGATAAACACTGGCATCCCGTGGCCAGCTTGGTTGCAGTAAAACTCCTCATACATCTTGGGGTTTCGTCGGATGGGTACGTGTCTCACCATTTTTTCTATTCAAAATCAAACCGTCTGTGAGTTCGGAAGTGGAGTGTCAACACCGAAGCTCCGCTAGTGAATGGGATAGTCTTACCCTGGTCGTTAGTTAAAAGGATTTCCACCACGTCAAACGAAAAACGGCTCAGGGGTACGTAGTGTGGTTAGTCGTAAATCCTAAAAACCGAAGCGGTAGTCCTATCCAAAATAGGAACAATCCGTAACAAAGGGACCGAGGCATCTCCAACCGGTCTCGCCGCTACGAGATCGCAGTACACGTATATATTTTTCATGTCGCTATCCATCTGTACTTCAGTCTCGCCTCGTAGTATTGGGTCGATGTCTGTGGCGAGCGAGGTGGGAAAACCTAACATGTGTTTCAACGTCTCGCTAATTCTAACTTCAACCTCCGGATCATACAGATTCAAGGTTGCCTTATTATTGTTAAAATGGAATCTAACGCGGGCTTTTTCATCCACATCCGTGTCTAAAAGCAAACGATTCAACTCGTCGATCAGCATGTCGGATGATGTGTATAGACCGGCGAGTAACGTGAGTAGTATAGATTCATCTTCTTTGTTGGGAAAGTAATGTATCCATACGTCATCTTCTAGCACGTTAAAATAACTTTTGGGAAATTGAATCTCAACCAAACCAACCTCGTAGCGTGAAGTCAAGTCTATAGTCTGTGGCAATTTGACGAAAAAGTGACCGGCGTTATTGTTTGGGTATATTTTCATTGAGGCATTGCTGGGTAAAGTCACGTAAAAACTCATCCTATCTTAGGGTTAGGTAACATGTAACCCAGACAACTGCTCATTAAAGCGATTCAAAACTTGCCGTCTGGTCCCTCTGCGTTGCTCCGACTCAGATTGAATAACGACACACCGATGACGTCATATATAACGATCATCTGACAGATGAAAACGATCTCTAGTCGCGGGACTAGTTTCCCAAAAAAGGCCAGACTGAGGTTCTCGTGGTCTTGGGAGGGGGTGGGCGCAAAACTGGGGTGTTCACTTCTTCTTCAATCTCCATCAGTCTCGATACCTCGCTAGTTGTTTGGCGGAAATCCAGCTGTTGAATGACGAGTTATAACCGAACCATTTGACTAAATACTCTTTTACACCCCTGACACCTCGCCGTTCTTGTAAAATGGACTCGATTCGATAAACTATCTTGTCACCGACTCGCTGTAGCTCTTCTTGGTAAAAAGAACCTTTCAGTTCCTCACCCGAATCATCTTTAAGGACGTATGTGAACGGTCTTGTTTGGTTTAGTCGACTAACCGTAAACAGTTCTTCTGTCCACGCCGGTGTATAACCCTTTTTAAAAGTTTGTCTGGCTTGGGCGATCCGCACGCGATCACTGGCTTTAAAATAGACTTTTCTGCCGACGACGTCAGGGGTCGAATACAACGTATGCCACACCTCTTCTTGATTGCTCGGGCTAACTTCCGCCGGTGCCATCTTAATACTCCGGTGATACGAATAATTGTAGTTGTGGACCAGTTGCTGTATCACGTCGCCGTAGCCAAGAGTGTTGGTTTTGGTAAAGTAACGCCACGTTTTTTCTTTGAGGGTTCGATTAAACCTCTCGACAATAGCTGCCTTGATATCCTCATTCTCCGTAGTGAAGAAATGGACACCCTCGTCTTTAAGAAACTTTAAGAATGTTTTGTTGACGAACTCACTGCCTTTGTCCGTTTGAAAATTTATCGGTTTGCGACTGTTAAAAATTGTTTTTACCGCTGCTACTAACGCTGTCCCAGTCTTGTTTTTTAGAGGAACAACCTAAGCAAATTTACTAAATACATCAATACACGTTACTAGATAGGAAAACCCATCGTTGAATTTCTTTAAACCTCGCAAGTCAATTAAATCAGCCTGGAACTGGTGGTCGATACCACCCGCAATGGTGGTACGTCGTTTAAATTTTCTGCGCACCGGTTTGTGTAAGGTATAGGTATCCTGATGACCTAACCACTCTTCAATTTTTTTACGAGTAAGTTTGGTGCTACGTTGTTAGGCGCCGACTCCGCCATACGAACCGGATCGTTGGGATCGTAGTAATGTTGTTTTAAAATCTTATTCACTTCTTTGGCCATGTTTCCCACTTTGGTGTCTTTTTCCTTCTTCTGAGCGAATACGACGATGTTTCTCGCAATTTACTGGCAATCACATTTTTTCGATTAGTGGGTGTGACTTGTTCGGGTGGGGACTGAGGCTTTTTGTCAACGATCTCATCTTTAAGTACAGCGGGTTGTTCGCTGGGAGGTTTCGATTCGTTAAGTGGAGACTTAATATCCACGTGGCCTAGCGGTACGTGACTGTACTGTTCTAGTCGATTCAAATAACGCTGCAGTGTTTGCTGATATAGTCTAGCTTTGTTACCCACTGGTAAATCTTCTCGCTCCAAGACTAGTTGCATTTGAGTATCCAATTCTCTTAAGTTATCTCTTAGAGCATCGGGTGGTCTATAAGGTTTTTGAGCCTCTAACAAACGAGGATCCATCAAAATTATTTTCTTAGCCATCTAAAAGAGCCCTCTTAGTACAGTTAGTATTGGTCCAAGGAGAGCACTTAAAAAACCTCCAGTTTGTAAAAATTGTTTTCGTCTTTTGAGCGATAATTACTTCTTGGTAAGCGCTCGCAGGGTGTTTTTGTAACGATGCATACGTCTCTTCTGAGGGGGTGTCAGTGTAACGTTACCTTTTATCTCTTTCAGTCCCAAGCAAAAAAGTGGGTTTGGCCCAAATAAAAATGGCCATACCAGTATGTTTTTATTGTTTTTGTTTTGAAATAATTTTTTTAAATGTTCATATTCATAAATAACAAAAGTCCATAATGGATGGCTATACTTTAAGAAAATAGTGTTTTTGAGTTGTCAAAATTAGAAAACAGCCCTAGAAAGGATCAAGAGATACGAAAGCCAGTATACTGTTGATTGGGCCAAATGGGTCTAGCGGGAAGTACAGGATACTGGCTCTTGGGGGTTAAAGAGTTAATACGTTGTGACAACATTCACAGAGTGTTCCTACCAGATCGGGTGACGCCATTTTCATAACAGCCTTGATGACTGGTGGTTTGGCCGTACCTAGAAACTTTAACATATCAGCATGTCTTTTTACCTTTTCTCCCATCTCGTTATTTCGGTACGTAGACAATTTGCTGTTCGTGTGGGAATATGTGGGTACGAAGTCGCAGAGTGTCGGGTGTTTCTTGACGAAGGTCGATTACCAAATAGCCGTGTGGGGTCGACGTCGCGTCTTTAAAACTTTCTTGGACATAGGCAGTACGACCTGGGTACATCTGTTTGGCTAGATTAACAATCTGAGATCCATCGCGTGGATTTTTGAAAAACACTATATAATGAGAATTCAAGCTAATGGTTCTGTGTTCTTTGTTCTTGCAAAATAAATTTTGCACAAGATATAATACATTCACATTGCGGTGATGACTTGTTTTTGTGAATAATTTAGTTACTCGGTCATCGGTCTCAGTCATCAAATCGTCGATAATTACCAAACGTTTCTTATCACCTGTCCACTGCTCAATTTTGGGCAGTCCTTCAATAAACTGAACACCAGGCATCGAATTGTATAGGGGTTGGTATTCCCCATAATACCATAAAATTTCATCTGGAATAGGTACCATCATGTCTCAAATATGTGTTAAGAAACGCTGTACAAAAAGTTTTCCCACTACCAGTTGGGCCTGCAATGAGGGCCGTGAAAGGGTGAGGCCAGCGCGGGTCCATAGCTAACAATGATAACTTACACTTACAGACAGTAATTTTATATCAAAACCCCTACACAACGTGAGAATCCTTGTGTTTTCAACAATGTGAGAATTACTGTGTTTTCAACAATGTGAGAATCACTGTGTTTTCAACAATGTGAGAATCCTTGTGTTTTCAACAATGTGAGAATCATGCTAACAATCACGAGAAACACTGTGTTTTCAACAACGTGAGAATCCTTGTGTTTTCAACAATGTGAGAATCACTGTGTTTTCAACAACGTGAGAATCACTGCAACATGTTAAAAAAACACAATGTTTCATACCACACGCTACTCACACACCTATTGGTGTAAACAAGGCTAACATTTACAACACATATAACAACAACCCATATATAACATATGCTTTTTAAATTTAGTTTATTAAATTTTGTTTTTAAAGAGTGTTCTAATAAAGTGTTAAGTTATATACTTTCACACAGACAATATATATATTTTTTACATACAGATAAATACTGGGACGGACAGTTCTATTTTGTTCGAAAGTTTGCTCGAACTTGTCTTCAACGGACACCAAATTATTCACATCTGCCGTGCGTCATTACAGTTCGTGTAATAACATTCTCGATAATCGAGCATTGTAACAAAGACGTTAGTTCTGAATATTTGGACACGTTTGCGAGGCAGCTGTGGTACGTTGTTTAACAGATCAAATGAAAAAATTAAGTATTCCTTGTTCGGAATATGACTTTTTAGCAACAGGTGCGCGTAATTAAACATTCCCGTAATGAAATTGCATATCGATTCCGTTATTTGGTCACAATGCCGTACGTGCGAGATATCTGAAGTTATTACGTGCACACGCACGCCCATCTGTCATTCGATCTTTATAAAAGAAATTGTGTTTGTTTAATTGTATTTTCCGAACAGGCGAGTAATTAGGCAAACACAGCTGTCCCTAATGGCTTTTTTATTTCATGACCAATTAAACAACGAGTGAAAAATTGTAAATTAGATTCTTTTCAAAAAACGTTGCCGCTATCGATCGAACCAAATCATCGCGAAAACCTATCGCGCGTATGAATACACAAGCGATTCTTTGTGTATTCAGACACGGGGACTTCTTTTATTGACAAGTCTGTTGATATAACCAACAATTGTTTTAAATATGTCTCATTCTGTAACCAGCCCTCGTTCAGTTCTGATCAGTCGTTTTGAAAAATCAGACATTGAGACCAAGAAACATCCTTCTGAAAACCAGACCATCAGACAACGAAAAGTATGTTATTCTGTTTTATTCGTATTTTGTGTTAAATATTTCTATCGTTTTTCTGTATTTAAAAGATATATGACTGTGACTGTTTAAGCGTATTCTGTGGAAAAAATATATGGTTGCGTCTTTGTTGTTTTTTCGATAGGCGTGTTTTCTTAACAGTCAGAGACTGGAATAATAACCTACGCAAAGTTCTAAATATGTATGTGTGTATTCGTCTGTTTTTTTTTCCTATAATAATACTAGGAAGTTAAAATATATATTTTACACATAAATGTTATATATTTTTATATAGCTGTTTTCACTAGGCTATATACCCTAAATAACTTTTAAAATATTTGTTTTGGTTGTTTTTCGGTACTCTTTGTTAGGGTGATAAATATCTACATCTCATGTTTCTATTTAATAAAAATTATAACAAAAAAGTTTTAGTTGTTTGCTTGTATTCTTGTGTGTTCGTTAAGCGTACTCTGTGTTAGGGTGTTAAATATCTCTATTTTAAAAATATGGTTGTGTGTTTGTCTTTTTGCTAGGTAGTGTTGTTAAATGTTAAGCTTTTTTCAAAGTTATTATGTGTCTAGACTAATAGGTATGTTAATAATATTTGTTTGTTAAGAGGTTAAACCGGTTTATTTGTTATGTGCTAGGCACAGTCTAAGTTCTGAAAAAAATTGTCTTAGTTTAAAACTTATCCGCGTTTCTCGCCTATTGTAAGCAAGTGCATTGAAAAATAAATAAGGACCCGAGTCACTACAAACTACCTATCCAGCCAGTGAAAATTAGACAACATAATAGTTTATTTTTTCCCTTTCTCTCTTTATCTCTCTCTCTCTCTCTCTCTCTCTCGTAACATGTATTTAATTTTATGTGTGAATAACTTCTTTTTGATCCTGTTCTATTCACAGATGGAGTCAGTTCAAGGATATGTCTGTTCGATTTGTACTAGATCTTTTACGAGGAATCGTGACCTTACTCGGCATATCTCCTCGGTCCACGCGTAGCCCCGATACGCCTGTCGTGTCTGTCCTCAAAACTTTACCAACTCCGGCAGCCTACAACAGCATATAGCTCTCGAACATGGGCAACTGGTACCACGTATAGACACCCCAGCGGGAGCCACTGCACAAGCAGACACAATGGTACAAACCACTACACCGGGGACCAACACATCAGTGGGGCACAGCCTCATGTGTACCCGGTGTAACAAAACTTTCACCAGACGTGATGCATTATCACGGCACATAAAAACTGTGCACTCACTGACTTATGTTTTCTTGTGAGATCTGTGGGAAAACCTTTTCTCGTGGTGATAGGTTGCAGGTTCACACACTACAGCATCACACATCTGTCCCAACACCAACCTCATTCCCAGACCAGGTGCCACGTTAGACTCATCATCATCATCCTCGAGAATACAATCAGCGCACCAACAGACACTAACAGCCGGTGCCACAACAGACTCACCATCATCATCATCATCAACCTCGAGAATGCCAGCAGCGCACAAACAGACACTAACAGCCGGTGCCACAACAGACTCATCATCATCATCATCAACCTCGAGAATGCCAGCAGCGCACCAACAGACACTAACAGCCGGTGCCACAACAGACTCATCACCATCATCATCAACCTCGAGAATGCCAGCTTCAGGACCCACTTCAACACCCATCCCATCGTCCTCTTCAAATGCAGGCCAGACCAAGAAAAGAACAATGCCCAGTACCCACAAAACCCATATAAAGAAACCTCGCTTGTCCTCTGAGGAAGACAGTTTAGTTGACCTACCAGCTGACATAAGACAGAAATATATTGACAACTGGCAAGCCATCAAAACACACTCCAACAAACATAAATTCCTGTCACTTTCTTCCACAGACCAGAACAAAATATCGAATGGCTTTCCTTACTCACACCAATCTTTGCACAACAGACAAAACGATTCAAAATAAACTACAGTTTTCACGTTGTTTTGAGACATAGAGAAACAAACGAATTACGTTTCTTTCATGCGTCGCATAACAATACGTGTGTCTTAGAACAACCTCACTTAGTCAACAACATTACAGATTTCAAAGCTTTTGTCTCACAATTACACGACAGCGATATTATCACACACGCACAATTAAACAGACCAAACACAAAATATTTTGTCGAAACTATTCCAGCTACTTATTTCTATATCTACCATCTTCAAGACTTTCCAATTGGCTGTTTATTACAAGAAATACCATCCTTCATCGCCGAAAATAAACATATCAACACATTACAACACGATTCACACTCAAAACCTTACAGTGATAATTTTTGCTTTTTTAGGTGTTTAGCCGTTTTTAGGGGTGGTGCCGTTACAGATGTTAGAAAACCCACGCGCCGGCTCGTAGAACAGTGGCAAACACACCAGGGACTAACGTCCCTCATCGATTTCCCCGGGGTTAGTTTAATTGATATTCCAGCCTTAGAAACATGTTTTAATATAAATATTGACGTTTTCGAATTTGACGACGCGGAAAACCTGACACCCAAACTTAGAGGTAGTGATAGTTTTCCGGATACTTTGCACCTTTTAATGTTTAAAAACCATTTTATGTATTTTGCAGATATGGATAGGGCCAGTCATTCTTTTTCGTGTCCAAAATGCGGTAAATTGTGAAAGTTTTTTAGGTTTATGGAGCGCCATGAAAAGACCTGTGCCGGCTCTAAGAAAAATGAAATTTTTAAAGGTGGTGTGTATAATCGACCAGAGACCATTTGGGAAGCTCTCAATGCGCTGGGTATAGATGTCGATACAAAATTCGTCTTTCCCTACAGGGCCACGTTCGATTACGAATGTTATTTTGATAAAACGGTAGTGCCCAGTGGTAACGCCACTACATATACAGCTAGACACGTCCCCCGGTCTTGCTCGGTGGCTTCTAACGTCCCCGGTTTTGAGGAACCCGTGTGTTTTATCACAACTGGTGATTCGCAAGACTTGGTGAACAGAATGGCTGATTATCTGATCAAAATTTCCGAGGGAGCTTACGAGATTTTGCGTGCGTATTTTGACGATGTATACACAAAACTCGAGGCTTTAGAGAAGCTCGGTAATTCAGAAGGGCTCCTTTACAGACTAGATAATTATTTACAGGAACTACTCGTACTAAGGTTTAATTCTGGCAAGTATGACGTCAACGTGATCAAACCGTACCGCATCAAATATTTCATGGGTGAAGAGTTTAAATTTTTAGTCAAGCGAAATAATAATTTTATGTGTATTGCCACTCTCGAATTAAAGTTTTTAGATATAATCAATTACTTAGCCCCCGATTTTAGCTATAGCAAGTATCTCGCGGCGTATAACGTTAAAGAAACTAAGGGATATTTTTGTTACGAGTATATAACAGATTTAGCAAAATTAGACGAAACGGCATTACCACCCCATTCGGCATTTTTTTCCGCCCTTAAGAACACTAATAATTCCGTCGACGAGTACGCCGAATGTCAGAAGGTGTGGGCCGATAACCACATGACCACGTTGCGTGACTTTCTCACATGGTACAATAACAAAGACGTGGTCCCCTTCTTAGCGGCGTTAGAACAAAAAGTTAGTTTTTACGCGGACCTAGGCGTAGATATGTTCAAAGACGCGATTTCCGTGCCCGGTGTCACGTTAAAATACCTCTTCAAAACCCTCCCATCCAACGTCTCTTTTTCGTTATGCTGCGAGCGGGAGGCAGATTTGCACCACATGTTGCGCCAAAACATAGTCGGGGGACCTTCCATTATATTTCATATACTCCACGAACAAGGCAAAACGTGCATTAGAGGTGGCAAAATGGCACAATGCATTAAAGATTTTGATGCCAACGCCCTTTATTTGTGGGCGCTAATGCAGAAAATGCCCACTGACTTTCCCGTTAGACGATACAGGGAGGATGGTTTCAAGCACTACAAACTCCGTAAATATACCGTGCAGTGCCGCGACTGGTTGAGTTGGGTCTTGCACCAAAATAAGGTGGTTTTAAAAACCCAGTTTAACGGTTGTGAGATGTCGTTGGGTTATATGTACATTAGGGTTGACGGTTGGGACAAATACTCTCGTACCGCCTACCAGTTCCACGGCTGTCTGTTCCACGGCCACCCTGACTGCCCACTAACCGCCGGTCGTGACGTTAACCCAGTCAACAAAAAACCTTTGACTGAATTGTACGCAAAGGCGCTGGAAATTGGTTATTATTTGAAGAACGAGTGCGACGTCAAATTGGTAGAAATGTGGGAATGCGAGTGGCAAGAGTTGAAGAAAACCGAGCCATCAATCGGTCGCTTTCTGCGCGCCACCTTCCCGACCGTGAAACCCTCGTACACCAAATGCCGGTACCCATTAACAGAAAAACAGATTCTCGACTCTGTGTTAGACGAGACCTTGTTTGGCCTAGTCGAGTGTGACATTCATGTCCCCTACTCCTTAAAAGAACATTTCTCGGAAATGACGCCCATTTTCAAAAACATTGACGTCACGAGAGAAGATATTGGGTCTTTCATGCGGGAATACGCCGAGAAACACAAACTCCTGACTACCCCCAGACGGACGTTGATTGGGAGTTATGCGGGCAAAAAGATTCTGTTGGCGACACCTTTGCTTCGCTGGTACCTGACCACAGGATTAGAAGTCACTTGTATTTACCAGGTAATTGAGTATGCACCTGTGACGTGTTTTATACAGTTTGGGGACACTGTTTCGAACGCACGTCGACAAGGTGATACAGATCCTGCCTACGCAATTACCAGCGAGACCATGAAACTGTTGGGTAACGCCGCCAATGGTAAAACATGGACCAATAAGGCGAACCATGTAGATGTCTCGTACACGATGGGAGAGGATACGTCTGAACTAATAAACCCCCCCCCCCCCCCCCGATTTAGGAAAATGACGTTAGTGACGGACGACATTTTTGAAGTAGACAAGCTTAAACAGACAATTAGTTGGGACCTGCCCGTGCATATAGGTTTTTTCGTGTATCAGTACGCCAAATTGAGAATGTTAGAGTTTTATTACGACTGTCTAGATAAATTTGTAGATAGGTCAGACTTTCAGTTGTGCGAGACAGACACTGACAGTCTTTACTTGGCCCTTAGTTCAGACAACTTAGCGGACGTTGTTAAGCCCGCTATGCGACGCGAATTTTATAGTACCTACCACCAGTGGTTCCCCGCCGAAGTATGCCCCGAACATAGACCCGTTTTCGTCGCTACTGAGGGTAAAACGCGCGCCGTTTGTCAGAAATGCCGCGAACAAAAATTATTCGACAAACGCACACCGGGCCTTTTTAAATTAGAATACGAAGGCAGCGGGATGATTTCGCTGTGCAGCAAGACTTATCACTGTTTTGGTGATTATGACAAGACCACCACAAAAGGACTCAGCAAACACCACAACAAAATCGACAAAAATACATTCTTAGAAGTACTCAACACACAACAAGCACAGGGCGGGAAAAATATTGGATTCCGAGCACACAAGTCCTCCATCTACACATACGAACAACACCGCAACGCCCTGTCTTACTTTTACATCAAACGACAGGTACATCCCGACAACGTCACCACATCACCTCTCAACATCTAAACTCTCTGTCTTCCACTATGTACACACACACACACACAGGTACCTACAGGTATATACAACACCCCACCTCTCTATTTCTTACGACGTGACGAGAATGTGACGACACCCCGCAAGGTCTGGCCTGGAACTGTACCCCGGTGCTACTATATTTCTTACTGTGATAATGTTACTACTGTAACTAAAACACCACTAATTGAAATACACACTGTCTTTCCAATATAAATATAAAGTACATGTCACTATGTGTTACTACTATTTGTCAATATATACTCATATTGCTATTTGAATAAAATATATGCTCCTATATGATTTGTTACTACAATACAGTATTGAATATAAAATAAACTACATTAACTAAAATTCATTTTTGTTACCTATATATAACTGTTGTAATATATCGTCTAACTGTTCGTATAACTGTTCGTCTTCCTATTATCTAAATATATCCCGTCTTCCTATTGTCTCAATAAATATCGTCTTCTTATTGTCTAAAAGTCTTCTTGTTGTCTAAATATATTGTCTAAATATATCTTTCTATTGTCTAAATATATCTCTATATAAAAAGTCACGCACCACCACAAAGCACCACCACATTTTCCTTATATAAAAGTCACGCGCCACCACAAAGCGCCACCACCTTTTCCTTAAATAAAAGTCACGTGCCACCACAAAGCACCACCACCTTTTCCTTATATAAAAGTCATGCCCCACCACAAAGCGCCACCACATTTTCCTTATATAAAAGTCACGCGCCACCACAGCACGCCACCACAATGCTAACCATAGCGTACATTGTATACTACTACTGTTCTTGACTTCTGAAATATCTTTAAAAACTCCCTCGAGGTAGAAGCATCATCATCCTTCTGTCTGTAGCTCTGCCAATAGTAATCTTGTGCGAAGGTAGATAGCTTTGAAGACCCACATTATATACTCTTTGTTTTGGCCATTGTTAGACCATAACAACAGAGCAAAGGAGAGGCAACTCGTGACAGGGTGAAGCAATTCATCAAGCTCTGAAGTGTCACGGATTGCCTCCCCTGCTTTGCAGTAGTGGGCCATCAGTGGTCAAAACTCAAGAGTATCTAATATGGGTCTTCAAGGGTGTATACACTCGCACAAGATTACTCTTGGCAGAGTTGTAGATAGAAGGGTAAGGACGCGTCTATCTCACGAGAGTGTTCACACGATATTTTCAGAAGTCAAGAACAATGCTGCACAGGGCAGAGAAATTGTTAACTTATATCAGATCTTTCGCCTTTTGTGAAGAATTAAGCAATGGTTTTAGCCGTTCAAGCCCCCAGCTGGTGCACTCTTCGAGCGACTTTTCCTGCCGTAAGTCTGGCGTAATAGTGGTCCCTGAAAAATGGGAAAGCGAAAGCCGTTTCCGGTGTCTTTTTACAGCTTGTATCTGCATAACATTATGCCATTCCATGGAGCACTGAGACGGGGTCACGGGGACATAAACTGTACTCGAAGAAACACTGCGCCATTGGTGAATGTAATAGGATTTTCACGTGGACAGTGAAGGCGGCTAATCTTCCCTGGCCTCAATGAAACAATACGGAGAGTTGTAAACGCTTCAAAGATTACTCTGACCAACTTAACAGACAAGGGGAGGAAACCTGTCCTAGTAAGAGTGACAGCAAGTACTCACCCTTTCATCTACAGAAGAGAAACGGGAGAAGAGAAATGCGAGTGGTAATAACAGTCAAGAAGAAATTTTTACCCAGCTTCGTCACACTGATTCATACGAAAGCAGTTCTGTCTATAATTAAATCGACTAGTAATTTGTAAATACATATAACAAGTTTAATAATCAATTATTGTTTAACACGAGTAAATAAATAAGTGATGTGTATGAATTTACACTATATAGTATTTCCTCATCAAAAACTGGTGAGAGTGGTTTCACGTAATGGTGATAATTATTTTTTGCTATTGCCTGGTTAAAATAACTTTAATTGCTAGATGCTGAAACTGGTTTGCTGACTGCTACTTCAGTTATTGATTTTGTACTGAGGTCACTTCCCAGACGTAGTTGCAGTGGCAACCGCTTCTAGCGATGCGGCAAGGATCTTCATAACTGATCACAAACAGGCATCTAGCGAAAACCACAAGCTCTTGATCCATAGACTGATATCAAGCTGGTAGCACACACTGTTACCTATAACTTGCACCACAAACTGGTATCTCCAACTTGTACCACAAACTTTAGAAGAAACAAAATGTGTCTGCTAAGTATTGGTTTCCTGACACTTGTCAGGCGCCTTCCCGCTGTTAATTCCACAGAACCTTTTCCTTTTTTCTCAGTAATTTTACCTTCCCTGATCATAAAACATAAACCAGTGGATTGGATGAAAAATTCGTGTTATTCTCAGTTAATTTGATTAAACAATGTGACTGGAAGCGGAAACGTCTTTTTCATGGTTTACGCATATTTAAATATACATGTAAACGTATTAAAATGTTCATGTAATAAGTATGTACACAATGTTGTCATCGTCACCCACTTCCTGCTCCACATGGAGCCTGGGTCTATCTTTGCTTTTGGTTTCCACTGAGAGAACCGGTAATTTACTGACGTCGGGCAAAAGAAGATTTCCGCATAACGTTGGGCCACGGGTTATGATTCCGTCTTACGTTAAGGTATTAGTGTTACTTCTGTGACAGCGCCATTTTCGTCATTTTCTCCTTCGTGCTGCGGGATTTTTCTCAGCGCATTCTTCTTCATGATCTCAAAATAGAACATTAGTCATGTCTGCTGACACAACAATAGCCAATCAGAGATATGCTAAACGCCCGGATGTTAAACGCGCAAAGCTTAGAATTTCAATCTTCTCTGCCATTTCGATTGCAGCACGCCAGGAGAGAGTTCGCCGAAATAGAGTTGAAGTCAAGTTGCCTTGGACACGTGAGTAAATTTAGATTAGAATATTATTCATTAACATTTTGAAGTCCTGATAGTGTTAGAGAGAATATAGGACTATAAGTACGCTATTAATTTGGCGTCGTGTTTAAATAATTATATAGTCCATTCAAAGTTATTTATTTCGCGTGCGGTTGGTTTTAGATCTAAATTTATTCGGACATGCGTGACTGGAGCAGATGGTCCATGTTCAAGAACTATAACACGTGACCGGTACTGGAAGTGACATTTTTAGTTATTACATTTGTGTGAATGAAATTAGTGGTTCAGTATTTCCATATTGTTTGGGGTTAAGGAAACCTTCAATGATCTTTTGTAAATCCGACACGTAGTCGGTTTGAATAATATTTAATTGTGGCGCGATTTAGATTGTTATATTTATTAACTACGGTACTGATGCCGAAATAGTTCACTTTAGTATTGCAAATGCTGCAGTTTATTAAAATATTACAGCTTACTTAAATAAATGTATGTGCTTCGTCAGGAATGTTAGACTGATAATTTGGTGTAAATATTAGTAAGATCGGCTATAGCTTAATTTGTGTTCTCTTTCTCAGTTTTTACAGTGTAAAATCACTTACTTACTTACTTACTTAGTCGTTCCCCTTCTACCGTGAGGTGTAGAGGTTTGGAAGAGAGAGCGCCAGACCATTCTATCAGCTGTCCTCCTCCCGGCCTGGTTCCACTCCAGTCCTCGGTCCTTCAAAGATTGTCCAATGCTGTCCTCCCAGCGGACTCTGGGCCGTCCTGGAGGTCTGGATCCCTGGCTCTTTGTTTCCCATGCTTGTCGTGGTAGCCGATCTTCTCCCATTCTGCAGACATGGCCAAACCATCTCAGCTGGGACCGCTCTATTTGGGCCTGCAGCGGATGGGATTTTAGGCCCTGACGGATCGTCTGGTTGCGGACCATGTCTCTTCTTGTTACTTCAACCACTTTCCTCAGATACCTCATTTCTGAGGTTTGGATCTGGCCTTTGTGGGTTGCAGTCATTGCCCACGACTCGCATCCATATGTCAAGACTGGGACATAGGTGGAGCGGTATACAGCCATCTTCGCTTTCCTACCAACCTCTTTCTTGCTGAGGAATCCACGATTTATGGCCTGAAAAAGTCTCCCAGCCGCTACTTTTCGAGTGGCCAACTCCCCCCTGATGCCTCCCTTTCGGTCTATAATAGCTCCGAGATATTTAAAGTGGTCGACCTGCTCCAGGACCTGTTCTCCCAACTTAATCTGATGTTTTCTTTCTTCTCGTGATATCACCATGGATTTTGTTTTAGAGCTGCTTATGACCATCCCTCTCTTCTCCAGCTCTTCCTTCCAGACTTGCAGGTTGGATTGGAGATGTGCCTCTGATTTAGCAATCAGGGCAACATCATCAGCAAATGCCAGCTCCGAAATATAGACCTGTCTCATCTTCCAGTACCCCACTGAATACTTTCTTGTTCTCTCCTTACATGCCTTGATGACATCGTCCATAAGGAGTATGAAGAGGTAAGGTGATAGGATATCACCTTGTCTTACACCAGTGGTGGTCCTGAACTCTTCTGACTTATGGTTTGCTGTCCTCACATAATTTCTGCAAGACTTGTAGAAGCTCTGTATAGCATGAATCAGAGGTGCTGGAATATTCTTCCTTGCCAAACAGTCCCAAAGTTTGCTCCAGGGGACCCTGTCAAACGCCTTTTCCAGATCTATGAAACAAAGATGGATCTCACTCTTATACTCAAGGGCCTTTTCACTCAGCTGTCTGAGTGTGAAGATTAGGTCTTGAGTACTTCGGTTTGCTCGGAATCCGCACTGGACCTCATCCAATTGTGGCTCAGCTAGGCGTCGGAGTCTCTGCTCTAGGATTCTAGAGCAGATTTTACCAGGGACACTGAGAAGGGATATGCCTCTATGGTTTCCACATTGTCGATTGTCACCCTTTTTGAAAATTGGTGTTATGATGGCAATCTCCCAATCCTTTGGTATGGTCTTGTTGCACCATGCTGCCTGTAGGACCTTTAAGAGTAATAGGTCGCCTGATGCTCCCATGTACTTAACCATTTCTGGTGTTATACCATCATGCCCTGCTGCTTTGCCCATCTTGATTTTCTATAGTGCTGCCCTCAGTTCTTCCATCTTTATGTCATCTTCACCATCATTGGTTTTCTCTTCTGTGCTAGTGGTTATCATTTCTGATGCTTCACCATGCTCACCATCCAGGAGTTCTGAGAAATATTCTTTCCATCTTTCCATTACTTCCTTCGGGGCAGTAAGCAATTTGCCTTGCTTGTCCTTTATAAATTTGAGAGGGCATTGTTTTTCTTTCCTCATGTTCTTTAGGGTCTTATAGAACAATTTCTGGTTTTCTTGTGCATCTTTTTCTAGCTTTTCTCCAAATTCTTCCCAGGACTTCTGTTTTGCTGCTAGCACTTTGTTCTTTGCTTCTGTTCTGAGTGTCACATATTCTCTATATTTTTCCATTTGTCCTGTTGTGTTTTTAGCTCCTAAGTATTGTTTCCATGCCATTTTCTTCTCTCTTATTTTCTCTTTGACTTCCTCTGTCCACCAAGGTGTCCTCTTTCTCTGGTTCCCAAGTCGGACTTCACCACATGCTTCTGCAGCAGCTGTCTTTATGATATCCTTGAATTTATTCCAGAGGGTTTCCAAGTCATCAGGTCGTTCTTCTGTGTTGCTCACTGCTGTAGCAATAAGCCCCTGATATCTGGTCTTAATTTCTGGCTCTCTCAGCTTGTAGGTCCTAATGCTCATTTCTCCTGCTCGTTTACTTGGTTTCTTGCGTGATGTTGGGCAATTCCTAGGCTGAGCAACTCTTTCAGTTGTTCGTTTGATTGTTAGCAGGTAGTGATCACTTCCAATCTCTGGCCCCCTCCAGACTCTTGCATCTCGGACATATCCGAATGAGCTTCTCCGAACAATGGCATAGTCGATCACTGACTTCTCATTCTTGGTTGGTTCACATCTAGTGTATGCATGTATGCGCTTATGGGGGAACTTTGTGTTTGTAATGATCAGATTCTGCTCACTGCAGAATCTAAGGAGTCGCTTTCCATTGTCATTGAGAGTATCTTCTCCATATCTTCCGATAACTCCACCCCATCTAGCATGGTCATTTCCAACTCTGGCATTAAAATATCCGAGCATAATAACTTCATCTAGGCAGTCATCCACTGTCCTTTGAAGCAGCTAGAAGAATTCCTCCTTGACCTCTGCACTCTCATCCTCATTTGGCCCATACACTATGACCAGGTTGACTATGGTTTCTCCTTCTTTTAGTTTTACAACCATAATGCGCTCCGAGACAAAGTTCCATCCCTTAATACTATCTTTTTGATTTTGGGCCACAATGCAACCCACGCCCCCTTTAGCTCCTTCAGATATGGGTACACCACTGTAGAGCAACGTGTTGCCATCGAGATCCATGACTCCTTGTCCTTTTTTCTTCGTTTCCGTTATAGCCAGGATTTCTAGTTTTGCTTTCCTCATCTCTTCCACCAGCTCCTCTTCCTTCCCATTTATACTTCTTGTGTTCCAAGTTCCATAAGTCGTAGTCCGTAGTCCGTTCCAGTTCGTCGCCTTTAGAATCAGTCCGGTTTTCTATCTTGTAGTTCGCGTAATCATGATTTAAAGCAAACAGGTGATTGGCCTGTTGTGCCTTTGCATGGTGGAGGGGCTGCCTCCTTACGGCCTCCATGCAGGCCGCCCTCCTCCTTTTTCATCCGGGCTTGGGACCGGCATTGGCGGAGTTAGTAAAATCACAATTGGTTATATGAGGCGTTCTAAATAGCTTTGTTAGGCCATTTATTCTATAATATTTAGTATTATATTGTGAGGTTACTATAGAATTTACAACCACGCGGCTTTAGGTGGGTTGTTAGTGTGGCTGCATGCTGTTTTTGCAAGATGGCGTAACCATGAGAGCACGTGGTATTACTGTGTACCTATGGGTAATTGATCATGGCTGAATGGTGAACGTATGTTGTCTGAATGGTATGTGTTATTATTTATGCTATTTATGTTTCAGTTAGACATTGTTTTTATATACTGTTTTTTTTTTTCAGAACGTCCTCGAACACTGTCTGTGTGTTCGGTAAAAATAAATGTTGTTCTATATAAGGCTTTGTGTTGCTTGAATTGCGAAATCTGCTGCTGAGGGGGTTGCAAACAACCAATAATTGCAACCCCTGTCAAACGATCCTTAATTAAATTTTCTTAGTGCATGGGTCTTGGGTGTGAGGAAGCCACGTCGACATAAGTTTGCCTCAACCACACCTAGCCCTATAACACTTCAAATCCCACTATTCTCCCGTATATAGGTTCCAAGGACTTTATGGTTTACAGAATTGTATAACCGAGTTTTCTTTTTGGTTAATTTAAGAAGGTCATCATTACTTAGTGTAATACGCTGTTATTTAGGTGAAAAACAAGACGTGACCACCACTGTTATTATAATGGTATTTCTCCACTGTTAAATCCTGATTACTGAACAGTTAATGTGACTGTTGAATCTTGTTGTTACATCTGGTAACAGTAATGATGTTGTGTGTTTTGTCTAAACAGTACATACACGTAAGAGTCATTGATCGTTGAAAACCTGGTAACGTTTTCTAAGACACTTTAATGACGCCACGACACGACCACAATGACATCGACGAAATACAGTTACATTGAATCAAACAGCATCAGGTAAGGGCTACCAATATTCACCTTACATATCACTACAAGCATATACAACTCCTGGCCTCGGAGTATCTCCAATAACTCTAACAAATGTTCATGGATCCTCCAGTAATAATATATATATATATATATATATATATATATATATATATATATATATATATATATATATATATATAGATATATATATATATATATAATCACCAGCGCTATCTCTTCCTGTAGCTTGCAAACACCGCAGTGCTACTATATATTTTCTTGGATTCCTATAATAGTAATATATGGAATCGTCAGCGCTCTCTCTTCATGTAGCCTGCAAACATCGCTGTGCTACTAATATATATATTCATGTATCCTCTAAGCAATAATACGTATGGCCTCAAAGAGCAACTACTGGCATAGAATATATGTCCATGGATCCTTTCAAATAATAATAATACGTATGGCCTCAAAGAGCAACTGCTGGCATAGCAGTGCAAATAATATCTGTCCATGGATCCTTCTAGTAATCATGAATCCTCTAAGCAATAATACGTATGACTGGCCTGTACACACCAAGGCCTATAGCACATCTTTAACTTATGGATCCTTCAATAATAATACATGTATGAAATCACAGGCCTATACACACCAAGGCCTATAACACATCTCTTTAGATAATGTACATCTTATCTTATCTTGACTTATCTTGACTTATCTGCAGATAATCACTTATAACTCTAATGGATAATCACATGTAAATTCATTAACACCTGTACCAAAAAATCACAGGTACACCTCGAAAACATGGATTCTCCATCTTCCCCGTTCACCCGTTGGGGACTCAATCTCCTCCAAAAATTCTTACCCAGAACACCTCAGCCAATCACACATGCCCCGTGCAAGCTGAGCGAATATCGCTCACCTCAAAAAAGCTCAAACAAAGTCATCTCACACGGGACTCGCCGTGATATGTTAGTAGCGATCAACACGCTCTATTCCCGTACATACGAGCAAACAATAGATTATATTTTTAAATAAATTAACCAGCGGACCAGACCGCTGTCCAAGAGGGACAACCAAAATCCGGCTTGCTTGTTCTAGACTTCTAACAATTAATTCCCTTGGACTGGAAGTAAGAAAAACAGCCTGCAACAGCTTACACCACCCCCCGAGGAAAAAAATGATAACAGCTTTTTTTTTGGAAAGTACATCACAAAATTAAGGGGTTAATGAAACTCTACTATCCAGTTACAAAAACAACATGCGTTAAGTCAGAAAAATATCCCGGCAAAAAATATAAGCATCAAATGTACAGTAACAAATGAGGCATAGACAATAGTCTCAGATAATAAAACCGGAATAGGCGAAACCATCACCAATACGACATGGTACTAATAATAAAATTAAACAATATCTGGCATATAAAATAAATACAATTATCAGAAATAGCTACATCGTATCAGTCATATAATCTACCCAACCATACAACAGATGGAAGTATAAGTAGAGTAAGACGAAAAAATACCCAAATAGAATCACGAGACACGCAGGCGAATCCTGGAAGCATAAACCAAATGAACTGCTAGTAAGAAATCAATAGCAGAAATGGAATGCAATAAAGAACAATCGGTAAAGGAACAATAAAAGCGAAGATATGTATGTAGAAGAAGATGGCAATAATACTTTCTAATTACCAAACAACATATTATACAACTACATACAATCATATCAGAAAGTATAGAACACAAAAGCAATGTATGTGTGTATAACAAAACACAAAAACAAGCTATAACAAAGTAAAGCATAGTAAATAAGTTTACCAAGTTATCAAACTTATTCATAAGTAATAATGAATCATCATAGACAACGTTCATATCAAAACAATAGTAACACCATTATCAATACATTTGGATCACTAGTATCAATAAATTCCAAGCGACGCACCATGAGGTGCTAAGTCAAGAAAAAATACATCATAATATCAGAAAAATATCTTTCAAAAGTACCACACCACTACACATTATTACTCCCCTAACGCACAGTGGAGCGTTGGGCACAGAAAAAGTATTACAATGACAGAAACATATTTTCTAAAGAAAATACAATATAAAAAATTTCGTAACCCTAAGTTAATTAAAAATAGCATATTTATCTCTAAGTAATTTAAACCAATAATTAATATATCAAAAATGATATCGATGTTAACAAAATGTATGACTTATAACAAAACAATTTATATCCTTAAGTAGACGCATAATAAGCGCATACTAATTTAACAGAATTCGACACAGATAAAATCCCTGGCAAAAAAAACCCCGTTATCTGCATAACAATCTTGTAAATACATAAGAGACTATTAAGTATCTTAATAGCTGCTTTAATTAAACCTTTGGATCACATTGATCAATCAACAGTATCAGCTATCGCAGGTAATTCTCCATATTCAGTTTAATTTAACCTATAAGTAATGTAGGCTGACAATCTCGTTCAGCTCAGCTATAATGTTCCTAGCTGTAAATTTATGCTTTTCTCCATTTAATATGAAATACATTATAAAGAAATCCATAATCTATAGTTGTTACAATTAATTACTTCCTCACGACGTGAAAATATAAGAAAGGAATTAAATGTAGAGAACAAAATACTTTAAAGAACTCTCTGAAGACGACTACTGCATTATGTCTAACCAAAGAGTTTGTGCATATGGCTGGCAATCTCTTCTTGTATAAAATCTATCCTAGCAATCATAAATGCTGGAGGACATCAATATTTGATGTAGTTGCTATCGTAGCTCTAAGCTCACAATGTAGCAAAAAGGTCAATCATATATGATCTAAATGCACCTAGTCATCTAACTAGCTTGTGAAAATAGCATAGTCCATTGCTTTCAATCAACAACAAAAAATAAAAGACAAGTCACTTCAAACCAGTATATTACACCTCATTCCAATCATAATATGTACTTAATGTTTATCACAACTACAACAGTGTGAAAATAGTTTGAAAATGAACTGGTGTGTAATCAATACCCAGACATATAAACAATAAGCTGGTGTAATAATGCATAAATATAAACATACATGATATTTAATACACACTATCTAATGCATCGTATTATACAAAACAATCTATTTATTATCCTAGAAAAAAAAACAAATCTTAAATATAATACAACTGCCGCAGTGTAGAAAAATTCAGTGCAGAAAAAATCTTTAAACTTGAAATGGCAAGATCGATAATCTTGGATCTACATGGTGACTGGCTTCGGTTCATCAATCATACAGTCATAAGGCGGCATACATTTTTCTCATCTAATGTGATACCTGGGTACTGACTTTTATTTCAAAGCAGAAGCTGTGAATAAATACAAATGAAAAATGTATATTTTAATGAACGGTTGGATTCAACGATGCAACACGGAAAATTGGGACACATTTACCATCACCCGTGGCTATGAAAACATCCAGCCATTTTCATGTCTATCAAGAAACCTTCCTTCCTCACTTGTAAACAACACGGAAGGCTTGGGAAGAAGCTCATCGTAAGTCAAGGGCGTACCGCTCTAGGCTGAAACAAAGTTTTAGAGTCAACACAGCGGGTACAAGTAGTAGTATTACAAAAACTATTACCCTTATTATTATCTTTATTATTACTAACCTTACGCTTTTGTTGAGCAAAGTAAATCTGGTTATGCAATATATCATTTAGAGATCTGCCACAATTATTATTTCTATTGAGAGCATTATTTGCTCTATTGAAAATATCATACTGATTTGAATCGCAGTTAGCGCAATTATGATTATTATTCACTCTTTGTTTGGGACCGATGTTATATCTAGCATCCCAATTGGCATTTTTGTGTTTACCATGTCTCATTTGATCAAAATATCTGCCATATGGATATTGTTGTCTTTTAGAACAATTATCATAACATTGACAACCGTTAGTGTAATTATCTCTATCATATTTTCTAAAATCCTTAGAATTCGAATTTTGAAATTTGTTAGTCTATTTTAGATTCCTTGGAGAAGAAAAATTAAAATTTGAAAGACTCCCTTGGCACTTTCTAAAATCTGAATTATCTCTCCTGTTAAAATTGTTTTTATTCTTCTCTGTTGCAGGATGCTTAACACCTTGATCAATAACAGGAATAATAGAATCCTTATGCTTACCAACATAATAGGTTTCCTTATTGGAACAAGTACTACTCTTTTTGTCCTTCGTTATCAATTTATCATAATCTCTGAAAGTAGATACTCGTTTGATCTTTTGAACTTTGACTTGCAATTTCTGAGAGTTTTTCTATCTATCTACAGAACTGAGAGTTATCGTAGAATTACCGCTGTTTGGCTGACGCCAAAAATAAGCATTGTCAGCTGCAGAGTCAATGGAACGTGGAAAATTATATTTACCACGCAAGGATTTACGTCCATCACGTTTAACTTTAGTGTTGGTATCGAGTGTATGTTGCTGACTCGTTACCTTTATGACATGTTGATCATCGTCTTTCTGTCTAACTTTGTCAATATTGACAGTAGACTGCATTTTTTTACCTAGAACAACATCTACTAAACCATCTACTCGTGTTCTCAATTCACTGATCTGAATATTTTTCAGAGAAATCTCTTCACCTTGTTTCTTAATTAAGTTGTCACATGCCAAAAGTTTACAACTTTCCTCAGCTAGTAATTTCTCAATTCTAGCCAATTTATTTCCCTCCATTGTTAACTCATCCGATCTCTTCCTCTCCTCCTTTCTTATCTCATTATCATGGCTACTTCTCAGTCCATTAACCTTCTCCGGGGATACATTATTCGTAAGTACTGCATACTTTTCTTTAAGTTGGTGACTAAAATTCGCATTGTCGCCCAATAGCTCCGTAAGAGTTTCATCACATAACTTCTCACATTTCTTGGCTTGAACTTTTAATTTTTCACGTATCTCTTTCTTTTCCTGAAGTTCTTGTCTGAGACTACCAACTTCGTCATCTTTGTCTTTCATCTGAGTTTCCAACTCTTTGTTCTTGTTCAACACTACAGTCCATGCTGTTTGTAAACTAACTAGCTCCAAGTTTGATTTGTGTAAATCACTTTTAAGTCTAGTCAATGTGTCATGTAGTTTACTCTCTTTAGCAATACTGTCCAACAAATCCTCTCTTTGTTGTAGGGCAATCCGCTTATTAACTTTCATTTGCTCCTCCCCTTCTAATTCCTTTTTCTGGTCAGCATGAATGTCCTTGAAAATTATCTTCTTTATATTTCTCACTATGTGATCGTGTTTAATATCAATATTCTGATTCAAAAACACCCGAAGATAATTCAGTAAATCCGCTAAATCCTCGGACATGACTAAATGAGGAACGGACTGAAAATTATTTTGAGCAAAAACTCTTAGAAAAAATGACGCATTTGCCAACAATCTCCCCATTACATGTTCTTCAAGCTCTGGGCCTTTTAATTTCTCATTATCCTTGCCATCCTCAAATAGATATTGCAACATAGGCCACATATTATCAGGGTCCAACTCATCATCCATTTCAGGATCCATAGTGATCCAATCACCAAGTCCACTATATAAACACCACTTATAATTATTATCAGCTTATGTCCCTAAAACCTTTGCAGCTCACAAAGCCAAATATGTTTTCAAGTAATTGAAAATATCAGTTAATCACTGTAACCATCGGTTCTTATACATAGAACCCTTATAAATTCAAATGAACATGAGCGATAAATCTATATTAATATGAAAGATGTCAAAATAGTAAGTCATATAGCCATTAAACACTCATGCACTAAAGTCCCACAATAAATCACAAACAACTAACATATGATATAGACAATAATGATAACGATTACAAAGACAAGGTACCAGAGAACAAATGATAACGTTCGCAGAGGTCAACTGAACAATAAAATTGAACTGAAGCAAAAATTTTTCAAAGCATGAAATTATAACCGCGAATAGCAACAAGACAATAAACAGCACCGTGTATAAACGAAAATGTGTATAAAATATGAAAGATAGGAAAGAGAAAAAGACACTCACGAACAAATTAATCAATAAACTAAGGAACAAAGAAAAATACTACAATAACAACAATGAAACGTTACGTCACACCTAACACTTACTCGTCCCAAAAGACAACTAGCTATCAAGCCTACGGCAAGGTTTGTATCCTTGAACCGGGAAAATCTCCAAATTTACACTTAAAACTCAATCCTAAAGGACACTTATGAAGCCCTGGGTAAAACTGGGATATTACCTTCATAAGTTAACATGAAACATAAATATAGAACATGTAACACTCATAGGACAAATACAGCATAAGATCAGGAAGGCTTATTGATTTACACAAAAAAGGCACAGTTTTCACAACAAAATACCACTTATCTTGCAAATAACCCCGTCCTTTTCGCTTGAAAAGACGATAGGCATCAGTAAGTCCGCTGGGGAAAACAATCAACTACCGAGAGCCACTGGAGCTTGACGCCTCTCGCTTCGGGTCGTTTGTCCTTGACACAGTATGTTATGTGCTCAAATACAGCACATGAAGACAGGACTTGATTACTGCAAACCGTCTACTTGAGTCAGGCGTGTAGAATGAATGCAAACATAAACTTGAATTCCCTCTATGGTTGTATGGGTATACAGTGGTTGACAAATGTGAGTTGGTTGTCGGCATCATCTGTTGCAAGAGGAGATTGATGTCATCATTGATAATGCGAGATAGTTCTTTCATGACAGTGTTCACAAACATAACACATATGGGCATCAGTGTTAGTGTTTACTAAGATGATGATGATGCAGGAAATCTGTCTCTACGACCACACATGTTCAATTATTGCTATGTAAATAAGCACCACACAGTCTTCTAAATGAAGTCGCGGGCATCACAACCCGTAAAACTTGCGACCATGAATGAAATCTCCTATATGGAGTGCAAGGCAGAATTCCGAAGTAAATATTGATGTTCTGACTACAGGCCACGCCCACACAGGGCTATTTATAAACAGAGTATAATATTTCTTGACTCAAGAAGATTCACGCCCACACAGGGCTATTCACGTTAATGTCATGGGTAGCAGATCTAACTTGAACTGGAAACCACAAAATGTTATACCCATGAGATTGTTATAGATATGTGAAGCAGTTGTCGTAGGCATCACGCCCGAGAAGCTGGCACACCAAATGATATACGCTGTTATTTAGGTGAAAAACAAGACTTGACCACCACTGTTATTATAATGGTATTTCTCCACTGTTAAATCCTGATTACTGAACAGTTAATGTGACTGTTGAATCTTGTTGTTACATCTGGTAACAGTAATGATGTTGTGTGTATTGTCTAAACAGTACATACACGTAAGAGTCATTGATCGTTGAAAACCTGGTGACGTTTTCTAAGACACTTTAATGACGCCACGACACGACCACAATGACATCGACGAAATACAGTTACATTGAATCAAATAGCATCAGGTAAGGGCTACCAATATTCACCTTACATATCACTACAAGCATATACAACTCCTGGCCTCGGAGTATCTCCAATAACTCTAACAAATGTTCATGGATCCTCCAGTAATAATATATATATATATATATATATAATCACCAGCGCTATCTCTTCCTGTAGCTTGCAAACACCGCAGCGCTACTATATACGTTCTTGGATTCCTCCAATAGTAATATATGGAATCGTCAGCGCTCTCTCTTCATGTAGCCTGCAAACATCGCAGTGCTACTAATATATATATATATATATATTCATGGATCCTCTAAGCAATAATACGTATGGCCTCAAAGAGCAACTACTGGCATAGCAGTGCAAAGAATATATGTCCATGGATCCTTTCAAATAATAATAATACGTATGGCTTCAAAGAGCAACTGCTGGCATAGCAGTGCAAATAATATCTGTCCATGGATCCTTCTAGTAATCATGAATCCTCTAAGCAATAATACGTATGACTGGCCTGTACACACCAAGGCCTATAGCACATCTTTATCTTATGGATCCTTCAATAATAATACATGTATGAAATCACAGGCCTATACACACCAAGGCCTATAACACATCTCTTTAGATAATGTACATCTTATCTTATCTTGACTTATCTTGACTTATCTGCAGATAATCACTTATAACTCTAATGGATAATCATATGTAAATCCATTAACACCTGTACCAAAAAATCTCAGGTACACATTGAAAACATGGCTACTCCATCTTCCCCGTTCACCCGCTGGGGACTCAATCTCCTCCAAAAATTCTTACCCAGAACACTTTAGCCAATCACACATGCCCCGGGCAAGCTGAGCGAATATCGCTCACCTCAAAAAAGCTCAAACAAATTCATCTCACACGGGACTCGCCGTGATATGTTAGTAGCGATCAACACGCTCTATTCCCGTACATACGAGCAAACAATAGATTATATTGTTAAATAAATTAACCAGCGGACCAGACCGCTGTCCAAGCGGGACAACCAAAATCCGGCTTGCTTGTTCTAGACTTCTAACAATTAATTCCCTTGGACTGGAAGTAAGAAAAACAGCCTGCAACACTTAGTCCAATCCTCTTTCTTGAAACCCTACTTGTCTGAAAGTGTCATCTTAAATCAATGGAACACGGTGCTGGAGTCTAACCTCGTGCTACAATACAAAAGACTTTTTCACAATCCTTCCATAATAATTCCTCCACTATTAACGCTATCGCATTTTAGATTTCTTCAATTCATAGCAACCCTCAGCTTAATTTGTTATCATAAATGCAAACAAACAGGAGCCCGCCCGCAGTAATGTTGTATTTCTTCCACACCAAAGTACATTCGCAGTTTATCTTCCAATTACTATACGAGACGTATGGCTGCCATGCTTGGCGTGAACGAGTACGTTCACGCCTATGTTTGCTTTACACAGATAAGGCAGATTCGTCTGTCTGCTCCTTGCTGGGTTATTAACGTTATCTCCACCCAGGATAGATCATGAGAAATAACAACGCGAAATATGTGTCATGCGTTATAATATGAGAGAAAATACGAATAAGGAAGAAATTGATGGAGGCACAATACAGAGACAAAGACAGGTAGAACATTATAAACTGAAGAGCACGGTAATTTCGTGACAATAGAACGTGATTCGCTGAGTAATTGCCTTTTTTAAAAATGAATACATTAATGTCTTTAATGGTTTAAAACAATATTTATTGAGTTACAGTTGGGATTCCGTTATTTTGAATTATATTTCAGTTATTCTGTGATTTTATATGTGTATTTATATTGATTTTCTGACTTGCGTTTTTCGTTGTAGTTTAATTTAATTTTTTTTTTTTTCAGACTTCAAGGTTCATAGTGATATTTCCTTCTAGAATGCATTCTAGACTTTATTGTTTAGGGCACCTTCTATTGATGGACGATTAGCTTGAATAGCAAAACATCCATGTGGTTGTTCTCTTTAACTTGTGTTTATTACTTTGTAGTATGTTGAGGCGGAATTGTTTCTTGTCTTACATGTATGGGTCATGGAAAGTTTGTTTTACTCTGACTGCTCTAATAATTACTGCAACTAGCGCTAATTGTAACCTTATCTGTTCTGCAGGTGATTAGCAAGGAACCGTCTGCCAGTTTACACCTCGACGACTTGCATATATTTTAAACAAATGCTATTTATTACATTAAGTTTGGTAGTAGTAGAAGCCTGCTCCAATCATAACTATGAGGATAACGCGCTCACGAAGTGACAACCCTCAGCTACGTTGTGCCTGGTGTTCGTTATGGCGGCTACTTTTCTTTTATGCTTGTTGTAAGAGCCTGGCGCAATCTGAGGTGACAACGTAGATAGCATCTCCACTTAGTGTGACATGCAGCTCCGTCCTCTCATATTGCTGGACTTATCTCATCATGTCTCGTGAACATGTGTTCAAACTTCAGCTTGGGCACAACATTAAGAATAATGTAGTTGAGTGATGTTTAAATATAAATTAAACAAATAAAACGGTATTAGATCAGTTTTACAAATTAATGGTACGCAAGAAACACGGGATTTTTCGGGTTTGACCATCCGTCAGCCACAGTTATAAATAAACAATAAGGACAAAAAATAAAGATATGTTAAAGAAATATACTATTGACACTACACAACACGTAATGTGTATATAATAATATATATTAAATTTAACAACACAGGGGAAGAGCAAAGCAAGGAAAATACAAAAACCGAAAAAAATATAATGACAATTAATTTAACAATCAACGAAAATCAAAAGCAGAAAATAGAATAACCAAACAACAAGCCCTGATATGACACTATCGGCAAAAGATACGGAGAAGCGGTAAATACAATGACGACAGGAATCAAAAATGTTTAGTACTTTATTACGACTCATATACAACAATCTTGTAAACTAAATAGCTTTTAATTAACTTTCTTTATTCACTACACAACCATCCACTGAAGTTGGGAACTATTATCAATTTTAAATACAGCATCCCATCACTTTTTCCCTCAATACTAAAATATTAAGATACAGTTATGCTGTAATTCTTAGGTACGTAATTTTCATTACAAAGGGACGTAATATGTCTTAGAATAATAATAATACTTTTTAAAGCATTACTTTTTTAACTGAATAATGAATTTTAAAATGTTTGCTGCA
Source organism: Oreohelix idahoensis (assembly GCA_024509875.1). NCBI lineage: Eukaryota > Metazoa > Mollusca > Gastropoda > Stylommatophora > Oreohelicidae > Oreohelix > Oreohelix idahoensis. The sequence goes on from JAMPIV010022931.1 coordinate 786,517, forward strand.
AAATTAGGAACAACTACGCATCTTTTTGGCCCTTGTAAGGTTTTTTTCTGATTTTTAAAAAAAAATATTAATATGCGTTTATTTTTATAAAGCGATAAATAAACATACTGGGCTCAAATACAGGTTACTAAGTACGTATAACACGAGTTTCGCTTTAAAGTAATGAATATCCAAAATCCACTATATATTCTTGACCGGCACCTACTGCTGCCTGAACTACAGCGTATTTTACGCTGTACAACCCAATGCCTAGTATCCGGCTTTTGGCTGGGATCATGTGTCTACACACGGGAAACAGTAGTGACATTCATGTCATGAGGTACCTAGTGTGAGAACACAGAGGATCACTACAATGACACATGATGTCATTGGATCTTCTTGTGTTGGGACATGTGTCTACACACAGGGACCAGTAGTGACATTTATGTCATGAGGTCCTTTGTGTAAGAACATAGAAGACCACTACAATGACACATGGTGTAATTGGGTCTTCGTGCGTTGGGACATGTGGTCTTGACCAGAGCCGGGTTTGGGCGGGGACAATGCGACCTCATGCGAGGAAAAAATATGCGACCTGAAGCGAGGAAAAAAAAAAAAAAAGTATCCGGCTTTTGGCTGGGATCATGTGTCTAGACGCAGGGACCGGTACAGTGACATTCATGTGTCATTAGGTCCCTTGTGTGAGAACACAGAGGATCACTAGGTGACACATTTTGTCACTGGGTCTTCTAGTGTTGGGACATGTGGTCTTGACCAGGGCCGGGTTTGGGTGGGTAAATGCGACCTCATGCGAGGAAAAAATATGCGACCTCATGCGAAGAAAAAAAAAAAAAAAAAAAAAAAAAAAAAAATTTACGCTGTACAACCCAACGGCCTAATATCCGGCTTTTGGCTAGGTTCATGTGTCTACACACAGGGACCAATAGTGACATTTATGTCATTAGGTCCTTTGTGTGAAAACACAGAAGATCACTACAATGACACATGTTGTCATTGGGTCTTCTTGTGTTGGGACATGTGGTCTTGACCAGAGCCGGGCAGGGGCCAATGCAACCTCATGCGAGGAAAAAATATGCAACCTCATGCGAGGAAATTTATAAAAAAAAAAAAAAAACCTAGTGCTGCCTAAACTACAGCGCAAATAACGCTGTGAAACCCAACGCCCTAATATCTGGCCTTTGGCTAGGATCATGTGTCTAGACACAGGGACCGGTACAGTGACATTCATGTGTCATTAGGTCCTTTGTGTGAGAACACAGAAGATCACTACAGTGACACATGTTGTCATTGGGTCTTCATGTGTTGGGACATGTGGTCTTGACCAGGGCCGGGTTTGGGCGGGTACTAATGCGACCTCATGCGAGGAAAAAATATGCGACATCAAGCGAGGAAAAAAAAAAAAAAAAAAAAAAAAAACTACGGTGACACATGTTGTCATTGGGTCTTCTTGTGTTGGGACATGTGGTCTTGACCAGGGCCGGGTTTGGGCGGGGATAATGCGACCTCATGCGAGGAAAAAATATGCGACCTCAAGCGAGGGAAAAAAAAAAAAAGACATTCATGTGATTAGGTCCCTTGTGTGAGAACACAGAGGATCACTACAGTGACACAGTTTGTCATTGGGTCTTCATGTGTTGGGACACGTGGTCTTGCCCAGAGCCGGGTTTGGGGTGGGTGCCAATGCGACCTCATGCGAGGAAAAAATATGCGACCTCATGCGAGGGAAAAAAAAAAGACATTCATGTGTCATTAGGTCCTTTGTGTGAGAACACAGAAGACCACTACAATGACACATGTTGTCATTGGGTCTTCTTGTGTTGGGACATGTGGTCTTGACTAGGGCCGGGTTTGGGGCGGGGCAATGCAACCTCATGCGAGGAAAAAATATGCAACCTCTAACGTTCTGATGGACGAAGATGATAAGTGCCCTTGTGAGCCCAATAATGACCAAAAGTCATCAACCCAATCCACAAAACATTATTGCATGAGATGACAAGAGAAGCTTCCATTACATTGTGATTTGTATGGAACTTAAAAGACATTGATTCGAACACAAAAATAATCTTTATCTGACATATTAAGTCACATTGTATGGCTCTCAAACACACAGAACAGTGCCTATAGTATATTTATTTAACCTGTCTATATTTCTTGTCCTTGTTGTTTATTTGTAACTGTGGCTGACGATACGTGCCATGTTTCTTGTGTACCGTTAATTTGTAAAACTGATCTAATACCTTTTTATTTGTTTATTTATATTTAAACATCACTCATCTACATTATACTTAACACATTAGCTACCGAGTTGGAAAATCCTCTGTGGCTTAGTTAAAATTTGTTCCCATTTTCATTCTCTAGGTGTATGCACGAAGTAAGCTGTAATTTTTGTAATTGTTTACAGATTTTTATGAATTACACGTCATTTTAAAGATAAATGAATGTACTATGAGTGTACAATAAGCTGAAAAAGGAATGTTCACTGGTATAGTAAATATTACTAATAATATTAATTGATTAAAAGACAAACAAAGTTTCAACTTGTTTTTGAAATTATCAACTTACCAACATGTTGTTTCCCTGAAGGAAAACGAAAGAGAGGCCGACCAAAAACAACCTGGCGGAGGACTGTGGAGGCTGAGATGCAATGAATGAACCAGAGTTGGGGCACTGTAGTCCTTTACAACTAATTTGGTGACGTTTAATAGACATTTATTCGAACCCCAGATTTCTGAGTAGCATGACTGTTGTACCACTATTGAGCTTCTGTAGGTACTGGGACATTGCAGATGGACACTTCTGATTCTGAAAATGATCTGGCAAGTCAACGGTATCTTTAAGATGCGTCAACAGTGAGGAATGCAATCAGCGACGCATAGCTGACTGCTTGCGTCAGGGTCAGCGAACTAGAGCTGACCAAGACCCTACTCCACCTCCAAGTGGTGGTCCTGGAAACATTCTGCATCACTGCAGTCTGGCCTAGAGAGTAGGAATCGAAGTGGGAAGGCAAACCCGGTCCTAAAAATGCCGTGCCGAAGTTGGATGTGTCGGGCCGAAAGGCGCAGATATCGCAGCTTTGCTGTAAACGGCGACACAACGCAAACAACGTCCTTTTCAGGACGAACGAAAAAGAACAAAGAAGAAGATCTTCAGAAACCATCGAGCTAAACGCCAAAATAAAAGAGAAAACTAAACACAAGAGCAATAGACAATGCTAAAGAAATTGTATACCTATGTGCTTTACCGTCATTCCTTACATCGGCTATGGTATGAAAATGTTTGTTTGTTTGTTTGTTTATAATTTAAATCCTGTCTTTAGTTTTAACACAGCGTTAACATTTACGTTAACATGAAAGACTCTTATATTATAAAACTTAATTATTAAAGTTCTCTGTAATTTGTTGATGGGTTACGCGCACAGAGATCTGTGAAATCCAAATGACACAAAGATTATTGGCCTCTACTTGACGATTCCCAAAATACCTTTCGCTGCAAGCACATTACAATGCATGTTTTTTCCATATTTTCTCGAAAAGTGGTGCGGTTGTTTCTTCCGTTTCAAACGCTACTAAGCTTCACAACAAGACAATTATCATAGTTAAGATTGAAGACAAAAGAGGCAGAATACAACACAGAGAGAAAGTACTGGATAGTTTGACAGTAATTAAATATTAGACAAACATAAAGGTATCTGAAAACATACCTTTATATTTGTCTAATATTTATTTACTGTTTACAGGTCTCGGGTTTCCTTTCCTTATGTGTTATAAATGTTTGGACAGTTTGACATCATGACATAGCAAGAAAGTCAACACAAATACTCATAAATAGCACTAGCGTTTAGAAGTTGTGGAGATACATGATCGCATTAGCCACCAGGCAGGATACTAGTAAAAGAAGAAGAAGAGGAAGAGGTATGTCTTCAATTCCTTTGTTCATATTCGTCTAACTCTTATTCGCTTACTCTGAAGATTTCAGAAAAGAGACTTTCTCAGTGTGCCCTACCCAACTCAACATCTACTCCTCAAATCTCCAATGTTTTTATTTTGTTTTTGCGCAATCCCTCATTTATGAAAGTGTGTATCTTTCTTGTTGTCATTTTCTTGTCCTCCATGTTTTAAGACCATACAAGTAGTAATGCCTGTTATATGAGTTGAAGATTGTTAATTTTTATATTGGACTGGATTTCATTTTATTTCCGTATTTTTCTCAGTGCAATAAAGGCTCCTCTTGGCTGTTGCATTCTTATTTTTAGATCATTGTCTGCTGCTCCAACTTTGTCTTCATGGCTGCTAAGATGCACGCATGATTCCACTTGTTCGATGGGCATATTTGTGCTGTTTTTGAATTTTATGTCTTTGTTTTAGTTTTTTTTTTTTAAAGGATCGTGTAGCTGGACAAATGCCCACTCTTCCTCAGTGGTATTCTGCGACATATTCGGCAGGTTACATTGTTACTAATCTTTCGGGTTTCAGTAACACAATAGAGCGTATGGGAAACAATGCTTTTATAAACTGGAGCGTAATGGGTATTATATTTTCATAACCTGGGGCGTTTGTAGTACGATTATTCTATAACCCGAAGTTCATATAATACATTTCCATAGTCTTTAAGGTTGGGATACAATGTTTCTATAATTCTGAGTGTATGGGCTACAATAATTCTTTACCCGTAGAGTATGGGGTATATTATTTATATAATACTAATTTTTTTGGAGACTGTTCATTTTGTTTTATAATCTGGATATTGTAACGTTTGTTTAACTTGGAGTTCATGTCGTCAATGCTGTCCTCAAAACATTATCTATAAGTTTATTTATGAGAGAATTGTATTACCTATCTCTTTTACAAAGTTGGGAGTCCATCTCAGATTCTTTTAACTGTATGGAGAAAGCTGTGCTGTCACTCTGCTGCTCTTATGGAGTCAATATGGAGGAATCTTGTCTCTAACAAAGAGTCTGTGAGGAACACTATCGTGTCTCTAACAGAGAGTCTGTGACGAATACTAACTTGTCTCTAACAGAGAGTCTGTGACGACCCCTATCTTGTCCCTAACAGACAGTCTGTGAGGAACACTATCTTGTCTCTACCAAAAAGTATGCGAGGAACACTATCGTGTCTCTAACAGAGAGTCTGTGACGAACACTAACTTGTCTCTTACAGAGAGTCTGTGACAAACACTATCTTGTCTCTAACAGAGAGTCTGTTTGGACGCTATCTTGTCTCTAACAGAGAGTCTATGAGGAACACTATCTTGTCTCTAACAGAGAGTCTGTGAGGAACACTATCTTGTCTCTAACAGAGAGTCTGTGACGAACACTATCTTGTCTCTAACAGGGAGTCTGTTTGGACGCTATCTTGCTCTTACAGAGAATCTGTGACGAACACTATCTTGTCTATAACAGAGAGTCTGTGAGGAACACTTTCTTGTCTCCAAAAGAGAGTCTGTGAGAAACACTATCTTGTCTGTAACAGAAAGTCTGTGAGGAACACTATCTTGTCTCTACCAGAAAGTATGTGAGGAGCACTATCGTGTCTCTAACAGAGAGTCTGTGACGAACACTATCTTGTCTCTAACAGAGAGTCTGTTTAGACGCTATCTTGTCTCTAACAGAGAGTCTGTGAGGAACACTATCTTGTCTCTAACAGAGAGTCTGTTTAGACGCTATCGTGTCTCTAACAGAGAGTATGTGAGGAACACTGTCTTGTCTCTAACAGACAGTCAGTGACAAACACTATCTTGTCTCTAACAGAGAGTCTGTGAGAAACACTATCTTGTCTCTAACAGAGAGTCTGTAAGGGATGCTATCTTGTCTCTAACAGAGAGTCTGTGAGGAACACTATTTTTTCTCTAATATTTGTTTACCACGATGGTAACTGTAGCTATTTTTAGCTCCATGTAAATTTGAGTCTCCCCGTGTAGTTCCCGTAGGACTACTACACCACGAGTCAACTCCTTTAAGACAACTAATATGAAGTTGTCCATAGGGGTGGCAACCTCATTGTGGCGAGAGATTTTATTTCGCTGTAGGATCAGTATAGTACTGACAATTACAGAAATAGAATTTCTGCAGAAAATGGTGAAGTCCCAGTGTCTGAGAGGACTACTGGTATCACAAATTAGTTACGGCTGTGAATGATCTGATCTCGAAACAATAGTATAGAGGAGACCGACATAAAGCGCCACATCTGCTGTGTAACTAATTGTCTTCTTCTTCTTCTTGCGATCGCATCTTTGATGATTACACCGTCAGACGAGTTCTCATGATGAATTCGACTGTTGTTTGAAGTTCCTCTTTAACTCCATATAGCTTTGAGTTTAGTGTTGAGTCATTGGGCCAGTATATCTTTCTCAACTGGTCATACAGAGGACAGTCCTGTAGAACATGCTCAGCAGTTTGTTCGTTTAATCCACATGTGCACAGTGGTGAAGCAGACAATCGTAGCTTGTGCATGTGTTTATTCAGTTTGTTATGCCCTGTCCTGAGTCGAAAAATAGTTATCTGTCCTTGCCGGTCGAGAGTGTGATAGTCGTCTTTGGGTTGGTTCTGTTCTCTTCTGATAGTCTGGATAGCTCTCTTTTTCTCAAAGTATGTGACTTCATTATCTTCTTGTTCACATTCTCCTCCCTTTTTTGCAAGTTTATCTGCCTTTTCATTTCCGGGTACACCACAATGAGATGGTACCCACTGAAGTATGGTTCTCTTTTTGGCAGCTACCTTGTTTAGTTCATTTCTCAGATGCGGGAGTTTACCACCCTTGAGAGCTTGCAGGACAGACAGTGCATCTGTGAGGATGACTACCTGGTGGCAGTCAGAGTTGGTGTTATAAATCATATTTGCAGCTTGCTCTAGAGCTTGAACCTCAGCTGTATAGTTGGAACAGAATTTACCAGTGGGAATGTGCCTAGTCTCATAGTGGTTGTCAGGATATGAGATAAAGATACCGGCACCTCCATTCCTAACAGCATTAGTTGCTGATCCATCTGTATAGGCATGTATCCATGATTGATCGGGATAGCTTTCTTGGATCATACTCATTGTAGCAGTTCGTTTTTGCAGATCATTATACTCACATCCACTTGTGAGACCACTGACTGATGTATTAATTTGGAGGGCACTGCTGGCCTGCTCCCATGGTACAGGGTATAGGGTGGGCTTCAGTGGTGTTGTCTTCATGGATAGGTCTTCTTGATGCTGTCTTATAAGTCTTTTCCCCCGATGCACAAAGCTGCTACGCTTTAGACGTCCCAATGCCAGATCATCTAGTCTTGCCTTCATTGGGTGCATTGGCATACTGTTGTACTTTTCCATCTGGATCATGGTTTTTGTGTCTCTTCTATGGGACAATGTCTGTAATCCAGCAACCTTCTGCATCTCTGTTATTGGTGTAGTTTTCATGGCTCCTGTTATGAGCCTGAGAGCTTGATTTTGCACCTTGTCCAAAGACTGCAGATGTGAGTTAGCAGCTGATGACCATGCTGCTGAGCTAAACTCTAAGTGTGGTCTTATTACTCCATTATAAATCTTCTTTAGATTTCGTTCATTTGCTCCCCAGTTGGTACCTGCTAATTTTCTGAGTATGCCTAGTCGTCTTCGGGCCTTTCCTTCTGCATTTTCAATATGCTTATTCCATGTAAGCCTTTGGTCAAATGTCACCCCAAGATAGGTGGGGTAGCTTTCTTCCTTGATCACGGTTGTCCCTAGGTGTATGTTAGCTGATTTGTCCTTGGGGGCGAGGGAGAACAGTGTTGTGGAGGTTTTGTCTGTGTTTATTGTGATAAGCCATTTCTCTGCCCATGACACTAGCATGTCTGCTGCCCGCTGCATTCTATAATTTGCTGTGGTGACATTTTCATCAGCGCACCAGAGTACTAGGTCATCTGCATATAAGGCAGCTTTAACTCCTGCAGGGAGATCTTTCACCAGGTCATTGATGTAAACAAGGAAGAGTGTTGGGGGAAATTACTCCTCCTTGAGGTACCCCCTGATGGAGCAACACTTTTCTGCTCTGCAGACCGTCAAGAGTGACTCTAGTTCTCCTGTTATGCAAGTATGACTGGATCCATTTCATCATGTTGCCTTGGATTCCACTTCTCCTAAGTTTTGCAATGAGGCCATCTTTCCACACCTTGTCAAAGGCCTGCTTGAAGTCGACCCAGATCGTTAGGACCTTTTTCTTCTCCTGGAAGGCATCTTCTATTGCTTGAGACAAGTAAGTAACTTGGTCTTCTATACTGTAGCATTCTCTAAATCCAGCTTGTTCCGGCACCAGGATCTGCTCAGACTCTAAATACCATTTCAATCTGTGGTTGACTATTCGCTCCATAGTCTTCCCAACACAGCTTGTGAGACTGATTGGCCGGTAACTTGCAGCCTCGGTCTTACATTTCCCTTTCTTTAGTATGGGTATTGTGATGGCTTCTCTCCATACTTGGGGTACCGTTCCTTTCAACCAGCTGTGGTTGAATATCTCAAGCAGTTTTGTCTTTGCTGCTGAGCTCAGATTTACTAGCATTTCGTTGCTGATTTTGTCTGGGCCGGGTGACTTTTGAAACTTAAGCTTGGAAATAGCCTTCTGTAGTTCTCCTAGTGTGATGGGTTCCCTCATTGGGGCAGGAGTATCTGTCTGTCCCATGGTTGCCAGTATTTCTTTTCTTATCTCTCTCTGATGGTCTATGTTAATGGGTAAGTTGCTTTCTGAACTGTATCTTCTAGCAAACAAGTCTGCAGCTTGTTTTCCTCTGAAAAGTTTGCCACCTTCATCCAATGTGATAGTCTGCCTTGGTGAGGAATGCTCTTCATTTAGAGACTTGACTAATCTCCAAAGTTTCCTGCCGTCTTTCTCAAGGTTCAGCGATGCCGTTTTAGTTCTCCAGCTTTTCCGCTTTTCTTCTAGCTTTGTTCTCTGAAACTCTGCTACAGCCTTTTTCCATTTGTTGTGAGTTTCAAGTGAAGGCTGAGACTCTGCGTCCTTTCTAGCCTTGTCCATAGCTTCCTGACGTTCTTGGAGTGTGCTGGACCAGTATGGTATGTAGTTACGCCGGCATCCTTTGGGAATGGTTTCTTTTGCAGCTTGTAGTATGCATCTGTTGAAGTCTTTTACCACTTCATTAATGTCTCTGTTCTGTACCTTGAGGGTAGACAGCAGCGTGTTCACCTGATGCCTGAATAAACCCCAGTTGGCTTTTTTGTAGTTCCATCTTGTAATGGCTGGGCCTGTACTGAGAGTTGCACTCTGGACAGTAAGAAAGATTGGGCGATGGTCGCTTCCCCCTAGTTGGTCTCCTACTTCTCTACTAATAGATCCAGCTATATCTGGTGTGGAGAAGGCAAGATCTGGTGTTGAAGTTGTGTGCCATCCTCTGGAGTAGAAGGTAGGAGTATCTGTGGCATTATTGACTAGGATTAGGGAGTGATCATCTTGCCAAGTTTCAACCTCTTCACCTCTGTGATCCAGATGGTTATAGCCCCAGCTCTGGGAGTGGCTATTAAAGTCTCCAACTGCTATAAAGTTGGTGGCTGGTACCTGTATAGAGCTGAGACTCAGGGGTTTGTTGTTCGGACAGTAATAGTTCAGGAGTTCTATTTCCATCTTGTCTACCTTTATCTGCAGCAGCTGATATTCTGCTCCATCCATGAAGGTTTTCCTTTCGTGTGCAGGAATGTTATTCCTTACAAGAGTAAGTACTCCTCCTTTTCGTCTATCTTTTCTGTCGGATCTGAAGCATTGATATCCCCTTATTTTAAAGGTTTGATCTGCTTTCAAGTGAGTCTCTTGGATACAGCAAACACTGACTTGCTTCTCATACAAGATGTTTTCCAGCTCTGTCTTTTTGCTGTATCCAGCCTGCTTGCTGTTCACTCCCTCTGCATTCCAGTGCATCATGACAAGTGGCACTCTGGGTTTCTCTTTTTCTGTTTTGTTTTGGTCAGTAGTTCTCCTCCGCCGTCTGTTGACTCCACAAGACGGTCTAGAGGGTCCTCCAGTAGCTGAGGGTGGGCTCTGTCGAGGCTCAGAGCCCGGCACTGCACCTGCCTGGTGGAGCTCCACAGGGCGAGCACCAGAACGAGATTTATTTGACGGTGTACTCTCCATAGAAAAAAAAAAAAAAGCGAGTTGCATGATACTGTGGTTTCCGGTGCGCCTTCTGGCCCAGTATCTACGACTTTAGCACCTGTTCAACGGGAGAGTGGGCTCATCCCTAATCTGTTTATGTTCCCAGTAGTAGACTATTCGCAAGCAGCCTGGGGGTGTCACTGCTCTGCGCGGACCTTGTTTACCGAGGCGGCGTCCGAGCTCGTATGGTGAAAATATGGTTGCGTTATCTTCAAAATAGCCCTGTCTTTCCCGTGGCTTTTCTGCCATCCTGCAACTTTGAGTTAGGGAGTTCTGAGCTCCAGTCTCTTTCCCAGGCATTTTATCCTGGCCTGGCACGCATACAGAGGACCCCACTTCTGGTTCTAAGTTAGCAGTTGGGGATAGGTGGGGTAGCACACTGTGCATTCCCCGTCATCCAGGGGGCTCTCCAACTATGCAGAGCTTGCACAATGCTGTGCTCTGGTTCTGGGCTCTCCCAAGGAATCCTCACGTCCTGCACAGAGCCACTTCCCGATACCCACCACCTGCCAACCCTCCATTGTAGAAATCTCCTGCATGCGGCCATCCAGTCAAGAGCCAGTATTAAGTCTGGTGCCCAAGTGATCCCCCCAAGCTCAGTGTGCAATGCTGGGTTCTCATCATGCTGCAACACAGGAGGGATTGTGATGCTCAGCCATCTCTCTCAATTCTGCACCGATAAGTGACATCGGGGACTTAACTTTGCCTCAGTACTGGGAGGCCCCGTTTCCGGGTACACCACACACAGCCAATTGAGGCAACGGTCGCCGTGGGCGTGATAGACGACAAACAGTGAAGAATGAGGCAAGAAAGCATTTAACCCATGAAGTGGGGGTGGATTGGTGCAGACCAGAGCATGTACCACTCGCCGGTGGGTTCTGCATCTACACCTATAGGGTTCCACCCACTCCTCAGCCCATTTAGTCTGGCCCCTCACCCAGGACCTGTCCGGCTTGGGTGACCCTGCCAGGAGTAAAACTCCCGCCGGCATAGCTCCCGGGATCATTGAGGCGCTCAAGCTCTCCAACCACGGCAAGGTAGGCTTACATGTGGAGAGTAACTAATTGTGATATTAAACAAAGCAAGGAAACAGATTTTTACTTAACAATGATAAAATTGACAAGTCGTTCAAAATACAATTTCCTTATATTTTATTTAGTATATATACACTATCTACTCTTGTGCTGAAAGGTGAATGTTGCAAAAAAAATGGAATGAAATGAATTGGTAAGTTTACATATGATTTACAAATATTTATATTTATAAATATTACAACACGTTTTCCAATTATAGGAACAAAAATTATATCAGCTGTGCTGTTAATTAAGGATATAACGTTTATCAGCTATGCTGTTATTTACGTATAATTTATCCACTATGATCTTATTATTGTCTCTTGCTACGCTAATTCACGTTTTCTTCATTGACAGTTCTATGCTCACAATGCCGACAGAAATGGTACTAATGTGTACTCATCTCTCTTAAGTCTGTTCTTCTTTGTTTGGTTCACACCACCGGCAGAGTATCGTTCCTTTAGCCCACCCAAGACTGAGGGGGACCAAAGATGTAGAGTCTGGTCAACCTCTATGCTCCTGCGGAGTTCCAGGCAGCGGGATTGACTCGAACATACGACCTCAGGTTTTTAGGACACAATTAAACCTGTAACAAAGCAAAAATAGGGGCTAATTTCTGTCCTCAAGCCCACCTATTTCTAGTGTGAGTGAAATGAGCGTGTCTCCGATGTATGCATGTGGGATGAATGACAACATGGCTCAGTATGATTTAGCAATAGCGAGACAAGACAGGTGTCTACTTGCAAAACATTCTTTCTGATAAACTAATACATGGATACATTCAATAATATAGATTCAATACATGAATACATTTTATACATGAATACATCCCATAATATAAATCAATACATGAATAAATCCAATAATATGTACACCTAGGTGTGATACAACAATGTCCTTCCCCCTATACTATATCACGCCCTCTCTGACAATAGCTGGTAACATATATCCTAACAATATTGTTATGTTCTTATGATAGGAGTATATGAGATGAGGACTGGTTGGTGATATATCAGGTTGGAGTTATAGGAGACAATAGATTGGAGTTAGATGCGACAATAGATTGAGTCCTGACAAGGACTGTTTTGGTTATATTGCAGTTGGTCTTATCTGAGACAATAGATTGAGTCCTAACAAGGACTGTTTTGGTTATATTGCAGGTTATAGGAGACAATAGATTGAGTCCTAACAAGGACTGTTTTGGTTATATTTACAGTTTGGAATTATCAGAGACAATAGACTGAAGTTATAGACTGACAATAGATTGAAGTATAGGAGACAATAGGTTGAAGTATGAGTCCTATTAGTCTTCGTCTATTCAATCATAATAGGAAATACAATCATTATACTTAATTCCCCCAAGATACAATCAGTAACCTGATAGGTAGTATAAATGACACACAACAAATACCAACGGTTATCGTAAAAATATTTACCCTCCTAAGATTTTAAACTGGCCAGGTTTTGACGCGACTTAGTGAAGTAGGTTGCAGGTCGATGCCCTCAGGTAAATATCTCTGGCGTCAAGTTCGGGGTTGCGTGGTTAGCATAAAATCCGCCCGATTATATAGTCAAGTAACTACTTGAGGAAAGCTTTCGGTTGGTTCCTGGCGGAGCAAGTTGATTGGTTTCCTCCGGTTTTGTACCTGGTCTCATACAGCCTAATTTTATTCAGTTTTCATCGGCCATCTTGCGTGAACAAGATGGCCGTTAATTTATTCTGTCTCAGAGACTGGTGAACGTTGATCGTTGATTGGTTGAAGCAAATCTGTATCTCGACATAGTGATTAACAAAGTAGTGGGTTACACTTCGTTTCACGACATAGCCCCCTCCTTTCCTAGCTGTGACTTGTCATAGCTGACGTGTAAACCCCTGCTGTGGTTAATCCTTTTGCGTCTGTCCTTCCAGAGTACTAAGGTGTCGACTTAAAAAATCAGCTCCTACATTGTCTCTTCCCGGAATGTAATTCACGGTAAAGGAATAAGGCGCAAGAAGCAGACTCCACCTTAACAATCTCGAATTTAGTTTTTTAGATGCAGCCAAGAATGTTAAAGGTTGTAATCGCTTTGGACAATGAAGTGTGTCCCATACAGATAAGGTGAAAATTTGTTGATGGACCAAATTAGAGCTAAACATTCCTTCTCTATGGTCGAGTAGTTCAACTCAGCTGCATTCAGCTTCCTACTGGCGTAGGCGACTGGTAAAAGTTTCTCCGGCTGGGCTTTTGATTTCTGCCAGAGAGTTGCACCAATACCTATACTGCTAGCGTCCGTTCTTAATACAAATTCCTGTGTGATATCGGGTAGTGTAAGGATGGGTTTGCTGGTGAGTTTTGCTTTTAGCTCTGTGTAAGCTTTTTCACAATCAGCATTCCATTGGATTTTGTCAGGCTGTCCTTTCTTCGTTAAGTTAGTTAATGGTGCACACAGAGAGTTAAAATGGGGTATGTACTTCTGATAGAACCCACATAAAGACACGAATGATCTCACATCTTTCTTCGTTTGAGGTCTGGGTGCCTTCTTTAGCTTCTCTATATTCTTTGGGTCAGGAGACATATGACCTGTAGAAATAGTGTGACCTAAGAATTCCAACTCCTTACAACCGATATAGCACTTGGTTGGACGTGCAGTCAATCCAGTTTCTCTCAGTCTGTCAAACAACATGGAGAGCGCTACTATATGCTCTTCAAATGTGTTTGTAGCAACAAGAATGTCATCCATAAAGTTAGTGATATGGGGATTTTGTAGAGGTTCCAATAATTTCCTCATCATTCTTGAAAAGATACTTGGAGCATTTTTCAGCCCAAAGGGTAGTACATTAAACTCGTAGTGTCCGTCTGATGTACTGAATGCCAGCATTTTCCTAACTTCTGGTTTCACTGGTATTTGGTAGTATCCCTTGCTTAGATCTACCTTCGATAAATACCTAGCCTTACTCAGTGTAGTGAACAGCTGGTTGGTGTCAGGTAATGGGTCCACCTGAGATTCTGTGATCGCATTAAGCTTCCGGTAGTCAATACATAACCTGTGTTCACCACTCGGTTTTCTCAAAAGCACCACACTTGAGCTATAGGGAGAGTCTGACTTCGAGATAATTTTCTCCTTCAACAGATAATCAACTTCCTCCCTTAGTGCTTGGGCTTTCGCATAGGGTATAGGGTATGTTCTCATGCATACTGGGGTAGGGTCGGTAACCTTCATGTCGTACTCTAACAGATTCGTCCGACCTGGCTTATCTGTGAGCACATCAGCATGGGTTTCCAACACTTTCTGAACCCTCTTCTTCTGCTCTGGAGTTAAATGTTCACTAATATTTACTTGAACATAATCCTCTGTAGTTGTGAGTGGATACTCCATAGAGTGAAGTGGTTCACCGTGCATTTCTGTTGCAATGGCCAGGGTCATAATATGTGCAACTTCTGATGATTCCATGTCATAGTATTTTTTAAGAAGATTGACATGATATACCTTCTCCTTTCCTTTCTTGTCAATCTTATAATTGGTCCTGGAAAGTTTCTCCAGTATGACATAGGGTCCCTGCCATCCAATCTGCAATTTATTATTGCTGCTTGGCAACAGTAATAACACCTTTTCACCCACCTCCAGTTCCCTATCCTTTGCTTTTTTGTTGTAGTACGCAGCATGCTTCCTCCTGGCCTGTCTTAAGTTATCATTGGCCAGTTTCCAACCTGCTTTCAATCGAGATGTCAACTCGTTGACGTACTGGTATGCGGAAGTCACTGTTTCCTCTGCCTTTTCATCAGTCCATGTCCGCAGCAATGCTTCCAGTGGACCTTTTATTGGTCTTCCAAACAACAATGTAGCTGGAGCCAATCCAGTTGAGTTGTGGGGTACTTCCCTATATGCAAATAGTGCAGCGGGTAAGTATGTATCCCAAGTATCAGTTTTTTCACTCACCAGCTTTCTAAGGATTGAAATTAGCGTACCATTGAACCGCTCTACTTGACCGTTCCCTTGGGCATGGTAGGGACTACAATGATAGTGCCTGGCTTGAAATATCCTGAATACTTCTTGTGTTAGCTTTCCCTTAAACTGAGACCCATTGTCAGTCAATATCTGATGCGGGAAACCTAATCGGGTAAATATTGTCAACAGGGCCTCTGCCACGTGCTTTGAATCTATAGCTGACATGGCCACTGCTTCTCCCCACATAGAGCAAGTATCAACCAAGGTTAAGATGTAAGCATTTCTCTTCTTGGTCCTAGTGAGGGTCCAACAATATCTACTGCAACACGTTCAAAAGGGGTTCCCATAATAGGCATTTCTCCCAGTGTTGCTGGTGCAGTCCTATGCTTAGGAGCTACTCTTTGGCATTCTGGACAAGATCTTACATATCTTTTTATGTCCTCTGTAATTCCTGGCCAGAAGTAGTGACAGGCTATCCTTTGTCCAGTGGCCCCTATTCCCATATGTCCACTGAAGGGTATAGCATGTCCTAGCGTCATAACCTTCTCCCTGTAAGATTTTGGCACTACAAGCTGTCCTTGCCCTTTAGGTCCTGTTCCCGCTTTTCTGTATAGTAGGCCATTCTTCATATACAAGTCTCCTTTCTCTGGAGGGTTATGGGCTTTAGGCAATTTGCCAAAACAAGGCTTCAATGTGCTGTCTGCTGCTTGAGCCTTTTTCATCTCTTCTGGATGAGTATTGATAGGATTCTCCTCCATTTTCCTGGAGCTTTCCCTGGTCTGGACTGTTGCCATAACTACAGGTTTTATAGGTTCTCCAAGGAAAACATATCTACACCCCAAAATCAAAGGGTAAATAGGGTCGTCCATCACTGCTGCTTTGATTTCTCCTTCCACATAGCGAGAACTTATGTTGATTCGAGCTATGGGTAGTGTCATGGTTCTTACTCCCTTGATCGGTCCTCTGATTTCCTCTGTTTCTGTGGTTATCTGGTCAGGACTCACTAAAGAAGAGCACACAACTGAATCAAAGTCCAATCCTGTGTCATATAAACACAGTACTTGAGTGCCATTCACGGTCACTTCCTCACAGACAGGGGGATGATGGAAGTCTTTCTGACTTACTGCCATTTCCTTCCTTCCCTGATTCCCTGTTGTAAGACATGCAGCATGATGAGGAGGATTCTTCCTTCTGCAGTCCGCAGTATTGTGGTTACTCATTAGACAAGTTTTACACCACTTTCCTTCCTTCCGGTAAGGTGTCTTATCCGATCTTAGAGGGTTTTTGTCCTTTTGGTCAAATCTTTGTTTGTTCCTTGTGGCATGGTCCTTTTGTTCATATTTGGTATAGTTTTGTGATGATTTGAAGTTTTCACCCTGCTTCTTCTTATTTCCTAATAATTCTGCCTGAGCTGCTTGATATCTCTCAGCAACAGTTACAATATCTCCCAATCTCTCTGCTCCTTGTTCCATAATAAACTTCCTCATTTCTTGAGGCATGGACTCTTTCACTTGCTCCATCATTATCATTTCTTTCAGGTCCTGACACTTTCCTAAACTACTCCATTTTTCCAAATAGGTTTCCAATCTAGCAGAGAACTGGTGATAGTTTTCTCCTGGAAGAAGTTTAGCTGTTCGGAATTATATATATATATATATTCGATACAATATATATTTGACCGGCATCTAGTGCTGCCAAAACTAACGTTCTGATGGACGAAGATGATAAGTGCCCCTGTGATCCCAATAATGACCAAAAGTCCTAATCCCAATCCACAAAACATTATTGCATAAGATGACAAGAGAAGCTTCCATTACATTGTGATTTGTATGGAACTTAAAAGACATTGATTCGAACACAAAAATAATCTTTATCTGACATATTAAGTCACATTGTATGGCTCTCAAACACACAGAACAGTGCCTATAGTATATTTATTTAACCTGTCTATATTTCTTGTCCTTGTTGTTTATTTGTAACTGTGGCTGACGATACGTGCCATGTTTCTTGTGTACCGTTAATTTGTAAAACTGATCTAATACCTTTTTATTTGTTTATTTATATTTAAACATCACTCATCTACATTATACTTAACACATTAGCTACCGAGTTGGAAAATCCTCTGTGGCTTAGTTAAAATTTGTTCCCATTTTCATTCTCTAGGTGTATGCACGAAGTAAGCTGTAATTTTTGTAATTGTTTACAGATTTTTATGAATTACACGTCATTTTAAAGATAAATGAATGTACTATGAGTGTACAATAAGCTGAAAAAGGAATGTTCACTGGTATAGTAAATATTACTAATAATATTAATTGATTAAAAGACAAACAAAGTTTCAACTTGTTTTTGAAATTATCAACTTACCAACATGTTGTTTCCCTGAAGGAAAACGAAAGAGAGGCCGACCAAAAACAACCTGGCGGAGGACTGTGGAGGCTGAGATGCAATGAATGAACCAGAGTTGGGGCACTGTACGAAGGATGGCCACCGACTGAGCAAAGTGGAATCAATTTGTTGTTGCCCTACAAGACGCCACTAGGCGTGATGGCCACTGACTGCTTTGACGGTCGGCCGCTAAGGATCAAAGAAGAAGAAAGAACATGTTGTTTGCTTCTAAGGCAGTTAATGACAGTCTTGTCACAATCCTCGTGATTGGTAAGTCGCCCCAATTCATTTTTCTTGCTTCGCGTTGTAGCCTAACCATAAATCTTAAAGCTGAATCGCCCAACCATTAGGATGGTTAAGCTTTTCTGCAATGTTGGTTAAATAATTTCAGTTCTATCAAAACTCATCAGCTCCCTAGTAGCATAGACTGTCAAAAAACACACACAATGTCTTCCACATTACACATGTCATCAGCTCCCTCTGGGGATTCTAGAACAAGGTCATGCCGCTAAGAATATCAACAGGTTTAACCAATGTCTGTCAAATACCTCGCCAGCGTCTTCTTCCGATATCTTCTTCCGCTGGTACTTGTCTGGTTCTTGTCATCAGTTCCACACTGGCGTCGTACCATTTCAATTCTACTAATCTACACGAGTACGCAGATATTGTAGTCCTTTACAACTAATTTGGTGACGTTTAATAGACATTTATTCGAACCCCAGATTTCTGAGTAGCATGACTGTTGTACCACTATTGAGCTTCTGTAGGTACTGGGACATTGCAGATGGACACTTCTGATTCTGAAAATGATCTGGCAAGTCAACGGGATCTTTAAGATGCGTCAACAGTGAGGAATGCAATCAGCGACACATAGCTGACTGCTTGCGTCAGGGTCAGCGAACTAGAGCTGACCAAGACCCTACTCCACCTCCAAGTGGTGGTCCTGGAAACATTCTGCATCACTGCAGTCTGGCCTAGAGAGTAGGAATCGAAGTGGGATGGCAAACCCGGTCCTAAAAATGCCGTGCCGAAGTTGGATGTGTCGGGCCGAAAGGCGCAGATATCGCAGCTTTGCTGTAAACGGCGACACAACGCAAACAACGTCCTTTTCAGGACGAACGAAGAAGAACAAAGAAGAAGATCTTCAGAAACCATCGAGCTAAACGCCAAAATAAAAGAGAAAACTAAACACAAGAGCAATAGACAATGCTAAAGAAATTGTATACCTATGTGCTTTACCGTCATTCCTTACATCGGCTATGGTATGAAAATGTTTGTTTGTTTGTTTGTTTGTTTGTTTATAATGTAAATCCTGTCTTTAGTTTTAACACAGCGTTAACATTTACGTTAACATGAAAGACTCTTATATTATAAAACTTAATTATTAAAGTTCTCTGTAATTTGTTGATGGGTTACGCGCACAGAGATCTGTGAAATCCAAATGACACAAAGATTATTGGCCTCTACTTGACGATTCCCAAAATACCTTTCGCTGCAAGCACATTACAATGCATGTTTTTTCCATATTTTCTCGAAAAGTGGTGCGGTTGTTTCTTCCGTTTCAAACGCTACTAAGCTTCACAACAAGACAATTATCATAGTTAAGATTGAAGACAAAAGAGGCAGAATACGACAAAGAGAGAAAGTACTGGATAGTTTGACAGTAATTAAATATTAGACAAACATAAAGGTATCTGAAAACATACCTTTATATTTGTCTAATATTTATTTACTGTTTACAGGTCTCGGGTTTCCTTTCCTTATGTGTTATAAATGTTTGGACAGTTTGACATCATGACATAGCAAGAAAGTCAACACAAATACTCATAAATAGCACTGGCGTTTAGAAGTTGTGGAGATACATGATCGCATTAGCCACCAGGCAGGATACTAGTAAAAGAAGAAGAAGAGGAAGAGGTATGTCTTCAATTCCTTTGTTCATATTCGTCTAACTCTTATTCGCTTACTCTGAAGATTTCAGAAAAGAGACTTTCTCAGTGTGCCCTACCCAACTCAACATCTACTCCTCAAATCTCCAATGTTTTTATTTTGTTTTTGCGCAATTCCTCATTTATGAAAGTGTGTATCTTTCTTGTTGTCATTTTCTTGTCCTCCATGTTTTAAGACCATACAAGTAGTAATGCCTGTTATATGAGTTGAAGATTGTTAATTTTTATATTGGACTGGATTTCATTTTATTTCCGTATTTTTCTCAGTGCAATAAATGCTCCTCTTGGCTGTTGCATTCTTATTTTTAGATCATTGTCTGCTGCTCCAACTTTGTCTTCATGGCTGCTAAGATGCACGCATGATTCCACTTGTTCGATGGGCATATTTGTGCTGTTTTTGAATTTTATGTCTTTGTTTTAGTTTTTTTTTTAAAGGATCGTGTAGCTGGACAAATGCCCACTCTTCCTCAGTGGTATTCTGCGACATATTCGGCAGGTTACATTGTTACTAATCTTTCGGGTTTCAGTAACACAATAGAGCGTATGGGAAACAATGCTTTTATAAACTGGAGCGTAATGGGTATTATATTTTCATAACCTGGGGCGTTTGTAGTACGATTATTCTATAACCCGAAGTTCATATAATACATTTCCATAGTCTTTAAGGTTGGGATACAATGTTTCTATAATTCTGAGTGTATGGGCTACAATAATTCTTTACCCGTAGAGTATGGGGTATAGTATTTATATAATACTAATTTTTTTGGAGACTGTTCATTTTGTTTTATAATCTGGATATTGTAACGTTTGTTTAACTTGGAGTTCATGTCGTCAATGCTGTCCTCAAAACATTATCTATAAGTTTATTTATGAGAGAATTGTATTACCTATCTCTTTTACAAAGTTGGGAGTCCATCTCAGATTCTTTTAACTGTATGGAGAAAGCTGTGCTGCTCTTATGGAGTCAATAACATTGGAGGATACACTCTTTCGCTTTTTTGTCCTTACCACACAGGCACGTTTGTCTGTCCGGATCTCAGTTTGTTGATCAGATGATGTTTGCGTCTGCAATGGTCGCTTCTCAGTCTGAAAATACTCACTTCATCTCTTCTTGGCAAGGAGTTGTATGATTCAGCTGTATCAGACTCTGACGATCCTTCTGTCATTTTTATTTAAACGTATTACGTATTATTGGTTTTATCTCCTGTATGTGTCTGACTTTAGTTTGGTGTTTGTTCTCTCTTAGCTGGCAACTCTATCTGCATTCTCATTTTCATATATCTTGTTGTGGGTAGGGATCCACCGCACTTTTACATAGTAAAAAACAAAATTACTCACGGTTTCCATTAGTGCTTCTGAAAGGCAGCTCAATTTCTTTCTTTTTTTCTGAGTGCAGCTAAAACTGAGAGTCTATGAGAGCATGTGACGAACAATATCTTGTATCTAACAGAGTCAGGGGAGGAACACTGTCTTATCTCTAACAGAGAGTCTGTGTGGAACACTATCTTGTCTCTAACAAAGAGTCTGTGAGGAACACTATCGTGTCTCTAACAGAGAGTCTGTGACGAATACTAACTTGTCTCTAACAGAGAGTCTGTGACGACCCCTATCTTGTCCCTAACAGAGAGTCTGTGAGGAACACTATCTTGTCTCTACCAAAAAGTATGCGAGGAACACTATCGTGTCTCTAACAGAGAGTCTGTGACGAACACTAACTTGTCTCTTACAGAGAGTCTGTGACAAACACTATCTTGTCTCTAACAGAGAGTCTGTTTGGACGCTATCTTGTCTCTAACAGAGAGTCTTTGAGGAACACTATCTTGTCTCTAACAGAGAGTCTGTGAGGAACACTATCTTGTCTCTAACAGAGAGTCTGTGACGAACACTATCTTGTCTCTAACAGGGAGTCTGTTTGGACGCTATCTTGTCTCTTACAGAGAATCTGTGAGGAACACTATCTTGTCTCTAACAGAGAGTCTGTTTAGACGCTATCGTGTCTCTAACAGAGAGTATGTGAGGAACACTGTCTTGTCTCTAACAGACAGTCAGTGACAAACACTATCTTGTCTCTAACAGAGAGTCTGTGAGAAACACTATCTTGTCTCTAACAGAGAGTCTGTAAGGGATGCTATCTTGTCTCTAACAGAGAGTCTGTGAGGAACACTATTTTTTCTCTAATATTTGTTTACCACGATGGTAACTGTAGCTATTTTTAGCTCCATGTAAATTTGAGTCTCCCCGTGTAGTTCCCGTAGGACTACTACACCACGAGTCAACTCCTTTAAGACAACTAATATGAAGTTGTCCATAGGGGTGGCAACCTCATTGTGGCGAGAGGTTTTATTTCGCTGTAGGATCAGTATAGTACTGACAATTACAGAAATAGAATTTCTGCAGAAAATGGTGAAGTCCCAGTGTCTGAGAGGACTACTGGTATCACAAATTAGTTACGGCTGTGAATGATCTGATCTCGAAACAATAGTATAGAGGAGACCGACATAAAGCGCCACCTCTGCTGTGTAACTAATTGTGATATTAAACAAAGCAAGAAGCATTTGACAAGGTTTGGAAAGAAGGGCTTCTGAAGAAACTGAGAAATTGTAGAGTGAATGGTAAGATGTACAAATGGGTGAAAGCATACTTGCATAACAGAAGAGCCCGAGTACAACTAGATGGCCTCAAGAGTAAGAAAATTCTACTGCGTCATGGCGTCCCTCAGGGAGGAGTTCTGTCCCCCACACTTTTCCTAGTCTACATCAACGACCTGGTTGCTGAACTACCACATGGAACGAAAGTGGCAATGTACCCTGATGACCTGGTAATATGGTGCACAGATGAGCATGCAACAGTGGCCACCAAACTGCTACAAAGAGCTATAGATGCCTTAACCTCATGGGCAAATAGATGGTGTGTCAGCATCAACACAGACAAGAGCAGCACTACGCTCTTCACCCTCTCTCCCAAACAAAAAGCTGGTGTCATCAAGATAAACGAAGAGCTCCTGAGAGAAGATAAACAACCCACCTATCTCGGAGTTACATTCGATGATAGGCTGACATGGAAGCAGCACATCAACAAGGCAGCAACAAAGGCCAGGAGGAAGCTAGCCATCCTGAGAAAACTAAGTGGAACCACATGGGCAGCCAGCGGGAAAATACTTAGTAAAGTTTACCAGCAGGGCATACGACCACACCTGGAATATGCTTCAGCTGCGTGGTGTCCAGCATCAAACACCACATTACAAGAGCTAGATAAGGTGCAAAACCAGGCACTTAGGGTCATCACAGGGACAATGAAATCAACGCCTATAGTGGAGATGGAGAAAATGGGGAGGATACAAGCACTGAGAGAACGCAGAGACACGAAAGTGCTAACACAGGCAGAAAAGTTCCTCTGTATGCCGAGCCATCCAATGAAGGACAGATTCCAAAACCTAGCAATGGGGCGACTGAAAAGAAGTAGCTTTATCCGCCAGGCCAAACGATTTCGTAGACAAACCTCAGACCTGCCTGAAGTTAACAGCCCTCTAAAGTCTGTGCCAGAACAAACCCCTTGGAGAGAGGAGCATGGACTACCAGTACACATCCACACAAAAGTGAAAGGAATATTCGACAGGGATGAACAAAACAGCGTGCAGCGTAGGACAGTCACTCTCAGTTTCCTGGATGATGAATACCCACAGGACCTCTGGGTCCGAGTATACACGGATGGGTCAGCACAGAATGCAGTAAAGAATGGAGGAGCAGGAGTGTACATAGAATACCCAAACAACACTAGGGATACGGTCAGAGTACCAACGGGGAAATTCTGTAACAACTATGATGCAGAAGTCCAGGCAATCAAGGTGGCAACTGAGAAACTACTGAACACCAATCTCGGTCCACAGCCTGTAGTATTCCTGACAGATGCAAGATCAGCACTCCAAGCACTTCAGTCCAGAAAATTGCCAGTTATACAGGCCCTACTTTCTGAACTGTGCAACCAGCGCAGGGTCGCCATGCAGTGGATACCGTCTCATTGTGGAATACCAGGAAACGAGAGAGCAGACGGACTGGCTAAAGAAGGTGCTGCAGACGAACAACCGGATGTACCAGTTACGTACCATCAGAAGAAAAAGATGATCAAATCAATCAGAAAGCCACCAACATCAACGCAGGATGACTACCAAGCTATGAACAGATCAGAACAAATAGTCATTCTGCGCCTCAGAACAGGACACAACCGCCTCCGCAGCCACATGTATACAAAATTCAAGATTGGTAATTCAGCCATGTGTACATGTGGACAGGCACCCCAGACAGCGGAGCACGTACTGCAAGATTGCCCCGAATATGATATATTGAGGCAAACCCACTGGCCCAGAGAAACAACACTGGAAGCAAAACTATATGGACCTCTGTATGAACTACAAAAGACAGTGAAGTTTATACAAGAAACAACATTGCAGATATAGACAATATATTTCAAGCGAACGAAAGAAGAAGAAGAAGAAACAAAGCAAGGAAACAGATTTTTACTTAACAATGATAAAATTGACAAGTCGTTCAAAATACAATTTCCTTATATTTTATTTAGTATATATACACTATCTACTCTTGTGCTGAAAGGTGAATGTTGCAAAAAAATGGAATGAAATGAATTGGTAAGTTTACATATGATTTACAAATATTTATATTTATAAATATTACAACACGTTTTCCAATTATAGGAACAAAAATTATATCAGCTGTGCTGTTAATTAAGGATATAACGTTTATCAGCTATGCTGTTATTTACGTATAATTTATCCACTATGATCTTATTATTGTCTCTTGCTACGCTAATTCACGTTTTCTTCATTGACAGTTCTATGCTCACAATGCCGACAGAAATGGTACTAATGTGTACTCATCTCTCTTAAGTCTGTTCTTCTTTGTTTGGTTCACACCACCGGCAGAGTATCGTTCCTTTAGCCCACCCAAGACTGAGGGGGACCAAAGATGTAGAGTCTGGTCAACCTCTATGCTCCTGCGGAGTTCCAGGCAGCGGGATTGACTCGAACATACGACCTCAGGTTTTTAGGACACAATTAAACCTGTAACACAGCAAAAATAGGGGCTAATTTCTGTCCTCAAGCCCACCTATTTCTAGTGTGAGTGAAATGAGCGTGTCTCCGATGTATGCATGTGGGATGAATGACAACATGGCTCAGTATGATTTAGCAATAGCGAGACAAGACAAGTGTCTACTTGCAAAACATTCTTTCTGATAAACTAATACATGGATACATTCAATAATATAGACTCAATACATGAATACATTTTATACATGAATACATCCCATAATATAAATCAATACATGAATAAATCCAATAATATGTACACCTAGGTGTGATACAACAATGTCTTTCCACCTATACTATATCACGCCCTCTCTGACAATAGCTGGTAACATATATCCTAACAATATTGTTATGTTCTTATGATAGGAGTATATGAGATGAGGACTGGTTGGTGATATATCAGGTTGGAGTTATAGGAGACAATAGATTGGAGTTAGATGCGACAATAGATTGAGTCCTGACAAGGACTGTTTTGGTTATATTGCAGTTGGTCTTATCTGAGACAATAGATTGAGTCCTAACAAGGACTGTTTTGGTTATATTGCAGGTTATAGGAGACAATAGATTGAGTCCTAACAAGGACTGTTTTGGTTATATTTACAGTTTGGAATTATCAGAGACAATAGACTGAAGTTATAGACTGACAATAGATTGAAGTATAGGAGACAATAGGTTGAAGTATGAGTCCTATTAGTCTTCGTCTATTCAATCATAATAGGAAATACAATCATTATACTTAATTTCCCCCCCCCCCCAAGATACAATCAGTAACCTGATAGGTAGTATAAATGACACACAACAAATACCAACGGTTATCGTAAAAATATTTACCCTCCTAAGATTTTAAACTGGCCAGGTTTTGACGCAACTTAGTGAAGTAGGTTGCAGGTCGATGCCCTCAGGTAAATATCTCTGGCGTCAAGTTCGGGGTTGCGTGGTTAGCATAAAATCCGCCCGATTATATAGTCAAGTAACTACTTGAGGAAAGCTTTCGGTTGGTTCCTGGCGGAGCAAGTTGATTGGTTTCCTCCGGTTTTGTACCTGGTCTCATACAGCCTAATTTTATTCAGTTTTCATCGGCCATCTTGCGTGAACAAGATGGCCGTTAATTTATTCTGTCTCAGAGACTGGTGAACGTTGATCGTTGATTGGTTGAAGCAAATCTGTATCTCGTCATAGTGATTAACAAAGTAGTGGGTTACACTTCGTTTCACGACATAGCCCCCTCCTTTCCTAGCTGTGACTTGTCATAGCTGACGTGTAAACCCCTGCTGTGGTTAATCCTTTTGCGTCTGTCCTTCCAGAGTACTAAGGTGTCGACTTAAAAAATCAGCTCCTACATTGTCTCTTCCCGGAATGTAATTCACGGTAAAGGAATAAGGCGCAAGAAGCAGACTCCACCTTAACAATCTCGAATTTAGTTTTTTAGATGCAGCCAAGAATGTTAAAGGTTGTAATCGCTTTGGACAATGAAGTGTGTCCCATACAGATAAGGTGAAAATTTGTTGATGGACCAAATTAGAGCTAAACATTCCTTCTCTATGGTCGAGTAGTTCAACTCAGCTGCATTCAGCTTCCTACTGGCGTAGGCGACTGGTAAAAGTTTCTCCGGCTGGGCTTTTGATTTCTGCCAGAGAGTTGCACCAATACCTATACTGCTAGCGTCCGTTCTTAATACAAATTCCTGTGTGATATCGGGTAGTGTAAGGATGGGTTTGCTGGTGAGTTTTGCTTTTAGCTCTGTGTAAGCTTTTTCACAATCAGCATTCCATTGGATTTTGTCAGGCTGTCCTTTCTTCGTTAAGTTAGTTAATGGTGCACACAGAGAGTTAAAATGGGGTATGTACTTCTGATAGAACCCACATAAAGACACGAATGATCTCACATCTTTCTTCGTTTGAGGTCTGGGTGCCTTCTTTAGCTTCTCTATATTCTTTGGGTCAGGAGACATATGACCTGTAGAAATAGTGTGACCTAAGAATTCCAACTCCTTACAACCGATATAGCACTTGGTTGGACGTGCAGTCAATCCAGTTTCTCTCAGTCTGTCAAACAACATGGAGAGCGCTATTATATGCTCTTCAAATGTGTTTGTAGCAACAAGAATGTCATCCATAAAGTTAGTGATATGGGGATTTTGTAGAGGTTCCAATAATTTCCTCATCATTCTTGAAAAGATACTTGGAGCATTTTTCAGCCCAAAGGGTAGTACATTAAACTCGTAGTGTCCGTCTGATGTACTGAATGCCAGCATTTTCCTAACTTCTGGTTTCACTGGTATTTGGTAGTATCCCTTGCTTAGATCTACCTTCGATAAATACCTAGCCTTACTCAGTGTAGTGAACAGCTGGTTGGTGTCAGGTAATGGGTCCACCTGAGATTCTGTGATCGCATTAAGCTTCCGGTAGTCAATACATAACCTGTGTTCACCACTCGGTTTTCTCAATAGCACCACACTTGAGCTATAGGGAGAGTCTGACTTCGAGATAATTTTCTCCTTCAACAGATAATCAACTTCCTCCCTTAGTGCTTGGGCTTTCGCATAGGGTATAGGGTATGTTCTCATGCATACTGGGGTAGGGTCGGTAACCTTCATGTCGTACTCTAACAGATTCGTCCGACCTGGCTTATCTGTGAGCACATCAGCATGGGTTTCCAACACTTTCTGAACCCTCTTCTTCTGCTCTGGAGTTAAATGTTCACTAATATTTACTTGAACATAATCCTCTGTAGTTGTGAGTGGATACTCCATAGAGTGAAGTGGTTCACCGTGCATTTCTGTTGCAATGGCTAGGGTCATAATATGTGCAACTTCTGATGATTCCTTGTCATAGTATTTTTTAAGAAGATTGACATGATATACCTTCTCCTTTCCTTTCTTGTCAATCTTATAATTGGTCCTGGAAAGTTTCTCCAGTATGACATAGGGTCCCTGCCATCCAATCTGCAATTTATTATTGCTGCTTGGCAACAGTAATAACACCTTTTCACCCACCTCCAGTTCCCTATCTTTTGCTTTTTTGTTGTAGTACGCAGCATGCTTCCTCCTGGCCTGTCTTAAGTTATCATTGGCCAGTTTCCAACCTGCTTTCAATCGAGATGTCAACTCGTTGACGTACTGGTATGCGGAAGTCACTGTTTCCTCTGCCTTTTCATCAGTCCATGTCCGCAGCAATGCTTCCAGTGGACCTTTTATTGGTCTTCCAAACAACAATGTAGCTGGAGCCAATCCAGTTGAGTTGTGGGGTACTTCCCTATATGCAAATAGTGCAGCGGGTAAGTATGTATCCCAAGTATCAGGTTTTTCACTCACCAGCTTTCTAAGGATTGAAATTAGCGTACCATTGAACCGCTCTACTTGACCGTTCCCTTGGGCATGGTAGGGACTACAATGATAGTGCCTGGCTTGAAATATCCTGAATACTTCTTGTGTTAGCTTTCCCTTAAACTGAGACCCATTGTCAGTCAATATCTTATGCGGGAAACCTAATCGGGTAAATATTGTCAACAGGGCCTCTGCCATGTGCTTTAAATCTATAGCTGACATGGCCACTGCTTCTCCCCACATAGAGCAAGTATCAACCAAGGTTAAGATGTAAGCATTTCTCTTCTTGGTCCTAGTGAGGGGTCCAACAATATCTACTGCAACACGTTCAAAAGGGGTTCCCATAATAGGCATTTCTCCCAGTGTTGCTGGTGCAGTCCTATGCTTAGGAGCTACTCTTTGGCATTCTGGACAAGATCTTACATATCTTTTTATGTCCTCTGTAATTCCTGGCCAGAAGTAGTGACAGGCTATCCTTTGTCCAGTGGCCCCTATTCCCATATGTCCACTGAAGGGTATAGCATGTCCTAGCGTCATAACCTACTCCCTGTAAGATTTTGGCACTACAAGCTGTCCATGCCCTTTAGGTCCTGTTCCAGCTTTTCTGTATAGTAGGCCATTCTTCATATACAAGTCTCCTTTCTCTGGAGGGTTATGGGCTTTAGGCAATTTGCCAAAACAAGGCTTCAATGTGCTGTCTGCTGCTTGAGCCTTTTTCATCTCTTCTGGATGAGTATTGATAGGATTCTCCTCCATTTTCCTGGAGCTTTCCCTGGTCTGGACTGTTGCCATAACTACAGGTTTTATAGGTTCTCCAAGGAAAACATACCTACACCCCAAAATCAAAGGGTAAATAGGGTCGTCCATCACTGCTGCTTTGATTTCTCCTTCCACATAGCGAGAACTTATGTTGATTCGAGCTATGGGTAGTGTCATGGTTCTTGCTCCCTTGATCGGTCCTCTGATTTCCACTGTTTCTGTGGTTATCTGATCAGGACTCACTAAAGAAGAGCACACAACTGAATCAAAGTCCAATCCTGTGTCATATAAACACAGTACTTGAGTGCCATTCACAGTCACTTCCTCACAGACAGGGGGATGATGGAAGTCTTTCTGACTTACTGCCATTTCCTTCCTTCCCTGATTCCCTGTTGTAAGACATGCAGCATGATGAGGAGGATTCTTCCTTCTGCAGTCCGTAGTATTGTGGTTACTCATTAGACAAGTTTTACACCACTTTCCTTCCTTCCGGTAAGGTGTCTTATCCGATCTTAGAGAGTTTTTGTCCTTTTGGTCAAATCTTTGTTTGTTCCTTGTGGCATGGTCCTTTTGTTCATATTTGGTATAGTTTTGTGATGATTTGAAGTTTTCACCCTGCTTCTTCTTATTTCCTAATAATTCTGCCTGAGCTGCTTGATATCTCTCAGCAACAGTTACAATATCTCCCAATCTCTCTGCTCCTTGTTCCATGATAAACTTCCTCATTTCTTGAGGCATGGACTCTTTCACTTGCTCCATCATTATCATTTCTTTCAGGTCCTGACACTTTCCTAAACTACTCCATTTTTCCAAATAGGTTTCCAATCTAGCAGAGAACTGGTGATAGTTTTCTCCTGGAAGAAGTTTAGCTGTTCGGAATTTCTTTCTATATGATTCTGAGTTCTTTTCATATCTCACAAGCAGTGCCTGTTTCAGGATTTCATAATCTTCCTGGTCATCTCTTGAGAGCTTCAAATATACATCGTAGGCAACACCTCTCAATCTCTGAGATAGTTTAAGACTCCACTTTTCTTTCACTAAGCCATAGGTAGTGGCAAGTCTTTCGTATCTATCCAGGTACGACTCAATGGCGTCTTCTTTCTCAACAAATGGGTCCAGATGAAAATTCATGGCCCCACTTAAGGTGCTCTGGCTGGAGCTACTCTCAGAGTGAGGTGAGCTCCCACCATTATTGCCTGTATTTGCCTGAATTTCAAGCTCTTTTAATCTCAACTGATGGTCTCTCTCTGCTTGTAATTTCCTTTCCTCAGCTTCAATTTTCTTTGCCTCATTTTCAGCCTCCCATTTCTTGCCTTCCATTTCTAATCTTTTGTCTTCTCTCTCAGCTTCTGCTTGCAACCGCCTTTCCTCAGCCTCAAATTTCTTTACTTCTCTATCAGCCTCTAATTTCCTTGCTTCAGTCTCTAATTGCAACTTTCTTTCTTCCCTATCCATGTGTTTGTCCACTTCTGTTGTGACATACTGAGTAAGAGCATCACCTGTCATATTTAATTCCTTACCCATCTGCATGACCGCAGTCCTGAACTTCACTAGATCAGCCATGGCGTTACTTAGAGAGGGTATGTAAATTTACTATAACCAAATTATTGTAATTAAAATTAATTACTTTAAATGAACAAAAAATTTCCGTGCAACTTTGTGAGCATCAACTATTTACTGAGTACTAAATGGTACTCCTCCTAAGAAAATATTGTTTTAAAAATCCTAAAATAGAATTTTTTTTTCAAAAAATAAAAATTTATTTTCTTATGTTACCTATGGGTGGCACAAGATAGAGTGTAGATAGATGAATAGACTAAGTATGGCTCAAGATATACAGAAATATCCCAGGAACGAGCCCCCAGTGTGGCGAGAGGTTTTATTTGGCTGTAGGATCAGTATAGTACTGACAATTACAGAAATAGAATTTCTGCAGAAAATGGTGAAGTCCCAGTGTCTGAGAGGACTACTGGTATCACAAATTAGTTACGGCTGTGAATGATCTGATCTCGAAACAATAGTATAGAGGAGACCGACATAAAGCGCCACCTCTGCTGTGTAACTAACTGTGATATTAAACAAAGCAAGGAAACAGATTTTTACTTAACAATGATAAAATTGACAAGTCGTTCAAAATACAATTTCCTTATATTTTATTTAGTATATATACACTATCTACTCTTGTGCTGAAAGGTGAATGTTGCAAAAAAATGGAATGAAATGAGTTGGTAAGTTTACATATGATTTACAAATATTTATATTTATAAATATTACAACACGTTTTCCAATTATAGGAACAAAAATTATATCAGCTGTGCTGTTAATTAAGGATATAACGTTTATCAGCTATGCTGTTATTTACGTATAATTTATCCACTATGATCTTATTATTGTCTCTTGCTACGCTAATTCACGTTTTCTTCATTGACAGTTCTATGCTCACAATGACGACAGAAATGGTACTAATGTGTACTCATCTCTCTTAAGTCTGTTCTTCTTTGTTTGGTTCACACCACCGGCAGAGTATCGTTCCTTTAGCCCACCCAAGACTGAGGGGGACCAAAGATGTAGAGTCTGGTCAACCTCTATGCTCCTGCGGAGTTCCAGGCAGCGGGATTGACTCGAACATACGACCTCAGGTTTTTAGGACACAATTAAACCTGTAACAAAGCAAAAATAGGGGCTAATTTCTGTCCTCAAGCCCACCTATTTCTAGTGTGAGTGAAATGAGCGTGTTTCCGATGTATGCATGTGGGATGAATGACAACATGGCTCAGTATGATTTAGCAATAGCGAGACAAGACAGGTGTCTACTTGCAAAACATTCTTTCTGATAAACTAATACATGGATACATTCAATAATATAGATTCAAT
Organism: Oreohelix idahoensis; assembly: GCA_024509875.1. NCBI lineage: Eukaryota > Metazoa > Mollusca > Gastropoda > Stylommatophora > Oreohelicidae > Oreohelix > Oreohelix idahoensis. The sequence goes on from JAMPIV010022931.1 coordinate 818,028, forward strand.
ACATGAATACATTTTATACATGAATACATCCCATAATATAAATCAATACATGAATAAATCCAATAATATGTACACCTAGGTGTGATACAACAATGTCCTTCCCCCTATACTATATCACGCCCTCTCTGACAATAGCTGGTAACATATATCCTAACAATATTGTTATGTTCTTATGATAGGAGTATATGAGATGAGGACTGGTTGGTGATATATCAGGTTGGAGTTATAGGAGACAATAGATTGGAGTTAGATGCGACAATAGATTGAGTCCTGACAAGGACTGTTTTGGTTATATTGCAGTTGGTCTTATCTGAGACAATAGATTGAGTCCTAACAAGGACTGTTTTGGTTATATTGCAGGTTATAGGAGACAATAGATTGAGTCCTAACAAGGACTGTTTTGGTTATATTTACAGTTTGGAATTATCAGAGACAATAGACTGAAGTTATAGACTGACAATAGATTGAAGTATAGGAGACAATAGGTTGAAGTATGAGTCCTATTAGTCTTCGTCTATTCAATCATAATAGGAAATACAATCATTATACTTAATTCCCCCCAAGATACAATCAGTAACCTGATAGGTAGTATAAATGACACACAACAAATACCAACGGTTATCGTAAAAATATTTACCCTCCTAAGATTTTAAACTGGCCAGGTTTTGACGCGACTTAGTGAAGTAGGTTGCAGGTCGATGCCCTCCGGTAAATATCTCTGGCGTCAAGTTCGGGGTTGCGTGGTTAGCATAAAATCCGCCCGATTATATAGTCAAGTAACTACTTGAGGAAAGCTTTCGGTTGGTTCCTGGCGGAGCAAGTTGATTGGTTTCCTCCGGTTTTGTACCTGGTCTCATACAGCCTAATTTTATTCAGTTTTCATCGGCCATCTTGCGTGAACAAGATGGCCGTTAATTTATTCTGTCTCAGAGACTGGTGAACGTTGATCGTTGATTGGTTGAAGCAAATCTGTATCTCGACATAGTGATTAACAAAGTAGTGGGTTACACTTCGTTTCACGACACTCATCATATGAATATATTGCTGCATAAACCAGTGTTACAATGGAACAAACCAGTGCTACAATGGAACAAACCAGTGCTACAATTGAACAAACCAGTGCTACAATGGAACAAACCAGTGCTACAATGGAACAAACCAATGCTACAATGGAACAAACCAGTGCTACAATGGAACAAACCAGTGCTACAATGAGACAAACCAGTGCTACAATGGACCAAACCAGTGTTACAATGGAACAAACCAGTGCTACAATGGAACAAACCAGTGCTACAATAGAACAAAACAGTGCTACAATAGAACAAACCAGTGCTGCAAGAGCATGCAAATATTTTGTGCAGGCTCCCTGCAGGGAGACCAGCTGTAGTGGTGGCTTCATACACAATGGGGAGGAAAAGATAAGGATGATTATGATGATATATGATTCGCCTTCGTCGTATGTTACCGGGCCCAGAATGCATAGAGGCATTCTGGAGTCATCGATATATTACCATCAGCGGAGCACAATTCTATAATATACATATGTTGAATATCTGTCTGTGAGGCTAGTTACACCTTCATTGACTTTTGAAATCATCCACACACTTCCAAGTATTCCCCTGTGGTGAAACTTGTTGAGAATCCAGCATTGCAAACTAAGTTAGAGAAGTCAACTGAGCCCCAATTGTAACTCTTTGACTTTGACCTGGTTGCCTGCATGAATTAGGATCTCACTATGTACCCAGTGATAGGCACTGGGAGCTGATAAGCGGCTGTGTTCAGAACGTGACGATTAATTGGGAAAACCCAGAACCAGAGCACAATATTTTGGTTCTGCATAGTTGGAGAGCTCCATTGGATGACAGGGAATGCACAGTATACCACGTGCTTTTTACTCCTAGCTTGGGACCAGATTTGACTATCTTTTAAATGTAACCGAAGGCGAAGCTGGAGAAACTGGAGCTCGTGACTTCAACTCAATAGGTTTCGGAATGGCAGAAAAGACACATGAAAAGCCTATATATACCGTTTAGATAATACCAAGGAGTCTTCAATTTGGTATTGTCTTTAAAGCGCAGCAGCCTGTTAAATAACAACAACAACCGAGTCAAAAATTTTGAGCAATTAACTCCCTCGTGTGTTACCGAGTCCAGACGGCTGATCCAAGTTCACTGTATAAAAGCGCTCATGTTGTATAGACTCAACTAAAGAGATTTGGTCATGGCGCCAGCTACTCGACCTTGCAAAGACTTTGCTAAACAAACAACGTCAACAAACCATGGATACATCAATCGAAGTAAATAATTTAAATAATTAAACTCAGCCATCCATGGACGGATGAAAGACCTCTATTAAGGAGATCCATGGCGGAGCATACAGAAAGTCAAAAAGTATCTAGGTTCCTGACTCACATTTAACCTTCTAGGGCATGGGTGTCACGCGTGGTTTTCACGTGTCTGCCTAAGACAAGACAAACGTCTGTGTGGAGTCTGAGACAAGACAAAAGTCTGAGTGACCTCTGAGAAGAAATATGTGTTATGGTGTTGAATGTGTTTAGTGACTTATAGTTATCAGTTGAGTTTGATCCGCTCAGTAATTTTCTATTTTATTAACAAGAAGGAAAAACCTGTTGTAAAGCAAAATTATCTGTCACAAAAAAAAACATCAAAACAACAGAATGCATGTATCAATGCCTGATACCGTCAAGGCTAGTGATCGAAATGAAAATGAGCATAATTAATCCAGATATAAAATCCCAAAATATTGGAGGAATGTGCTGCTAATTCCTTCAGCAGGAAACCCTGAAATAATGCACTTCCTACCTACACAAACTATGCCGCCGACTTCGTATTGTCAGCACACAATTATTAAATTCACTAATTGTCCCTGTCTACCGTTTATTAAGAGCTCTTTCTCTCTCAGCTACTTTTTATGAGTGCACTCTCACAATTAATCCCACAACGTTGGCACGAATTGCATTTATACTCCATTGGGATCACAGCTACTTGGCCGATAGCCGTCGGAGAAATGATAACCCTCTCTTCTCCGGGTTTTTCTCTGACAAATCCGTGAAAATTATAACCTCGCTGTATCCACTACTTAAGAAAGCAATTTCAAGGACCTATGCAAAGTCCCCCAGATGCATACTTAGGCTGTGAAATCTGGATGTAAATTGGTTCGACGAATGCGCTAAATATTAAAATTTGTGATGTGGGAATTAAATACACGCTGTACGTTGGCCCGCCACTAATGAGTTGGCGCGATATGTATGGCTGACGTAGCTCTGTAACGTTGGCCTGCCACTTATGAGTTGGCTCGATATGTATGGCTGACGTAGCTCTCTAACGTTGAGGCCACGGAGCATGGGCATTCCACTTTCTTTAGTGGTGGCGTTAACAATTTCTTTACCAGCAGGGGACATCACCCGACTGAACCTGTATTAGGGAGTCGGACTGATAAACTGACGTACGTTGGAAGTACACCGCTGTAAAAGGGTCTCTAGTTTATCCGGCCTTTATATGAAGACAGGAAGGTAATTCCAAGTTGATGACTCAGAACTCTGTCGGAGTTGACCAGGTGTTGCTGTAATAATACATATTCAAAAACAGTTATCATCTAGTCAAAATAAATCATTATATGGTTCAATATTGAACAAGGTCAGTGCATACACAGATACAGTTTAACGTATATACAACCCGTCCCTTCTCATTATTATCTGCTGTCCAGAGCTGACCTGCTTTCGCAGTTTATCACCCCCTCCCCTTCTCAATAATCGATCTCTAGACGAGCGCGTGTAGGGGTCTGGCGCAGGCATACACTAGCTAGCGATTTGTGTAACCAGGGGTTTTCCCCGTCTGGCGTGAAGTAGGTATGCAAACATTCCTATACTCCCTACATCAGGTGCGAAGTGACACATTCCGGTCACTTTTCTCTTGCACACAGCATCAGACAAAATAGCCATTTCCGCCTCTAGTTACTACGCGGACGGCAAGGCTTAATATCATTATATTTACAGGCATCAGAACAACAACACGTATTATGCTACTATAGGGAAATCTATGAGTTAAACGTAGCCATACAGTAGATTAGTAATCAATTAACACAACCTTACAGGTAGAAAAAAAGTTATACACTTCAGAGGCCGCAAAACCAAGAAAATAGCTTATTGTTACACTCTGTGTTTAAAGAATCCCCTCCACATAACGCTTAATTACACAGTTACCGTTAGGGCACAATTATTTCTTTCATGAAACACAGTAAAAACACACTCAAAACTTTCATGAAGCATCTTAAAGTACACAACCATTAGGCTTTAAAATAAAACCCCGTAATAGGCATACACACACAGCTTCCTTTACCAGAACTAGCTAAAGCTTCTTGGTGTATGTTGGGTAGTAGCCGAAATAACAATTTCTAAAACCCACTATAATGGCTTACTCTGACTTGTTATAAAACCCAAGAAAAAATAGCACTAACAAGTTAATTAAGAACGCTTACCGAGACTTGTGGAGAATATTCCTCACCAATTAATTGGCAAACTGCACAGGCGTCTCTACCTTCTCACGACAGAAAATTTGAGGACTGACCATTTAGAAGCAGAAGAGAATCAATTATATTGTAGGAATAGGCCCAAGGTGTTAGAACACATAGGTTAACATCTACAAAGAGAATGCCGAAAACAATCGTAAGAATTATCCAGAGAATTCTCCTAGCGACAAGCTACGAAGGAATTAGCGTAACAGAGTAAAGATTATTACACACAGAGAGTCCCAAAACTTCCCTGGCATCAATGCACAGTGAAGTCTAGGTGACTGTCATCTCAACAGCGAAGGTGTCTAAACGCGACCCAAAGTCGCACTTACACCAAGTAGCCACGTAACATGACGGACTATAGGAACAGTTTTCCCTGTTTCGTGAAGAAGAAAAAGAAGAAGAAACCATTATATGGCGTAATAGGTACTATTTATGGACACAAGAAAGGCAAGAGCTTCCCTACTGTCAAAGACTCGGGAAAGTTTTGCAGCCCCCTTCTCAAAACTGAGTGTTGGGTTTCTGACTCGAGGTCAAAGAACTTCTAAGCAGAAAAGAAGAACATGCCGCTGTAGATGCCTCAGTTATCTCCTACCAACATTTAGATAAACAGGGGAGAGAACCTATCGAATTCAAGAATGACAAATCAATTACCGCGGTTATATCTACAGAACGAAGAAAAGCAGTAAAATGGGCGTGCCAAAAATCAGAAAGAAATAGGAGGGATGGTAGCTCCATCCAAGTACCCACAATTTATAACCCATTTCGTCACAAAGGATGGCAAACATGTTCGAGATCATGTTATTGCTTTTTACGTTGGAAGCATAGAAGGTGCTAGGCCATGGCTCTTTTGTTGTTTACCTATTACATCATAAAAAGTACGCATCTCAAAGTAATTTACATTATACTTTAAGAATTATTTAATTAATTTTAAATTATCAGAATGTTATTGTGTATTATTATAAACATGACATAACGAGTGTCAACAAAAATGATGGAGTTAGAAACAGTCTGCAATTAACTAGCATCCCAAATATGGCGATTCCAAATGATACATATGTTTAAAAAGTTAAGAATAATTTGAAACATACAACCTCAAGCATTATCGAGTGTTGTCTCACTCGGTCTGCAGTAGTAGGACACTAATGGCCGAAACTGGAGTAAAAAGAAACGTTTTCAAAGGTAGCAGCCTTCACTCAAGATCACTCTTGACAGGTATGTAAATAGAACGATGGTGCTCTTAGGTCAGGGAATCTCACAGGGATTTAAGAATAGCAAGTAAAACAACTGCGTCTTCTAAGTTTGTTGTAAATTGTGTATTTCCCACTGTGACGTACGTCTAGTTTGACAAGTGAATTTTCCCTGATATGATGGATGATTAAAGGGACTTTTAGCTTTTCATAACATTAGAACCCCTGAACATTTGTTGTAACCTTTCGTTTCGCCAGAGCGAACCGACCGGAACTCATTTAGTATTCGGCACGAGATCAAAGAGACAGACTGAGGGATTTCAGGGGAGACTATCGGCGCTATCAAAGACAGTAGTGGTCCCTGAAACGATTTCGCATCTCGGTGTTAAGCACGGAACCGATCGCAGCCAGAGCGAACGGGGAAAGCTGACGCAAGCAGCGAACGAAGATACGAGAGGCCAGGGGCGGCTTCTCTCTTTGGATTTGGCGGTCAGATCCCCCAAAGTCATGAGATCAAATAAGCTGTCAAGTTTATCATGTCCCACTATGGAGCCGCGCTAGCGTAGTGGTTACAACACCGCTCTGGCGACCGGGTGATTCAGGATCAAACCCGGGCGACGGCATTTGAGTATTTTTCGTCGACCGGGAATTGGACTGGATTAACTTGAGACCTGGTGAGCACATTTGAAGGAATGTCGTCGACCAGGGATTGGCGGCTCCTGAGCCGACCCAGCTCTAATGGGTACCTCCGAAATCGGCGAGTATCTGCCTGAATGGCGAGGGACACCTGTCTCTGTACAAGAAAAGGGATACTCACGTAAAATCAATGACAGGTTAGACATTAACAATAACCTGAGATTTCGCCTCGAGTATTAGAGGGCGTACGAAAAAAAAAAAAAAAATCATGTCCCACTCAACTTACATTCCATTTTAGATAAATAGACCATGAAGAATAGACATTTTATCATTCGCTGGCCAGAACTTGATAGAAGCAGTAGCGATATTGGAAATCTTGCTAGATCATCCCATTGATTTTATACATATTTGCAGTGAATTCTATTCTGTGCAAAGCGGTAATATATATATTGTGTAAAGTGATCAGTGGTCGAGTTCATTCATTATATTTCATTGGATTTTGTGTTAATTTAAATCTATTAAATTAAACCATCTCAATAGTTCCAGGTGTAAATATAATGATCTATCTATTATATTATTTCAAAAGATAATAGATGCTTAAATTAACTTTTAAAGTCGCGAAGGAATTTATAATTAATAAATTTAGTTAAGTCCTATATTTATAGATGTGTGATTTAACCACTAGAACTCGCGCAGTGTTTATTAAATACATAATTAAATACTCGAGTGTATAATAGGCTTAACGGGAAATTTATCGCGCGCTTAGAAGATTATTTGTTTTAAAGTATGATTATGTTGTTATGGGTTTTCTATCTTTTTCTCTAGATTGATCACCTTTTGCAATCCCAGCAATAACGAAATCTTTCAGAGTTTCCATACTCGGTTCTTAAACTTCCAGACAGTTTGTTGAGACATTTTTGTAAAGTAAATCTTGTGGTGGTCCGGTACGGCCTAGCTATCATAATTACATGAAAGAAAGCCAACCCAAGAACATTTGATTATTATCATCAAATTAAATCTGTAAGATAAACTGGAAGATGAACAGTGCCAGTAGCGATAGTTTATATACTGCTCTATTGTGAGAGATTACCGATTTACCTGAATGTGACCGAGCCTAGTTTTTCCTCACTGGATTAAAAACTTTCCCGGTCAGTGGCTATCATCACGCATTGAAGGATTATACCATCACCTCATTTTTCACCCCTATGTCGAACTGCGTCAGTGCCATCCCATAGACTCGTTTCTTTATAATAAAACACAAGAACTCTTAGAACTTCAAGTCCGGCGATAAGCGGGAATATTTGCTCTCAGTGAATCCTCGCATTATCTGGGGCGGGACATAGAAGGACTAGACAGTTGTCATACGTCAAGAGTTAATTATTGTGTTTATCATTCTATGGAGTGACTGATGCTGCAACTCGGTAAGTGTGTGGTGTATATGAGTGTGGATCCTCACAGTGTGCATGAATGACAGGAGATTTAATTTTTTTTTTTGCAACAAACCTTTTGTTAACTTGCCTACCGGGTAATACGTTTCTGTATACCCGGCATTGTTCCTTTAGTGGGATAATTTGTTAACTCTGTTTCACCCCCCCCCCCCTTTTTCTTTGCTTAGTAAAGGGAAGACACCATTGGGATAACAGTAATTTTGTCTACCACCATAACTAATATTGTAACACCTCTTTCAGAGTAATTAAATTCACTGTTGGGTTACATTACCTATGTTCCTGATAACTATCTATCTTGAGACTGGGTTTATCTTTGTCTAATACAAGCGGGAAAGGCTTAGTCGATACCAATCTTCTTCACCCCCTCCCTACCTTGATATTTGCATTTTTGTCTATACTTATGATAACTTTATGTAACACTTGATATTGTTTTTGTGATTTGATCTTTACGGTAAATAAACATCATAAACTTAAATCGGACTGTGTTGGAATACCCAAAAGCCCAAACATTCCCTATTTGTTTAATATAACTGTATCCACGTCGTCTGAGTGCTTGAAACAACAAATCGGTGTGAGCGCAGACGTGTGTCTGGAAAACTGGCAAATAATTGTGTGACAAGGAGAGTGGAAGAGAAGATTGAGAGAAACGATTTGTCGTAAATACGTCTGTCTTTACTCTCCTCAAGCACTCTGTGGAGCATCATATTTAATCTATACATTTCTATCACTGAGTTTTCATCATCATTCTACACTCTGAACAGGACTACTATTTCTAGACTCTCCCTCTCAAAATAAATTTACGACACCCACCCACTTCTGTGAAATATATCAATTTGACTCTTATTTAATGAGACCCCAGCCCTAGGTAATTCATCAAAATATTAATTGTGTTGTTAGCTATGTGTATAAGCATGTGTATAAAAAAACAAATCATACGAGTGCAGACATCAAATTCACTCAACCGCGTTAATAATTCCAACTAATGATTTATATTTCCATAGATAACAAGAAATTTATTTATGAAATATTTGATCAACAGGGTTAAAATGAATAATGTTGATTTGTCAAGAAAGAAAAAAAAGAGTTCATTGATGGTGTATCTTCAGTATGAGTTATTAGTTTATGGCCGGGTTTAAAGAGTCTGTATGATGTGCCAGTATTTTATACGTTACTGCTGGTTTATAGTGACGTCTTAAATGTTCCTTCTCAAGTCCCGCGTCGAATGGTACGTTTGCTGCTGCGCAGAATTAAATTCCTAAAAAGGTCGCCGCTTCGTGTGTCTGTAGACCGGTCTCTAATGGATGGTTTCCAGCGTTGAAAAGTCTGCTACCTTGTACCAGAAACTGAGAGAAAATAGAAAATCATATCTAACTTTAGTCGCGTATCTCCTGATGTAAGCATCAGGCCACCTGAGCTTTTGCCTGAACATGTCATCTTCCCCTGATTTTTACCCGAGCGTAAAATCCCAGACATTTGAGTTATATGAAAAATGTCATTAGAGCGGAAGAAGACAAATGCATTATTATCAGATATGTACATAGTAAATCTAAAATAAAATTCTTGATTATATATATATATATATCCTCAAGCCATAATCTTCTTTCAGCTCTCCATGGTTTCTGGAGCTACTTCTGCTATTGGTTCCTTGTAAAGAAACGTACACGAAACCGTCACCAGCTCTTACAGTGGTGAGTTATGTGGCAAGTTATTGTACATCCTAGGGGTGACTAGCCTCTAACCCACCTCTACATCAGTAAGCAGTTCATATATGGTAATGCACATATAAAATAAGAAAATGTACAACTGACCTTTTCACTATGAATGGGTTATTATATCCAGACTTTGATGCACGGAATTGCCGTCTTTCACCGGCATGCAGTGGTTACTTGTTTAAAGTATATTCCTAACTTTTATCACTTGAGGAAGATTTCTTCTGACTTGTGGCTCTAAGTGTATTTATAGAAGTTTTATACTTCTACCTTTACAAGCTACTTCTAAGAACTGTGACCCGTATTATAATGGTATCCTTATTACTAATTCCTATCCTGACGTCTGGTCTCCTTCATATTCATTTTCATAACCCTTCACTCCCAACGGAGCATAGGGCTTCAACAAACACGTACCAAGTCCTCCTGTCACGTGCCATCATCTCAAGTTCTTTCCACGTTCTCCTCATCATTGTCACCTCTGTTTCCAGCTCTCTTCTCTATGTGCTTCTTGCTCTACCTCTGCCTCTCTTGCCATGGGGGTTCCAGACCAAGGACTGCCTTGTAATGCTATCCACAGGTTTTCTCAGTGTGTGTCTTATCCAACGCCATCATCTTCTTCTCATCTCTTGCTCCACTGGCACTTGTCTAGTTCTTGTCATCAGTTCCACGTTGGTAACCTTGTCATACCATTTTAATCCCTCTATTCTACGCAAGCACTCATTTATAAAACTCTGTAGCTTTTTGGTTGTTGTCTTTGTTGTTCTCCATGTCTCAGAGCCATACAATAGGACTGACTTCACATTTGAGTTGAAGATTCTTATTTTCGTGTTGGATCCAACTTCTCTGGATCTCCATATATTTCCCATTGCAATAAAAGCTCTATTGGTGTTTCTTCAAGTTCAATCCTGTTATGATTGCCTGCATTTATTCTGATTATTTTTGTCTTTTCCCTGTGTATTTTCAGACCCAATCCTTGTGACCTCTCATCGAGTGTTTTCAATTTGTCCTGCATCTGATTTACGGTTATGGGACAAAACAGCCAAGTCATCAGCAAAATCCAGATCATCCAACTGCTTAGTCAGAGTCCACTGGATTCCATTTCATTTTGTGTGTTGTCGATGTTCTCATAACCCAGTCAATGGCTAGTAAGAAAAGAAACCGAGATAAGATGCATCCCTGTCGCACTCCCGTTTTTATCCCAAACGGTTCTGTAAGCTATCCTCCATGAAGAACTCTGCATGTCATGTCTTCGTATGTTTTCTTTATTAAATTTATAATCTTTAGATGAACTCCATAATGCCTCATCAATTTCCAAAGTGATTCTCTGTCTACACTGTCAAATGCCTTTTCGTAGTCCACAAATCCGATGTACAGTGGTGAATTCCATTCCAGAACTTGTTCAACTATTATTCTCAAAGTGGCTTTCTGGTCTGAACAGTATTCGTTTTGTCGAAAACCTGCTTGTTCATCTCTCAGTTTCTTGTCTATGGACTCTTTTAATCTCTGGTCTCCTTGATGAAGATGAAAATGCAGTGGGGAATCTTCGAAGCGCCCAGGTTTTGTTTAAGGATACAATTTTGCCAACGCAAACCTGATAAGGGTGGAATTAGGATGCCGTCAAATTACCACCTCTATCGACACCAGGTATTACAATGCAAGATGTGGGTGTCTTATCTGGTTTAGATTGTTGCTGTGTGTGTGTTGCAGTAGAACAGTTCAGGGTACACCACAGGCAACATGACGTGTAGAGTCATAGAAATGGTAACTTCGCTTTAGGTTTATACCATTTATTGCACGCCACAAAACAGTCATGATACTTATGTTATCATCGGCATAGTACAACGAATGCAGCATTCAAACTCATGTTAACTGACAGTCATGTAGAAGTCAATACTCAATAGTTGTATGGAAAACAAATATCATAGCGAAGCTTGATAAATAATACATATAACTTCTGCAACCGTGGTCAGCTGCAGATCCTTAATGTTCATAGACAATAATAATTATTCCTTCCTGATGCTAGCAGATCAGATGTATACAATACGTCCGTTTACTGTCTGCACGTGAGTAGCATACATGGATTACAGGTCAGCTCGACCTTTATAACCTTCCTAAGTCTAACCATCTGACTTGGACGTGATCTCTGATATAACGAATCCTGGAACACAGACAACAATCTTGTTGGTCTAGAGCGACCCATAGAGATATAACTAGTTCAGGTATAAAGATACCGGTGACTTAATCCTAGTCAAAGTACCTCTCCATTTTGAATCACACAGGCGAGCAAAAAGGCGACAAAATGACGAACCTCTAGATGATAGCCTAAAGTTCGATACAAGAGGAATTACCTTATTTCGGAAAATCAACCATGAACATATGCCTCCAGGCAGGCTTGAATAATACGGGGAAATAGTCTAGTTAGCTAACTAACTCACAAAGACAATGTATTTCCCTCAGAGAATCACAAGACGCAGTCGCGTCCGCTCGCTAATCAGTCCATTTCTCAACTGCCCGACCTGGGCGGAACAACAAAACGACAACCCAGTCGAGACATGCGCAGAGTGACAATCTCTGAGTCGCTGTTCACAATAAGACGATTCTAAGAACATTCGAGATAAAAGTCTTACACAGTCGCGCCTTTTATGGACATGAACAGAAGCGTTAAGAAAGGTTCCAAACATCTACAACAGTTGACTGATACTACCAAATAAGGAGATATGGTCACGCTTCGTTCAAGACATTATAGACCGAACGTGTCTCTATACAAGAGGAGGTAAACTCATAAAAAATAGCAATATCGATATTTCGGGTTCTGTCCCTTTGACCATAAAATATATATAACATGCATTTCAGTCAAATAATGATCATACATACGAAAAACGATCATATAAAGACTTTGGAAAAAAGTAATTATTTGTGCGTAACATTACCGCACCCTCCCGGGGAAAAAAAATGAAACATTTTTTTTTTTAAATCCTGGAGCCGGAAAAAACTAGGCTCCTAACGCACGTATGATGCGCGGATATACCTAACAAAATAGCTCAACACTTGGAGCGAAACTGAGATCATATCCCAGGTCCTTAGAGAAAAATTTATCTAAGTATACGCGTATATATCCCAGGAAGGTGCCACCAACACAAACCACAATGCTGGCAACATCATAATAAAAGTCAAATTATTCTCATACCAATATATGAAATCAAATATATTATTATGATATCATACAATGTGTTGCAAATAGCGGTGTAATATATTAATATACAGCACTATTTTATTACATTATGTAATGCATCAGTAACTAATAAGTAATACATGTGTTGATCTTCGTTGACATAAAATATTCAATAGAAGAAGATGTGGACATCATCCGCTCCCAATCTAGGACAGGACTTGATATACTCAAAGTTCCACAATGGACACAATCTCGTATCTTCAATGATGTGCTGCGAAAATATCAATAACACAAATCTTGAAGACAACTGGTAAATCTCTCAATACAATCCTGAAAATAATTTATTTAAATGTGGCCGAGTGATCTTTTGGCCCGTATATCACTAACTAAGCCTTCTTAGATAATTACATGGTACAATGTTATAATTCCCCCTCAAAAAAGTGAGAACAAAAAAAAATCTACTAACATGTCATTATAACATTGGACTGTATATTAGGAAATATATATATGACAGAAGAATCATGTGGAATCGTGTGGGCATCTGGACAGAATGTCCGCCATTACATTATCCGAACCACGGATAGCTCGAACCGAGAAATGAAATGGTTGAAGAGCTATGGCATAACGAGTGGACCTCGAGCTCTTCAAGTTTTTTACTCTGAATAGCAGTAAGCGCTTTCTGGTCGGTTTCCACAATGAAATGTGCGCCTAGAAGAAATCTTTGTAACTTCAGAATAGACCATACCATAGCCAATAACTCACGGTCTAAAACCGAGTAATTCTTTTCTGCAGCATTTAATTTCCTAGAGATATACATCACCGGATGCAGAGTATCAGAATACTCCTGCATTAGTGCTGCCCCAATCCCAGTTGACGAGGCGTCACTTCGAAGAACAAAAGTCTTCTCAATAGTAGGTAACCTAAGAATAGGTGGAGATGAAAATAGGTCTTTAACCTGGTCCAATGAGGATTGACATTCTTTTGACCAGCGGATCAAATTAGGCGACCCTTTCTTCAATAAAGTAGAAAGCGGTGCCATAATGGAGGACAGATTCGGAATGAATCGTCCGTAGAATTGGATCAAACCTAATAGACTCCTTACTTGTTTCTTTGTCTTAGGGACCGAAATGTTAAGTATTTTTGAAACATTGTGGTCTTCTGTCTTTAAAAGACCATGACCAACACGATGACCTAGGAAAGAAATCTCACTAAATCCTATAAAGGCTTTAGAGGGTTTTGCAGTCAAGTTATACTCGCGAAGAGTAGACAGTAATTCGTATAAACCCAAATAGTGATCTTCCCAGGAATCACTGAATAGACAGATATCATCTAGATATGCTATGACATCTGTACGATATGCGAGAATTCGGCGCATCATGCGTACGAATGTAGCAGGGGCGTTCATAAGACCAAAAGGCATGAAATTCCATTGGAATAAACCCCTAGGTGTAGAAAAAGCTGTAAAAGGTTTGGCACGTTCAGTTAGCGGGACTTGCCAATAACCTTTAAACAAATCTAGTTTGGTAAAGAATCTAGAATTAGAAAGTTTATTGAGTAGCTCTTCTAATGAAGGCATAGGTTCAGCGTCGAACTTCGTAACTTGGTTCAATTTGCGATAATCTACGCAAATGCGAATGTTATTATCCTTCTTTCGAACAATAACCATAGACGAAGAGTATGCTGAAGTGGATGGTTCAATGATTTCCAAACGTATCATTTCATCCAATTCTTTCTCGACTTGAGACTGGAAATGGATAGGTATTGGATAGGGTCTGACTCTGATAGGATTATGATCAGTTAGCACAATGTCATGTTCAATGACATGTGTGTGTCCCGGGATGTCTGTAAGAACATCCTGAAATGTTTGCAACATCGAAGAAACTTGTCGATGTTCCTCAGCGGAAAGATTTGGAGAAACGGTCACGTTTTTCCAAGATTCCGTAGAATAAAGTGGGACCATAGAAAGAGGAAGATTGACATCAGAAAAAGTAGTTTCCTCATCCTGTATAACTGACAGCGATGAGTATTGACCATGAGGTACTTGAGAATTGTCCGTTGCCTGGAAAATAGGCTGCAAATAGTCTGGTCTTTCATGAAATTCCGTGAGCATATTTATGTGGAAAGTTTTATGCTTTCCATCAATATCGACAACATAGTCGACATCAGAAATTTTGGAGACTATTGCATATGGACCTTTCCATGCAATTAGAAGTCTGTTCTCCCTTGAAGGAAGTAGGACGAGAGCTTTGTCACCTGGACAAAGTTGTCGTAGACATCTATTCTTATTCGCAAACTGCCTTGCCTTTTCTTTAGCAAATTCGGAAGACGAAGTTGCTAGTCTGCATGCCTCAATGATTTTTTTTCCTAAGAGCAATGACGTACTCATAAGAAGACTGAGTCTCATCGCTAATATTATCGGCAGTGATTAGATCGTGAAGTAAAGACATAGGGCCGCGCGGTTGCGCGCCAAAGACAAGTTCAAAAGGGGAAAACCCCGTATGTTCATTGGGGACCTCTCTATACGCAAAGAGAGCCGCGGGTAAGACCCTGTCCCAATCCTGAGGATGATCCTCAGTTATTTTACCCAGTAAAGTTTTTAGAGTCCTATTTAAACGTTCGACCAACCCATTAGACATTGGGTGATAGATACTGCTGAGAGACCTTTTTTATATGTAGCATAGACATTACCTGTGACATAGTGTCTGATATCAGTTGAGTGCCATGGTCTGACAATATTTCTCCGGGAAAACCCAAGCGAGAAAATATCAGCCAAAGAGCGTCTGCGATATCAGCAGTTGAGATGCTCTTGAGAGGTATTGCCTCTGGCCAACGTGTGCACATATCGACACATGTAAGAATAAATTGATGCCCTCTAGCCGACTTAATTCTAAAAGGACCGATAATATCTATTGCCATTTTTTGAAAAGGGCGAATTGGAATGTCAGCAGCCTGAATAGGCGCAGCATGTCGTGGTCCTTTAGATTTGACCTCCTGACATACTTTGCAAGAGCGACAGTACATTCGTATGTCCTTGCTCACAAATGGCCAAAAGAAAGCCGCAAGAACCCTCGACTTTGTACGGGAAAAACCCATATGTCCAGCACATTGCGAGTCATGAGCATGTTGCAATATTTGCACCCTCATGCTCTTAGGCACAAGAATTTGTGAATGAGTGGATGTAGTCGAGTCTTGTACCATACGTACAAGTACGCCGTTCTTCATAGAAATCCAAGATTTTCTATTAGTATTTTGATTAGGATCACCTTTTTTTGCTAGAATGAAGAATTTTTGTAACGACGGATCTTCTTCTTGCAATTTGATAAATGAGTCACGTGTAATAGTCAAGTGACTATTTTGTTCATCTACTTCATCATTATTAGTTAATGAAGTTTGAGGTGGATCCAGAGCATGTGCTCTTGTGACCACCGTATTGGTAGCTTCAATGTTTTGCTCTTCCCAAACAGCAATCTGCTGTGGGGTACATTCCCTAACTCCGTGAATACGACCAATAATAAGGTCCGCAATAGGGTTTGGAAGTAGACACGCGTGGACCTCTCCCGTGAAGAAAGGAGTAGCAATATGTATTATGGCAGTAGGATATTTTTCCAACGTGCCACCAAATGTGACACATTTGATGACCTTTCCTGTAGCACAGAATGGATCTACAAGAGATTGCCTAACCCCGACAGTAGTACATCCAGAATCAAACAACACCGAGACTGGATTACTATTTACAAGCCCCTTATGTAATATAAGAGAACCTCTCCCATCATGAGCAACATTAGCAGGAAGAGCGGGCAAAGGATGACCACAGCTTAGAGTACTAATGGTTTTCGGATCAAATAAAGTACTGCATTGGATACATTTATTTGCCCTACCAAAGTCAAAAGATGAGCATCCGATAGCATTATGGTCTTTATCATTATTAACCTGTTTATCTGCTCCCTGAGATTCTTGTTGAACAGAGTTTGTCTGTTGATATCTTTTTCTCTTCTGTTGCGATCTACCGCGACCATTATTGCTTCTGCAATTATCATTAAAGTCCCTACTGTAATTTTTATCCTGGTTTGCGTTCCAGTTTCCATAACTGTCATTACCATCTCTATGCTGTTGAGAACCTCTATTATCTTGGTATTGAGGTCTCTGCAAATAATATTTTCCTCTATACCGATTACCTTTATGAAAATTTCTAAAGTTACCGGGAATAGAATACCGTGTAATATTAGGTTGTCTCCAGTTCTGGGAAGAAGAATCTCCCTGAAATTGATTACCATGGTTCTGGGCATAATTACGGTTACTCTTTTTATTGAAATTTTGCTGGCTACCCTGAAATTTACGCATAAAATTCGGGCCATAAGGTGCTGCCGAAGCAACTGGCAGACCTTCTTTTACCTTAGAGTTGCTAACGGTTATGTGAGGATGTGCAGTAACATACTGGCTACAGTATTCTTCCATTTCTTTTATATTTTTAGGCTTACGCTCATGAAGAAAAGAAAGAAAAGCTTCATTAACAGAAGACATAACCTTGTCTCTAAGAAGTAAGTCCATGAGGGCTTCAAATGTACTTTCTGTCTTAGAAAGCTCAACCCATCGTAAAAAAGTAAGACGTATGCCTGAGATGAATTCTGAGAATTCAACTCCAGTTTCTGGTAACATGTTTTTAAATTTAAGACGATATCCGTCTTCGTTAAGTTGGTACTTCTTTAACAATGCCGCCCTGACAACCTCATAGTTGTTCTTGTCAGGCACATCTACCATACCCAACAAAGTCAAAGCATCACCTCTAAGTATCTTGGACAGATGATAAACATATAATGTTTTATCTATATTATGCACCTTACATGCACTTTCAAATCTATCTAGATAAAATGTTATATCATCAATTGAAGCATTGAATGCTGGTAAATTAAGCTTGAAATCAACAGCATTAGACTTATTAGCAGATGATACCTTATTAACATCATTAGCATTACTAAATAACTTCAACTTTTCTAACTCCAAAGCTAAGAGTTTTTCTTCATGTTCCATTTTTGCTTTTCTCTCATCAGACTCTCTTTGTAACCTTCTTTCCTCAGCCTCAGCCTGTAACTTTCTTTCCTCAGCCTCAGCCTGTAACTTTTTTTCTAATCTTTTATTTTCAGCCTCTATTTCAAGTCTCTTATTTTCAGCTTCTTTTTCAAGTCTCTTATTTTCAGCTTCTTTTTCAAGTCTCTTATTTCAACCTCAGCCTGAAGTCTCTTCTCCTGAGATTCTGCTTCTCTTTTTTGTTTTTCCATTTCCATTTGTAATCTCTTTTCATCTACCTGCATCTGCAGTTTTAAATTTTCAGCATCTATTCTCTTTTGTTCAGTTAGTTCTTTCATTTTCTTTTCCTCCGACTTCAATGCCTTGGCATATTGAACAGTCGCAAATTCTTCTAATTTATCACCTGTCTTCCCAAGGGCTTTACCCTGCTCAATAAAGTACTCAAATGTAGACATGATGTCTAAAATGTGAGTACAGAACCTGAAATAATTAATTATCTTATTTCAATCTTAATAGCAACAAGACTTAATAAAGTGCTTGTATAATTACTATGTTCACTCCAATCTCTGTGGGAAACAAGACTTGACACCAATTTGTATTATCAGTTGTACAACAATATCACAAGTCACCTCTTAATTATCAGTGCACTACCCAAATCAGTGCATAACCATCAGTTATTTATCATAACTGCACTACAATAGTGCATAAGGAAAAAACCACCAGCTAGTTATGATAAGTGCACTATAGATCAATAGTGCATGAGCATATATGTAACAATAGTGAAAGCTAACTATGCAAAACCTATGCAAACAATAACAAGACAATGTAAACAATAACAAAGTCATCAACAATGTAAACAAAACAAAGATCAAAGTCAACGTAAACAATAACAAAGATCAGAGTCAATGTAAACAATAACAAAGATCAACGTCAATGTAAACAATAACAAAGATCAGAGTCAATGTAGACAATAACAAAGATCAAACAATACGAAAACATTCGCATAAGTCAAATAAATAAACAGCGAAACTAAAAAGAATATGATGACAGAATGCGAAGATATGACAAACAAATGACGCTACAGTGTATACACAAAAATTTACGTGAAGAACTGAATAATAGAAAAGAGGAGACCTACAAATACAAACAATTGAAATCGAAACTAAAAAACAGAAAGAAAGAGAGAAACAAAAAAAAAATATACAAAAAACGAAAATAAAGCACAACTCGTCACAACTAAACAGATATAGCAACGATTGTCGCTAGCAAATTCCACAATAGGAAATTCGCACAGTCCCTAACGAAAACGCTAACAGTAGAACCTCTGTGGCGTGGTATCTTCTACTGAAAGACACCGCCCAACCGAGAAAACCCGCTGAAATATAAACATATAAATACAAATCCAAATAACATATAACATGTAAACATATAAAAAGTGCGAAAAATGTGATAGACAGAAGGCTCAGTTAGAACATAAGGGCACAGTTCACAAACAAAACAGGCCACTTAACTTCTATGTATCCACAACGTCAGCACAGTTCAGAACAGGATGTGATCAGCATTCTTAGGACAATGATCCAACGTTGATCCATATCTGCTCTCGTAAACTGCCATGACGAAGGAAATGAGCTTCTAACAGGAAACAGCTTCTGACAGGAAACAGCTTCTGAACTTGACCTTCTGAATCTGCAACAGTAATTCTGAGACCGGAACAGTTGTTACGGCACTTGTCCTTCTTCTCAACAGATCAGGAAATCCATTCGCTCGGTACTTGTCCTTCTATTTGTAGACAAACTTCAATACCGCCGAGCAGCGCCGGGTAGTTTCAAAATATCAACAACTGTCAGTACTGCTGCGTCTTTCAAAAAAATTTCATCAAAGGTGATGAATAGCAACTGCAATGTTGTCTTGTAGTCTGCTGATGATGTCTGGGTTTGTTGACCCCCTTGAGAGTTGGTACCAGAATAAACCAACTATTGGCCACCATGAATTGATAAGGGTGGAATTAGGATGCCGTCAAATTACCACCTCTATCGACACCAGGTATTACAATGCAAGATGTGGGTGTCTTATCTGGTTTAGATTGTTGCTGTGTGTGTGTTGCAGTAGAACAGTTCAGGGTACACCACAGGCAACATGACGTGTAGAGTCATAGAAATGGTAACTTCGCTTTAGGTTTATACCATTTATTGCACGCCACAAAACAGTCATGATACTTATGTTATCATCGGCATAGTACAACGAATGCAGCATTCAAACTCATGTTAACTGACAGTCATGTAGAAGTCAATACTCAATAGTTGTATGGAAAACAAATATCATAGCGAAGCTTGATAAATAATACATATAACTTCTGCAACCGTGGTCAGCTGCAGATCCTTAATGTTCATAGACAATAATAATTATTCCTTCCTGATGCTAGCAGATCAGATGTATACAATACGTCCGTTTACTGTCTGCACGTGAGTAGCATACATGGATTACAGGTCAGCTCGACCTTTATAACCTTCCTAAGTCTAACCATCTGACTTGGACGTGATCTCTGATATAACGAATCCTGGAACACAGACAACAGTCTTGTTGGTCTAGAGCGACCCATAGAGATATAACTAGTTCAGGTATAAAGATACCGGTGACTTAATCCTAGTCAAAGTACCTCTCCATTTTGAATCACACAGGCGAGCAAAAAGGCGACAAAATGACGAACCTCTAGATGATAGCCTAAAGTTCGATACAAGAGGAATTACCTTATTTCGGAAAATCAACCATGAACATATGCCTCCAGGCAGGCTTGAATAATACGGGGAAATAGTCTAGTTAGCTAACTAACTCACAAAGACAATGTATTTCCCTCAGAGAATCACAAGACGCAGTCGCGTCCGCTCGCTAATCAGTCCATTTCTCAACTGCCCGACCTGGGCGGAACAACAAAACGACAACCCAGTCGAGACATGCGCAGAGTGACAATCTCTGAGTCGCTGTTCACAATAAGACGATTCTAAGAACATTCGAGATAAAAGTCTTACACAGTCGCGCCTTTTATGGACATGAACAGAAGCGTTAAGAAAGGTTCCAAACATCTACAACAGTTGACTGATACTACCAAATAAGGAGATATGGTCACGCTTCGTTCAAGACATTATAGACCGAACGTGTCTCTATACAAGAGGAGGTAAACTCATAAAAAATAGCAGTATCGATATTTCGGGTTCTGTCCCTTTGACCATAAAATATATATAACATGCATTTCAGTCAAATAATGATCATACATACGAAAAACGATCATACAAAGACTTTGGAAAAAAGTAATTATTTGTGCGTAACAAAACCTCAACCTAGCTAGCTGGAAAGCAATCACTATTTAGTTTCGGATAATTTATAATTTTAAGCCAACCACAGGATATGGCATCTTATTCTAGTAAATTTTCCAACCTTATTTCGTTTGTAATAAAGGACGAGTTGCACGTCTACAGGTATGAGTAGTATTACTAATTATTGACATTGCCATACGTGGTAAATGTACCGAAACAAGAATATCATACAACTTGCGCTAATTCTTCAAGATTGTTGTTATGAAGACAGACATAAGGATGGAATATTGGTGCAAGTCATGCCCGCACATTAAATACTCGTTTCCTTAGATGACTATTTTACATCCATGCTGATTGGAAACACTTATGAAATCTAAATGTGGTTTCAGACAGCTTAATTACCGACAACAATGCTCACAGACTATCGTTTTAGTTTATTACACAAACATAGCAGTCTTGACGGAAGCAATCACGCTTATCAATCGTTTGACTGCGTTTTCTGTAAACACTCGTTGACGAACAAAAAGGTATTATTTTGGTTGTAATGTGTATTGACCCCCGCCTTCGCTAAGCGGTGACTAAGGAAAATCAGGAAGATACACATGGTATGCTCGGTCAAAAGCTAACAAATTCGATAGCCCCTTGACTGAGATAATTCCCTGTGAAAAATAACATGGAGCAGAGTTGAAATAAAAATATAGGATGATTTTGTACAGCTTGGCTCTAATTTGATGCGTTGAATGCAAGCTCCTCGATATCATTGTCGCACGGAAGGATAATTTTGTTTTGTTGTTTTGCCCCGTCTAAGTAGAGTGGATATCGACATATACGCGAGAAGGTATAGAAATACATTTTTCACATGTGGTAGAATTGAGGAAAAGATCTGTCTCTGGAGTGGTTTGGTTATCTCCTCCAGCCTACCCGAACGACTGTACTTTGTTGCAAGACAGCTTTTACCTCACCTATCAAGAATAGATAAGTTTCTGTACACACACAGATATGTGACAACAAGACACACAGACGTAAAAAAATTAAGGATAAATGGGTATTGGTCTGACCAACACACAAAGGTTAGTTTCTTTGTAGTTTATTATCATTTAAACTCGACAACATCAAATTATCTAAAGAAAAGATATAAGAGTCATTTACATGCAAATGAAGTGTGGTAGGGTGGGCGAGATGATGATGATGATTATATTGTGATGTGTGATATCACTCTCTTGTCACACTCGCACCGACCCGAACAACAATAAAACTCTTGATTCTAGAGGCAGGGGCTATATTTATTTTTACAGCCCATTCAGTGACAAAGCAAACATTAAACAAATAAACTAGCGAACATCACAAAACCCAACAAAACGAAACAAAACACCCAACAGTGCCCGATGCTAATGTGCTCAATGCATTTACAGTTTGGCTCTGTCGTCTGTTCTCTCTGGCGGCTGATACTAGGAAAGGTCCGCTGGTAGCTCGCTATCTCTTTTTATAGGCACTAGGCTAATCACTCACTTTACTGCGCTAGGCGTATTAATCTTGACTACTTAAATATCACACGCGATTATCGCTTAGGAATAGCGAAAACACAAATAAAACCTACAGCTATTTAATATAACACAATTCTACACCACAACTTAATTTAAATGCATTATTATGGCATTTTCATCAATCTTCTACTTCAGATTTTTCACAACCCAGGCTCGCGCCGTCACGTGATCTGACAGTCACGTGGGCCGACCGAAAATATATGGGCGACAAACATGCCTTGAACTGAAGTGGGGGTGGGGCCTCAGGGGTGTCTTCCCGGCCCATCACATATCTCCCTCCTGATTTTGTTGTCGTCCCGACAACATCACTCCCTCTGGCGCTTCAGTTGTAACCTCTCAGATCGTCTCGGGGCAGGACCCTCTATTGGCTGCAGGGCATACCAGCCTGGTTCGGGCATTAGACCATGCACGTCCTCCCCAGGATCTGTCTCATCTGGCGAAGCTGGTGCCTCAGGTAGGCCTAGTGTAGCATCTACCAGATTCGGAGAATCATCTTTGTCCTCACTTCGTCTTAGTTCGTGCGCCGCAACCCTCATCTTCAGATTTTCGTTGCTCGCTGGCCTTATCACATAAGGACCACCGCTTGCTTCTGGAATTGACGATACAATGAATTCGTCGTTGGACCACACGTCTTGTATTTTGGCCCTGTCAGTGTAGTGCACTCTTTTCCGCACTCTTTCACCCACTCTCAATGGTGTGGGGCCTGGAAGCTGATTACTTCTCTCCCTCCTGTCAGCGGCCATTTTCTGCATTCTCTCTGCAGCTTTTTGGTGGGCTATGTGCAACCTCTCTAGGTGACCTTGCAGCCACTCGTCAGTTGTCTCCGGCTCTTCATCTGGGCGCGTGCCTATCATGAAGTCTAGAGGAAGCCTCGGTTCTCTGCCGAAGAGGAGGTAGTATGGTGAGTACCCTGTCGAAGAGTGGGGGGTAGAGTTGTAGACCATAACCACCTCCGCTAGATGCTCAGACCACCTTCGCTTCTGGTCGGCTGTCATGGGTCTCAGCAGATCATGCAACGTCTTGTTGAAGCGCTCGCACTGCCCGTTGCCTTTAGGATTGTAAGCTGTAGTGCGGCTCTTGTGGACTCCATATACCTTGCACAGCTCTGCGACTATCGCTGACTCGAAGTTCCGGCCTTGATCAGAGTGTATCCTCTGAGGAGCTCCGAGATACTGGAACCACTTTTCCACCAGGGCCTTGGTGACTGTTGTTGCTTTTTGGTCTCTTGTTGGTATAGCAATGGTGTACTTGCTGAACACATCTGTCAGCACTAATACATTCTCGAACCCTTTGGAATCCCGCTCTAGCAGGGTGAAATCCATTGCTACCACCTCAAGTGGTCTGGAGGCAATCAAGTTTCCCGATGGCCCATGAAACTTCAGTTGAGGTGCCTTGGCAACGTTACATCGGTTGCATCTGCGACAAAAGACGTCAACATCAGCTGTGATGCCTACCCAGAAGCACCTACTTCTCAGCAACTGCAGCATGCGCTCTCTTCCCTGATGGCCCACCCTGTGAGCAGAGTCTAGTATCCGTGGTTTCATGGACTCAGGTATTACCAGTTGTTTTATGCTGGATCCATCTGATCCCTTCACTGTCCGGTATAACAACCCATCTGTCACTTCGAGCCGGTTACTCTGATTAAGTAGTTTCCTTGCAGCCAAGGGGATCTTTCGAGCATCTTTTCCTGCAGGTCTGGTGCCATCCTTTACCATCTTCCTAACCATCGCTACCACATCATCCGCTCCCTGGAGATTTATCAATTCCTCACGCGAATAGGTGGGAAATGCTTGAGTGGTTGCTGGTGCTGTGGTTGATTCGGCCGGTACCCTTTCACTGATATCTTTCTGGCTTGTTGCTGTCATCAACCCTATCTCATATGGTATCTGGGTAAACTCTCCGATAACCTCAGCTGTTATGCCACTTATTGCAACATCTGCGTCATCCTCCAGTTCCTCGCCTGCGGTTTCAATAGGAAAACGGGACAAATAATCTGCATTTCCATTGGCTCTTGCTGCCCGATGTTGGATTGTGTAGTTAAACATCGCCATCTGGGCCATCCATCTCTGCTCTATAGCTCCTAGTTTAGCTTTCTCTCAGAAGGCCAGACCCCTATTGTCTGTAAATACCTCTACTTGTGATCCTAGCAGGTAACCTCTGAACTTCTCAGTCATGGCCCACTTAAGACCTAGCAGTTCCAGTCTCATACTGCTTTTTGAGTTTCTTTCAGAGGGTCGAAGTGTGCGACTTGCATATGCCAAGACTTTCTTTGTTCCATCTTGTACTTGCGAGAGAATTGCTCCCAATCCTTCAAATGATGCATCTACCTCCAGGATAAATGGTAGCGAGAAGTTAGGGAACCCTAGTAGCGGTGTGGAGGTTAGTGCCTTTTTCAGTGTCTCAAAGGCTACAGCACACTCTTCTGTCCACAACTCTCCTATGGGTGACTTACTTCGTCTTTTAGTCTGCATGCCTTGATTGAGCGCAGCTACTAAATCATGTAGCGGTTTGGCTATCTTTGCAAAGCCCGGCACAAATCTGCGGTAGTAACTGGCCAATCCCAGGAATGACCGTAACTCAGTCTGGGAACGTGGTACAGGGGCCTCTTGAACAGCCTTCACCTTGTCTTCCATAGCTCCTATTCCGTCTGCCGATATAGTATGCCCCAAGAATTCAATCGTCGTCCTAAGCAGCTTACACTTTCCTCCATTCAACTTCAGCCCTAGCTGGCGTAGCTTAGAGAATACTTTCTCCAGTCGGCTCAAATGATTAGTGAAGTCAGCAGAGTACACCAAAATGTCATCAAGGTATACTAGTATCAGCTGGAACACTAAATCATGCATACTGCTCTGCATTAATCGTTGAAAGGTGCTGGCCGAGTTGGCTAAACCCATAGGCATCCTGGTGTATTCATAAAGTCCAAAAGGGGTAGTGAAGGCGGTTTTCTCTTGGTCTTTCTCATCCATTGCTACTTGATAGTAACCACTTGCCAGATCAAGCGATGAGAATATCTTTGCTCCTCCTAACGCATCCAGGTACTCATCTACTCGGGGTAGAGGGTATGCATCCCTCTTCGTCTTGCTGTTGAGTGCCCTGAAGTCTACGCAGAGTCTAAGCCGACCATCTTTCTTCCGGACCAAAACTATTGGGGAGGCCCAAGGACTGCAACTCTCCTTGATTATTTGTTTGTCAAGCAATCCTTGTAGGTGATCCTGTACCTCTTTATAGAAAGCAGGAGGTATTCTCCTGTAAGGCTGCTTAACTGGGGTGTCATCTGTTAATGGGATGGTGTGCTTTACCCTGTCCGTGTACCCTACATCTGTCTCATCTGTGGCAAAAAGATCGGCATAGCGTCTCAACAATGCTCTTACTTCCTGCTCTTCAGTCTCACTGCCCTCAAACCCGGTTAGGTCAATTGGGCACATCTCTTGCTCTGGGTTCGTGTATGGTGGACTTGCTGACATTTCTACCTCTTGAGCTCCTACAACTCTGAAATATGTGCTATAGTCCACCCCAGCTTCTGTCAGTATTCCTACTTGTGTCCCGGGAGCTAAAAACAAGTCCTCATCTCCCAAATTTATGGCCTGAATATCACAAGACCCACTTCTAAGAACAGTCAATGTATGACTCATAATCAGCCCTCTGTGTTCTAAGTCTCTGTTTGGCTCAAAGAGAAAAGTACTTTCTGACTGGCCTCTTCCCCTGCATTTGACTGTTATGGCCCTGATCGATCGAGCAGGTATGTGGGTTTGCTTTCTCCCAGCTACCCATACTTTTATAGAGTCTGATTTCTGCGTCATCTCCTGATCCCTTGGAGGGTTCCATTTTAGTATGTTCTGTATGTTTGGGATTTCCACAAGGACATTAGTACCTATAATCCCTGGTGTTTTCTTCTGGTTTCTAGGTCCTTGTACTTCCTTGACAACATAAACCCCACAGTTTTTCACTACTGTGCACCCAACTTGTATGTCCACCACTAAGTGACCAATATATGGAATGGTGGCACCATTTGCTGCTGTCAGGCGCACCCATCTACCCTCATCCAAGGGGAGCCCTCCAAACATCTTCCTGAAACATTGCTCTGTGATGGTAGACACCTGTGAACCTGTGTCAAACACACAATTTACCTCTTTTCCTTCCATCAGCACTACTCCTTCAGGCCGACCTCCTACCATCTTGATCCGGTTTTCATGGTGCTCTCCCTTCACGTTTCTTTCTTCAAGCTCCTGGGGATTTGGTCCGCTGCTGGTCGACATTTCCTGCGATGGTTGAATCTCTAACCTTCCTTCTGAGTGGCGGTCCTTCTGCCTGCGCTCCACTTTGTGTGATGCCCTAGCTGCAGAGTTACCAAACGGACAGCTCGCCACTAAATGTTGTGCTGACTTGCATTGGAAACATCTTCTAGGTAGAGGACCACATGGACACCTGGCAGCTATATGATTCCCAAAATCAGCGCAGTTATAGCACCTGATTCTCTGGCTGCCATTCCACAAATGACGTTTCTTTCTACTTCTGTACCTGCGGCTGTTCCCGTGGCGTCTAGAGATGGTCCTCCTGTTAATGACCCCCACTTGTCGCACCAACATCTCAGTCTCCCTATTATTTGGAGAAACAGGCCCTTCCCTTTCATTTACATTCTTCCTCATGCCAACCTGTGATTGTCTGCCCCCTCTACCTGTACTCTTTCTATTCGAGTCACAAAGCTCCCCTTCCACAGCCTGACTCCCAGCCACAGAGGGGTCTAGTTTAGTGCCTGTTGTGGGCATTCCCTCTGGACGTGCCCTAAATTTTTGCACCGAAAGCATCGGATGGCCCTCGCCGGCCTTCTCTGCCTGTCTTGCATTTCAGCCATCTGGCGCTTCAGCTGTGCGACCTCTGCTCTGAGTTGCTCCACTAGGGCGTTTCCTTCATGTGACCAGGGTGCCATTTCTTCGTCGGATGCTGTGACTGTGGCTATCCCAGCTCTTGCTGTTTGACCACTCCCAGTCCATCTCAGAGCATCATCTCTTATGGACACAAATGATACTGCAGGGTCGTGCCGGACCCTGTCCTCCATCATTCTCCGCGTCAAGTCGTCCCTTAGACTGGCAACAAACTGGTCCCTTAGCACTGTTTCGTCAAGCTTGACACCACTGGCTTTCTCCTGCGCCCCTGCTGCCTGCTCAAATATCTCATGCAGCCTATAGGCAAACTCACTCACCGATTCCCGTGGCCCTTGGTACGCTGAATAGAATAGCGCCATTAGTTCTTGGGTGCTCCTCGATTCTCCATACACCCTGAGTATGGCCTGAAGCATTGCCTCCGGGTCATTGTCTCTTACTTGTATCCGCAGCTCCCTGCGGACAACTGGGGTCACACTGTCGAGTATCACATCGGTTTGATCCTCCTTACTCATGTAGCCGGACCTCCACGCAGCTCTAACCTCCCTTGCATAGTCCTCCGCGTTTGGCCCTGTGCGTTCTCCAAAAGTCCTCACTTTCTTGTGGGTTGACACCAACATGTACTGCCCGTGTCCTGCCTGGGGCAGTGGACCTGCTACTGTTCCTTCAGTTGGCACCACTGATGCCCCGACCACTTGTGTTGGATCTGCATCCTCATGCTCCCCTTTGCTCGTAGCACGTGTGCTTCTCGCGGCCATCTTGCTGCCGGACCGCACTGCTGGGTGTTTACTATATTTGTTCGCTTGCGGTTTGCTCAGTGTCACTGTCTGCCTTATCCTGCCGACGACGCCAATTGTGGTAGGGTGGGCGAGATGATGATGATGATTATATTGTGATGTGTGATATCACTCTCTTGTCACACTCGCACCGACCCGAACAACAATAAAACTCTTGATTCTAGAGGCAGGGGCTATATTTATTTTTACAGCCCATTCAGTGACAAAGCAAACATTAAACAAATAAACTAGCGAACATCACAAAACCCAACAAAACGAAACAAAACACCCAACAGTGCCCGATGCTAATGTGCTCAATGCATTTACAGTTTGGCTCTGTCGTCTGTTCTCTCTGGCGGCTGATACTAGGAAAGGTCCGCTGGTAGCTCGCTATCTCTTTTTATAGGCACTAGGCTAATCACTCACTTTACTGCGCTAGGCGTATTAATCTTGACTACTTAAATATCACACGCGATTATCGCTTAGGAATAGCGAAAACACAAATAAAACCTACAGCTATTTAATATAACACAATTCTACACCACAACTTAATTTAAATGCATTATTATGGCATTTTCATCAATCTTCTACTTCAGATTTTTCACAACCCAGGCTCGCGCCGTCACGTGATCTGACAGTCACGTGGGCCGACCGAAAATATATGGGCGACAAACATGCCTTGAACTGAAGTGGGGGTGGGGCCTCAGGGGTGTCTTCCCGGCCCATCACAGAAGTAAAGCAGAAAATATGCACCCTCCCCCGAATGGAGAAAAAATCCCAAAATTATTACACCTGCTGAGCTGGTAATACGCATAATTTTTATTGTGGCCTGAATGTTCTGCTTCCCACTTACTCCTGTATCTGCGCTTGGTAAAACTCTTGGCCTCTTCATAAGTTAGAAATTGTTATTGGTGATAAATAACTTCAAAAACTATCTCTAGCTGTGCTTTATTCATACAATAGAACACAACTACTTTATGATATGATCACGAAAACTCCAGAAAGTATAAAACAAAACAGCTTCATAAAAACATGATTCATTCATATGAATTTTTTTTAAATGTCTCTAAATCCTTGATTGTCGTCGAATCTTCCCACCACACCTGCCATCCACTCACGCCGCATCAGCGTAACACCGTTTGGAAACCACGGGTCTAGATATATAGCTCTTGCTGTTTCTGTGCCATTACTTAATAGTAGGATGCTATTCTTTTACTTTTCTTTTATATATAAAGCATTTTCTCCGGACGACAGCAATGAGTAATTCAAACATCTATAACTCAAAGTGAGATGCTGAGCGATACAACAGGATTATATCGTTTACAAATTATGTAACACAGTGCATAACACCGCTATGTCTAAAATGCATTTTTCAGATTTTATTACATTGTTGTATCACATTACTTCAGGGGGAAAAAAACAATATTCTAAACACGTTCTAACGAAAAAAAAAAAAAACTATTCGCCAAAATTTGTTAAAAATTACTTCTTGTTAAAAAGCAAGCAAGTTCGTTTTGTTTTAAACGGCATGAGAAATTAGAATGCCAAAGCAGGGACGAGAAATTACATGATATCCAAAATATATCTTTATTTAAGTAATCTCGGTTTGAAAATACATGGGGAAAATAAATCATATTATTAAAAATACTATTTATTTTGGGAGTTTATATAAAATAAACTTTTTTTTTCAAAAGGGAAAGTTGCTACCACGCTAGGGTGTCCATACACATCCATATAGAAATGGATGTGTTCCGACACCCAAGAAGCGTCAGTCAGCTATCACATGGACGGACCAAAGTGGTGGCTACCCCAGTCCTGAGGTGTGTGGGTATTACCCGTATAGTGCTCCGGCACACACCGACCAAACTCCTCCCCAGTGAAGCGCCCTCGAACCATGCATGTGTTAAGGGAGGAACCTCACGCGACCCTAAGCTTTACATGTCAGTACACTGCCACCGACTGACTCTGTGAGAACCTTGACCACATCTCGGACTGTGACCGGCGAGGTCACGTCGTCTCCACATGCCATGGGCATCTTCACCAGTCACCAACCAGGTTTCCCCAGAAGGGTGAACGTAAGACTGTATATGCTGAGTGTTTATATATCAACATTTCTACTAGAGTTTTAAAAAAGTGGGCGAGGTGGGCATGAATATGCACACATATTAAATATTACGATTAACTTTAATATCTTATTGAGAGGTAATTAACTTTCACTTAGAAGGTTTTCCTTAATTAACAAAAAATTGGACGAATATAGTTATATTACAATTTAATATGAATAATTTTATTAATTTTAATACAGAAATTAGGTTATGGTTTCTTACAAAGGAGGGACATAACTATATTAATGACTAGATTAATGATTATTTATAAGAGAAGTAAGTCATAAAGACTCATCTACAAATGCTAAAATAATTTGTTTGCACAGTCATACATATTATTATATTAATACTTTTGTTGTACTGTAAAACAATTTTTAGTTCCTTACATGTCGTCTTTCATTTTGTCAAATTCAACTCTTTATCTAATTTCTATAAATGTGTAATCTAACGTAAAAACACAGCATAAGAATATCATTTACGGATGTAAGGCGTCAAAACTCTTGGTCATGTCGTTCAACTAGCCCTTTACATAATTCGCGATGTTAAGATTTTAAAAAAAAAATATTAAACAGTATTCACTGGGAAAGGCCAATCATTCAAATTAGTCTTGGCTGACCATCGGTCACTAAGGTTTGAGTGACACCAGAGCAGAACTGAGCTAAATGCACAGGTTAAAAACATCAAGTAGTATTTTTAATTCTTGCATTTCTTCTTCGTTATAACCACACCTGTCACAAATTGTTGTGGGGGACCCACGAAGAGATATTCGTTAGTACTTAAATATGGGCTCGAAACATCTAGCACTACTACGGGCATGTTTTAGGCTGGAAACATCACACGTAAGAGTTGACATTCTACAAACTTCATACGAACAAGAAATAAAACATACAAGTGGAGCCTAAGAAGATAGACACGCAAAAATGCTGATCTTGGGTAAAATCATCACGCAGACAAACACAGATCAATATATTTTTATGCCTGATCGATAAGGGAAATATTTTATGTATCTGATATTTTGTCTCAACTCTATAAAGGACACTGCATTCAAGAAATTGAAAAATACGATCATCATAAATTCAGGGAAAACATTACGCACTATAACAAGAAATACCAAAAGAGCAAATCTGTGGTTATAGAAGCAAATATAAAAGTAAGCAGGCACACACCAAATTATGGATGAGGCACACCAATGTGGACAACGGCCAAATTTGTTATACATTTTAGTCAGCTTTTACAAGTTAAACAAAAATAAAGGTAACACGCTCTGTGGTCGAGGTAACTTTCTTAGAGTATACTAAACCAGTGGTTCCCAACCTGTGGTCCTTGGACCACTTATGGTCCGCGGCGCATTATTTCGAGTACATTAACTTTCAACAACTGCTAAGGGGTGCAACGGTGGTTGAAAATTAGACAATAATTGTATTGTTTCTCTTATATGTACTCTCCCGAAAATAGAAAAGTGCGCAAATGACGGCGTGCATGAAGTTTGATTATGGAAAGTCAAGATCTTAAAGATGCACGAACAATTATGACACATGTTGTCATAAAAGAAATGTTAGTTATTTTGTCAATTTCCGGTCCATTAGATCCTTATCACTGCTCCACATGTCATTTAGGAAGGTTACTCCATGTCTTCATATTTAATACATCCATGTAGTTTTCACTACAAATATCTAATGGCGGCCGCCTGCAATGAAATGACCACAGTAGTAATAGTACCGTCTGTAATAAATGTAACAGAAACAACACACTGTAATTAAAAATCTGTCAATTTTGACGGTTTATTGCTAGTTAATATATAATTCTTCTCCTTGGGCCTATCAACTCTATAAGGAGCCTTGACCTTCAACAAACTTAGTACCTAGATATTTTGTTTCAAGATATTTCCATTTATTCTTCATCCCCTTCATGTCTATATAAGCCTTCAACAAACTTATGACCTAGATATTTTGTTTCAAGATATTTCCATTTATTCTTCATCCCCTTCATGTCTTTATAAGCCTTCAACAAACTTATGACCTAGATATTTTGTTTCAAGATATTTCCGTTTATTCTTCATCCCCTTCACGTCTATCTCCAGTTCTCTTGTCCATGCTACCTCTCTTACGTTGGAGATTCCAGAACAAGGACTATCTGATAGTGCTATCAACAGGTTTTCTCAGTGTGTTTCCTTTCAATTTCCAGTGTCTTCTTCTCATCTCTTGTTCCACTGACGCTTGTCTAGTTCGAGTCATCATGTCAACATTACTAATCTTGTCCAACAACTACAATTCTTATGTTCTACGTAAGCATCCATTTATGAAAGTCTGTAGCTTTTTAGTTGTTGTTTTTGTTATTCTCCATGTTTCAGAGCTATACAATAGGACTGACTTGACATTTCAACTGATCAATGTGATTTTTGTGTTGAATTTGATTTCTTTTGGTCTGCTTATGTTTCCGAATGAACATAAATCTTCTTTAGAATTTTGTATTCTTATTTTGATATCATTGTCTATCCCTCCAGTTGTGTCTATATTGCTGCGAAGTTATATGTATGCTTCTATATCTTGTAGGGCTGTTTTATTTAGCACAATATTATTATCGTTTTCCACATTTATTCTCTTTATCTTTGTTTTCGCCCTGTGTATTTTTAGACCCAATTTCTGTCATCTATCACAAAGTATATTAATTTTGTCTTGTATCTGTTTACTGTTATTGGACTGAAGTGTCAGGTCATCGGCAAAATCTTGATTGTAAAGCTGGATTCCGATTCTGTTGGCTTAGTTTGATTATTTTATACCCCAGTTTATAGCCAATATAATGAGAAATTGTGCCAAGAGGTATCCGTGTCGCAATCTAGTTCTTATCACAAACGGTTCTATAAGTTGTCCTTAAGATATCCTTTATGGAGAAATCTGCATCTCACTTCTTCGTACGTTTTCTTTGTTAAGTCAGTGATCTTCAGTGGGACTCTATAAGACCTCATCAATGTTTATTTTTTTGGTCTGCCTCTATTTTTATGTCTGTCTCTATTTTAGTTTGGTCTGCCTCTATTTATGTGTCTGCCTTTGTTGTTTTATCTGAATCTATTTTTGCGTCAGCCTCTCTATTTTTTGGTCTGCTCCTAATGTTATGTCTGTCTCTGTTTTTTTTTGGTCTGCTTATATTTTTGTGTCTGCCTCTGTTTTTTTTGTTTTTGGTCTGCCTCTATTTTTGTTTCTGCCTCTATTTTTGTGTCTGCTTCTCTTTTGTTGTGTCTGACTCTCTTTTTTTTTGGGTCTGCCTCTATTTTTATATCTGTCTCTATTTTTTTTATATCTGCCTTTTTTGTATCTGCCTCTATTTTTGTGTCTGTCCCTATATTTTCGGTATACCATTTTTTTGTTTGCCTCTTTTTTTGGGTCAGTTTCTGTTTTTGGGTTTGCTTCTATTCTTTGAGTCTGTCTGTTTTTGTTTGGGTCAGTGTCGTAAATTTATTTTGAGAGGGAGAGTCTAGAAATAGTGGTCCGGTTTAGAGTGTAGAATGATGATGAAAACTCAGTGATAGAAATGTATAGATTAAATATGATGCTCCACAGAGTGCTGGAGGAGAGTAAAGACAGACGTATTTACGACAAATCGTTTCTCTCAATCTTCTTTTCCACTCTCCTGGTCAAACAATTCTTTGCCAGTTTTCCAGACACACGTCTGCGCTCACACCGATTTGTTGTTTCAAGCACTCAGACGACGTGGATACAGCTATATTAAACAAATAGGGAATGTTTGGGCTTTTGGGTATTCCAACACAGTCCGATTTAAGTTTATGATGTTTATTTACCGTAAAGATCAAATCACAAAAACAATATCAAGTGTTACATAAAGTTATCATAAGTATAGACAAAAATGCAAATATCAAGGTAGGGAGGGGGTGAAGAAGATTGGTATCGACTAAGCCCTTCCCGCTTGTATTAGACAAAGATAAACCCAGTCTCAAGATAGATAGTTATCAGGAACATAGGTAACGTAACCCAACAGTAAATTTAATTACTCTGAAAGAGGTGTTACAATATTAGTTATGGTGGTAGACAAAATTACTGTTATCCCAATGGTGTCTTCCCTTTACTAAGCAAAGAAAAAAGGGGGGGGGGATGAAACAGAGTTACCAAATTATCCCACTAAAGGAACAATGCCGGGTATACAGAAACGTATTACCCGGTAGGCAAGTTAACAAAAGGTTTGTTGCAAAAAAAATTAAATCTCCTGTCATTCATGCACACTGTGAGGATCCACACTCATATACACCACACACTTACCGAGTTGCAGCATCAGTCACTCCATAGAATGATAAACACAATAATTAACTCTTGACGTATGACAACTGTCTAGTCCTTCTATGTCCCGCCCCAGATAATGCGAGGATTCACTGAGAGCAAATATTCCCGCTTATCGCCGGACTTGAAGTTCTAAGAGTTCTTGTGTTTTATTATAAAGAAACGAGTCTATGGGATGGCACTGACGCAGTTCGACATAGGGGTGAAAAATGAGGTGATGGTATAATCCTTCACTGCGTGATGATAGCCACTGACCGGTAAAGTTTTTTTAATCCCAGTGAGGAAAAACTCTGCTCGGTCACAGTTAGGTAAATCGGTAATCTCTCACAATAGAGCAGTATATAAACTATCGCTACTGGCACTGTTCATCTTCCAGTTTATCTTACAGATTTAATTTGATGATAATAATCAAATGTTCTTGGGTTGGCTTTCTTTAATGTAATTATGATAGCTAGGCCGTACCGGACCACCACAAGATTTACTTTACAAAAATGTCTCATCAAACTGTCTGGAAGTTTAAGAACCGAGTATGGAAACTCTGAAAGATTTCGTTATTGCTGGGATTGCAAAAGGTGATCAATCTAGAGAAAAAGATAGAAAACCCATAACAACATAATCATACTTTAAAACAAATAATCTTCTGAGTGCGCGTTAAATTTCCCGTTAAGCCTATTATACACTCGAGTATTTAATTATGTATTTAATAAACACTGCGCGAGTTCTAGTGGTTAAAAACACACATCTATAAAACTAGGACTTAACTGAATTTATAAATTATAAATTCCTTCGCGACTTTAAAAGTTAATTTAAGCATTAACATTTATTATCTTTTGAAATAATATAATAGATAGATCATTATATTTACAACTGGAACTATTGAGACGGTTTAATTTAATAGGTTTAAATTAACACAAAATCCAATGAAATATAATGAATGAATTCGACCACTGATCACTTTACACACTATATATATTACCGCTTTGCACAGAATAGAATTCACTGCAAATATGTATAAAATCCATGGGATAGTCTAGCAAGATTTCAAATATCGCTAGTGCTTCTATCAAGTTCTGGCCAGCGAATTATGAAGTGTATTTCTACGTGATCTGTATATCTACAACTGGAATGCAAGATGAGTGGGACATGAGAACTTTGACAGCTTTTTTGATCTCATGACTTTGGGGGATCTGACCGCCAAATCCAAAGAGAGAAGCCGCCCTGGCCTCTCGTATCTTCGCTCGCTGCTTGCGTCAGCTTTCCCCGTTCGCTCTGGCTGCGATCGGTTCCGTGCTTAACACCGAGATGCGAAATCGTTTCAGGGACCACTACTGTCTTTGATAGCGCTGATAGTCTCCCCTGAAATCCCTCAGTCTGTCTCTTTGATCTCGTGCCACATACTAAATGAGTCCCGGTCGGTTTGCTCTGGCGAAACGAAAGTTACAACAAATGTTCAGGGGTTCTAATGTTATGAAAAGCTAAAGGTCCCTTTAATCATCCATCATATCAGGGAAAATTCACTTGTCAAACTAGACGTACGTCATTGTGTGTGTCTTCCTCGTTTTTGTGTGTGTCTGCCTCTATTGTTTGGGTCTGACACTATTTTTGAGTCTATCTCTATTTTTTGGGGTCAATCTCTATTTTTGTGTCTGACTCTATTTGGGCATCTATTTCCTTTCATCATCATGTGACGTATTCTTTCCAGAACGTTGTCTCCATTACAGCTGCTCTGAACGCATCACGATTCTGGGCAAGTCGACCTGCATCAGCCAAAGACAAGTTCAGACTCTCTATGATGTCCTGGGTCCACCGTCGTCTAGGTCGACCCCTTCCCCTTTTTCCAGGGACCATGCCTTCCATCACTGTTTTTTCCAGACTATTATGTCTTTTTATATGACCGAAAAATTTCAGCTTCCTTATTGCGATGGTATTTAGGAGCCAATGTTCCTGTACGTTTAGTGAGTGCAGTACTTCTCTGTTGGTCTTTTTTTCTGTCCAGGGTATTCTCAACATCCTTCTGTAGCATTTCATTTCGAATGATGTAATCTTTTTTGCAACTGTTTTATTGAGTGTCCAAGTCTCGCAGCCGTATGTTGCTACTGGGAATATACATGCTCTGATCAGTTGTAACTTTGTTTCTTTGCTTGTGCCTTGCCATAGGTTTTTCATCTGTATTAGTTTATGTGAAGCAATTGCAAGCCTTCTTTTAATTTCTACTGCACAGTCGCCAGAGCTGTTGATGATTGATCCTAAGTATTCGAATTCATTAACACTTTCCAGTTCTTCGTTATCAATTTCAATTTCTGGTTTGGTCTTTACTTTGTCTGTTGTCAATACTTTGGTGTTCTTGGTGTTTAGGTATAGATTTTGGGCCTCGCTGTGTTTTTTGGTGGACAGAATTAATTGTTCAAGTCCTTCTGGGCTGGTCGATAGGAGGACTGTGTCGTCAGCATATCTGATTTCCGGGATCTGGTACCCGCCGATGTTGAATGAGTCAAACTCTGTGTGTTCTTGGTCATCTCTTACGTTTCTCATGATATTCTCGGCATAAATGTTAAACAGGTAAGGGGAAAGGGTACAGCCTTGTCTTACTCCTTTCTTTACTTCAAACCATTCTGATGTTTCCCCCTCTACTCTTACGGCTGCCTGTTGTTCTTGGTACAGCAGTGCGATGAGTTGTATAAGGTGGTGTGACGTACGTCTAGTTTGACAAGTGAATTTTCCCTGATATGATGGATGATTTAAGGGACCCTTAGCTTTTCATAACATTAGAACCCCTGAACATTTGTTGTAGCCTTTCGTTTTGCCAGAGCGAACCGCGCGGAACTCATGTAGTATGCGGCACGAGATCAAAGAGACAGACCGAGGGATTTTAGGGGAGACTATCGGCGTTATCAAAAACAGTAGTGGTCCCTGATACGAGACGCAGTTGCTTGCCGCTAATTTCGCGTCTCGGTGTCAATCGAGGAACCGAGGGAACGGGGAAAGCGAACGGGCAGCAGCGAACGGAGATACGAAGACCAGGGTGCGGTTTCTTCTCTTGATTTGGCGGTCAGATCCCCAAAAGTTCGTGAGATCAAATAAGCTGTCAAGTTTATCATGTCCCACTCAACTTACATTCCATTTTAGCTAAATAGACCATGTAGAACTAGACACGTTATCACTCGCTGGCCAGACCTTTACAGAAGCACTAGCTTATTGAAATCTTGTTATAGATTTTCCCCTGGATTTTATATATATTTGCAGTGATTTCTAATTCTGTGCAAAGCGGTAATATATATTGTGTAAAGTGATCAGTGGTCTAGCTCAGTCATTCTATTTAAAGGGATTTTGTGTTAATTTAAATCTATTTAATTAAACCATCTCAAGAGTTCCAGTTTTAAATATAATGATCTATCTATTATATTATTTCAAAAGATAATAGATGCTTAAATTAACTTTTAAAGTCGCGAAGGAATTTATAATTAATAAATTCAGTTTAGTCCTAGTTTTATAGATGTGTGTTTTTAACCACTAGAACTCGCGCAGTGTTTATTTAATACATAATTAAATACGCGAGCATATATATAATAGGCTTAACGGGAAATTCATCGCGCTTTAGAAGGTTATTTGTTTTCGGTATATTACATGTCTTTTTTTCTTTCATACAGAGTGATCGTACCTGCGGTCCCAGCAAAATTAAGAAAGCAATAAAGAAATCAATCTAAGCAAAGCAAAGCATAAACAGTGTGTAGAGTTCCCCTGACGCAGAACTTGTTGAGACTGTGTAAATTTTTAATCTTTGAGGCGATTCTATGTTTGGAATTCCGCTATCTAACTTATAGCAAAGAAAGCACACCCAAAGACAAATTTAACGCACCATCAAACAACTTAAGTCGTAACGGGAAGAAGAACACTGGCCCGAGCATTGTTAGTTTACTGACACAGAGAGATAATTCATAATTTCCTGAACAGTGATGTGACTAGTTTTCTCACTGGACTTAAACCATACCTCGCGGATAAAGTGTACCAGCACGCGTAAGAATTTTATTATCAGCGGCATAGTCAAATAGACCACACCATCCTCACCCCGGTATCAGAGACCGTGCCCTCCCATAGAAACTGTTATTAAGAAAAGAGACACAACTACAGATTCATTTTCCAGCGATTACGGGATCCTTTTATGTGCTGACCGCCTACCCGCTAATCTGGGGCTAGAACTTGAACAAACACTCATACATTTAAATTGAGGTGTAACTGCTGTTGTGTTATTCTATGGAGTGCAAGATTTTTTCACAATCGGTAAGTGAGAGCAAGATGAGTGAAGGCCTTTGCTAGCGCGTGTATGAATGACAGGAAATTAATTCTTTTGTGTGACCATTTTGTTAACTTGCTTACCTGGTAATATATATCTTTTCTGTATACCCTACATTGTTCCTTTAAGTGGGATAGTTGATAATTTGTTAACTCTGTCTAAAACCACCTCCTTTCCATTTGCTTAGTAAAGGGAAGAACAGCTGGGAAGAACAGGTTTTTTTCTATCACCTATACCAAATTTTGTAACACCTCTTTCAGAGTAATTAACTTCACTGTTAGGTTAACGTACCTATGTTCCTGATATTATCTATCTTTGGACTGGGTTTATCTTTGTCTAATAAGCGGGAAGGGCTTAGTCGATACCAATCTTCTTCACCCCTCCCAAACTTGTTATTTGCATTTGTGTACTTATGATAATTTATGTAATATCTGAAATTTTTAGTGATTGATGTTTAAAGTGAATAAAATCACATAAACTCATTTAGTTCTGCGTGTTGGATATACCCAAAGCCCAACTTTTCCCCTATTCGTTTAATATAGTTTGTATCAACGTCGTGTGTGTGTTTGAAAACACCAAATCGGTGTGCGCGCAGATGCGAGTCTGGAAAACTGGCAAATAATTGTTTGACCAGGAGAGTGAAAGAGAAGATTGAGAGACACGATTTGTCGTAAATAAGTCTGTCTTTACTCTCCTCCAGCTCGCTGTGAAGCAACTATTAAATCTCTACATTTTCTATCACTGAGCTTTCCATCATCATTTTCCACTCTAAACCGGACCACTATTTCTACGACTCTTTTCTCTCAAAAGAAATTTACGACAATATTTGGCTGGCTCGTCTTGGATAATTTTGAGATACATTTGATGCACACATATTTGTGGGCTGGTTCTGGGATCTTGAGCTACATTTGTGGCAATCGCATAGCCGGGTTAAAGATATTTTGAGTCTGATTTAGTTTGGGTCTAACTAGGTAGAGTGTGAATGATTTGTCTTTTTGAATTAGGGAAATAAATAAATAATTACACCCCTAGACAAACGTTCTTTAAGTATTTGGGTTGTCCACACAGCATATTTACAGGTTGTTTTCTCTCCACAGCAGTAGAAAGTACAGATAAACAAATATATTTGCTATTTTATTATCCTCTGGCGGAGATAATTATATTTATTTCTTTATAAATGTTGCTGGGATTGCGTGATTGTTTTACAGTCACTAAGGTTTTTGAAGTTAAGAAGAGTTGAGCTTAGCTAAAGACGGATTGTTCTGATTTTTAAAAATTAAGTTAACAACGTCTCATCTCAATAATTGACTTTAGGGACGGAGTTTGTTGTCAGAGATTTAAAATTTAGGGGAAATTTTTTTTTCCTTTTAAATTGTTTTAATATAAATTTTTCTCTACTGTTAGTAATAGTAGATTCTTTTCCAGTGTAACTTACCATTTAGTGGCATAGTCGCTTGCGTTTAGAGCCTTAATTGCCAGAGAATAGCAGCGATAAGTTTGCACAGAACAGGTAGGAGGTAACACAGGTAAATTTGTACTTGTGTTTTTTTCTCGTAGCGGTTCAGAGTTCCTCCCTTTCGCGTTTCTTCTTACTAGTTCTCTAAGCATACTTCATCTTATTCTTTAACAATGGCAGAGAGGATAAAGATGAGGTCCATCTTGAGGTTGGAAGCGAAAGAGGCAGGATTAGATGCAGAAGCTGCAAACGCGTTTATTAACCAGGAATTGGAAATATATGACGTGGAGCAACAGAGAGCCGAAGCTGAGAGGAAGGCGGAGCAACAGAGAGCCGAAGCTGAGAGGAAGGCGGAGCAACAGAGAGCAGAAGCTGAGAGGAAGGAAGAGAAAGAAAGAACAGAGAGGAGAGAAGCCCAGGAGAGGGCAGATAAGAAAGAAGCGGAAGAACGTCTTTTGGAACAGAAGAAAATTGAAGCAGAGATGTAAACTCGCAGAGAGAGAGAGAGAGAGAGAGAGAGACAAGGAAAGACAGCATCAACTGGCGCTTAAGGCTCTAGAGAGTCGGGGCGCCTCTACTTCGACTAACGGAGAGCCGTCTTCGCCCCAGTCTCAATCAATGGACCTCTCCAGTACTCAATCTGCCCAATTAACTGCTTTGTCGTTTTCTTTAGAATCTTTTCCTAGCCCTAACGAAAAAATAAACAGCTACCTAGAAAAATTCGAGAGACT
The DNA here is from genome assembly GCA_024509875.1 of Oreohelix idahoensis. Classification (NCBI taxonomy): domain Eukaryota; kingdom Metazoa; phylum Mollusca; class Gastropoda; order Stylommatophora; family Oreohelicidae; genus Oreohelix; species Oreohelix idahoensis. The sequence goes on from JAMPIV010022931.1 coordinate 859,121, forward strand.
CGCGAATCTTTATGGGTTAGAGAGTACCCGCTGGGCGCTCAAACTTTCAACGTCACTGAAAGGCAATGCTTATGACGTGTACACAAAGCTGGGACCGAATCAACATGATTATGACATGTTGAAAAAGGCCTTACTACAGCAGTTTGAGATGACTGCCCGAAAGTTTCTGCAGTTGTTCAGAAACAGCCGAAAAGAGAGCACGGAAACATTTCCCCAGTTCTCTTCACGTCTCACGGGTTATCTGACAAAGTGCATTGAATTATCTGACCTACCTCTTTCATATGAGGGACTATTCGAACTTGTTCTTGTGGAGCAGATAAAATCCACTTTGTCGAATGAAACTCGTAGATTTTTGGCTGAACAGGGGGCAGTCAGGCTTGAAGACATACTCAATAAAGCCGAACGCTATAGCAATGCAATGGCCGAACTTCCCAGCACTAAACGTAAACCCACCGATGAGCCATCTCGAAAACAGAATCTAGAACAGGCATCCTATTCTTCCACTTCCTCTCAACATTATAACCAACGAGATAACAATACCCAGAAACCTCCCCAGGAAAAATCGAAATTCTACAAAATCCGATACCCCCCCAACAAAAATTCTGATCAACCCAACAAGCCTACGTGGCAGCGCGGCCACCAAGGTCAAGGAAAAGGGAAGACCCCTACACCAGGAACGTCTGATCAGGGCAAACAAACCGGTGCAAACCGCATTGGATGTTTGCATACAGCCTCGAAAGGTAGAGTCAATGTCAGTGATTCTCAACCTGAGGGGGACCGACCCTCAACTCGAGGAACTGTAATTTTGAACGGTACCTCTACTACTTGTCTTTATGACACTGGATTAAGTTTTGATTGTATTGTCGCTAGGCACCTAGTCAAACCCGGTCAGGAGACAGAGGAAACCGTCAAACTTAGTGGAGTTTTCAGGAGTGATGCACCCAGGACGCTTCCTATCGCACTGGTAGAAATACACTCTGACTTTGTCAGAGGAGTTATTAAAGCGGCCATAATGGATGATCCGATCTACCCAGTTATCCTGGGATCTAGATATGTGTTCATTGGGAGACCTAAGGAGCCGATTGTGGCAGCGGTAACCACAAGAGGGCAAGCCAAGAAGGAGAGGGAGCCTGCGCCAAACTTGTTGCCGAATGAACTGAAGGAGGCGCAACAAAAGGACCCTACTCTGGCGCCTTGCTTTAAAAAACTGCCCATGGCTAAGGACCCCAGACACAACGGAGACATCTTTTCTAAGGATGGTGTATTGTATCGTAGAACGGGCAACCCGGACACGGGGAATAACTAGCTCCTAGTACAGACGCAATACAGAAACCAGATCTTAGAAATGGGGCACTCTCTTCCCTTTAGCGGACACATGGGACAAAACGCCACTATTCAGCGAATAAAAAACCACTATTGGTGGCCAGGAATGAACTCTGACATTGTCAGGTACGTGAAATCCTGCGCCCAGTGCCAACGGGTAGCACCCAAGCACTTGACACCCCCAGTACCTATGGGGCAAATGCCAATAGTAGGGACTCCATTTGAACGGGTTGCTGTCGACATTATTGGTCCTCTGGAAAAGACCAAAAGAAGGAACAGGTTCATCCTGACCTTAGTTGACATTTGCACTATGTGGGCCGAAGCCGTACCGCTACCATGCACTAATTCCAAGCATGTCGCAGAAGCCCTTGTGCAAATTTTTACACGGTTGGGATTCCCTCAACAAGTTTTGACGGACAATGGATCCCAATTCCGTAGCCTGTTAATGGAGGAGATCTTTAAGATCTTGAGGGCCAAACATATCCACACAAGTCCCTACCATCCGGCCGGAAATGGGCTCGTGGAACGTTTTAACGGTACCCTCACCATGATGTTACGTAAGCTGGGTCAGGAGAAACCGGAAGACTGGGACCAATATATATCGGCTGCCTTATTCGCCTACCGAGAGGTACCCCAAGCGTCTACGGGTTTTGCGCCAGCTACACTTTTATTTGGCAGACCTATTAAGGGGCCACTAGAAGCCTTACTTCGGTCCCTGACAGACCAGAAGGCTGACGAGACAGTCGTCTCTGCAAGCAAGTATGTATCTGAGCTTAAGGAAAGGCTAAAGCTAGGATGGGATCTAGCTACTACCAACCTTAAGAAAGCCCGCGCTAAAATTACTAAAAGATACAACAAAGCTGCAAAAGAGAGAGAACTACAACCAGGGGAGAAAGTCCTATTGCTACTTCCAACCGGAAGCAATAAACTTTGCATCGGATGGCAAGGACCGTTTACCGTCCTTAAAAAGATCTCACGTACCAACTACAAGATCTCCATCAAAGGAAAGGAGAAGGTCTTCCACATAAATCTGCTAAAGAAATATTTGGAAAGACCGGTGCCATCCTCCGAGCATCTCCTGGCTGTCGCCATAGCAACGGAAGACGAGGAAGATGATGATGGTTGCATGGAGTATCCACTGCAACCCACAGAATCCTTTAAAGATGTCAAGTTCGGCGACAATCTCTCACCAGAACAACAAACAGAAACTAGGGCTCTACTAAAACAGTACAGTGCAGTTTTAACGGATGTACCTGGTCGAACAAATCTCATTGAATTTGATATGAAATTAACAAACGAGACCCCTGTTCAAACCAGAGTTTACCCCATCCCGTACGCTAAAGCTGATGCACTTCGCGGAGAAATAGACAAGCTGCGTCAGGCAGGAATTATCAGTGAGTCTACATCTCCTTACAGCTCGAGCGTAGTGCTGTTGCAGAAGCCCAATAAGGAAGTTCGGCTGTGCATTGATTACAGGTTGCTAAACGCTGTAACGGAATTCCAGCCCGAACCTCTCCAAACTGTTTCTGAGTTGTTCACCAAGCTCAGCAAAGCAAAGATCTTCTCCAAGATTGACCTCAGTAAAGGTTATTATCAAATACCAGTCAAGGAGGAAATTAAACCTTTGTTAGCTTTCAGCACAAGTGAAGAACATTACACATTTAACGTGATGCCGTTCGGTTTGCATAACGCACCAGTAGTGTTCACCAGGATGATGAGGAAGCTTCTACAACCTTTGCAAAGTCCCCATATCCATAATTTCATGGATGACATCTTAATTGCATCGGAAACCTATGAAGAACATATTGCTACGGTTGCTATGCTGCTCAGGAGACTACAGGAAACTAGTCTCACAGCGAGACCTAGCAAATGTCTCATCGGGTTTGAACAGTTAGACTTCCTGGGGCACACTATTTCTCACGGATGCAGTTGGCCTATTAAGAAGAACGTGGAGAAAATAGTGGCAGCAAAAAGACCCCAAACGAAGAAAGACGTACGTTCCTTCATATCGCTATGTGCATACTATCAGAAGTACATCCAGAACTTCAACGGACTGACGGCACCTCTGACTGACCTCACAAAGAAAGGTTGTCCTGATAAAGTCATATGGGATCAAAAGTGCGAACACGCGTATAGCACTTTGAAAGGACAGTTGTCTGCATACCCCATTTTGAGGTCGCCTGACCTCAAGAAACCTTTTGTACTGAGAGTCGACGCGTCAGGTCAGGGCATCGGGTCAACACTGCTTCAAGCCGATGACAGTGACCTGAACATGCTATTTCCAGTTGCCTATGGCAGTCGGAAATTAAATAAAGCGGAACGGAACTACAGCGTAGTTGAAAGGGAATGTCTTGCTCTGATTGACGGTATCAGACGCCATCATGAGTTTCTTTATGGTACATCTTTCACGGTGCAAACAGACCACGCTCCGTTAGCATTTCTTGGTGCCAATAAAGAATTTAACGCTAGGATCATGCGTTGGGCCCTCCTTCTAAGCGTCTATTCTTTCAAAGTGGAATATATTCCGGGAAGACAGAATGTCGGGGCTGATTTCCTGAGTAGAAACTGGTCTGCAGAGAAAGAAGAGCAAACTGAAGATACCACTCATCCTAAAATCACCAATCAGGTCACCTCCATTGTCAAAAATGAAAACATGAAAATGGTTTCATGTCTAAAAGTGGGGACGATTGTGACGTACGTCTAGTTTGACAAGTGAATTTTCCCTGATATGATGGATGATTTAAGGGACCCTTAGCTTTTCATAACATTAGAACCCCTGAACATTTGTTGTAACCTTTCGTTTCGCCAGAGCGAACCGCGCGGAACTCATGTAGTATGCGGCACGAGATCAAAGAGACAGACCGAGGGATTTTAGGGGAGACTATCGGCGTTATCAAAGACAGTAGTGGTCCCTGATACGAGACGCAGTTGCTTGCCGCTAATTTCGCGTCTCGGTGTCAATCGAGGAACCGAGCGAACGGGGAAAGCGAACGGACAGCAGCGAACGGAGATACGAAGACCAGGGTGCGGTTTCTTCTCTTGATTTCGCGGTCAGATCCCCAAAAGTTCGTGAGATCAAATAAGCTGTCAAGTTTATCATGTCCCACTCAACTTACATTCCATTTTAGCTAAATAGACCATGTAGAACTAGACACGTTATCACTCGCTGGCCAGACCTTTACAGAAGCACTAGCTTATTGAAATCTTGTTATAGATTTTCCCCTGGATTTTATATATATTTGCAGTGATTTCTAATTCTGTGCAAAGCGGTAATATATATTGTGTAAAGTGATCAGTGGTCTAGCTCAGTCATTCTATTTAAAGGGATTTTGTGTTAATTTAAATCTATTTAATTAAACCATCTCAAGAGTTCCAGTTTTAAATATAATGATCTATCTATTATATTATTTCAAAAGATAATAGATGCTTAAATTAACTTTTAAAGTCGCGAAGGAATTTATAATTAATAAATTCAGTTTAGTCCTAGTTTTATAGATGTGTGTTTTTAACCACTAGAACTCGCGCAGTGTTTATTAAATACATAATTAAATACGCGAGCATATATATAATAGGCTTAACGGGAAATTCATCGCGCTTTAGAAGGTTATTTGTTTTCGGTATATTACATGTCTTTTTTTCTTTCATACAGAGTGATCGTACCTGCGGTCCCAGCAAAATTAAGAAAGCAATAAAGAAATCAATCTAAGCAAAGCAAAGCATAAACAGTGTGTAGAGTTCCCCTGACGCAGAACTTGTTGAGACTGTGTAAATTTTTAATCTTTGAGGCGATTCTATGTTTGGAATTCCGCTATCTAACTTATAGCAAAGAAAGCACACCCAAAGACAAATTTAACGCACCATCAAACAACTTAAGTCGTAACGGGAAGAAGAACACTGGCCCGAGCTTTGTTAGTTTACTGACACAGAGAGATAATTCATAATTTCCTGAACAGTGATGTGACTAGTTTTCTCACTGGACTTAAACCATACCTCACGGATAAAGTGTACCAGCACGCGTAAGAATTTTATTATCAGCGCCATAGTCAAATAGACCACACCATCCTCACCCCGGTATCAGAGACCGTGCCCTCCCATAGAAACTGTTATTAAGAAAAGAGACACAACTACAGATTCATTTTCCAGCGATTACGGGATCCTTTTATGTGCTGACCGCCTACCCGCTAATCTGGGGCTAGAACTTGAACAAACACTCATACATTTAGTTTGAGGTGTAACTGCTGTTGTGTTATTCTATGGAGTGCAAGATTTTTTCACAATCGGTAAGTGAGAGCAAGATGAGTGAAGGCCTTTGCTAGCGCGTGTATGAATGACAGGAAATTAATTCTTTTGTGTGACCATTTTGTTAACTTGCTTACCTGGTAATATATATCTTTTCTGTATACCCTACATTGTTCCTTTAAGTGGGATAGTTGATAATTTGTTAACTCTGTCTAAAACCACCTCCTTTCCATTTGCTTAGTAAAGGGAAGTGGGAAGAACAGGTTTTTTTTTCTATCACCTATACCAAATTTTGTAACACCTCTTTCAGAGTAATTAACTTCACTGTTAGGTTAACGTACCTATGTTCCTGATATTATCTATCTTTGGACTGGGTTTATCTTTGTCTAATAAGCGGGAAGGGCTTAGTCGATACCAATCTTCTTCACCCCTCCCAAACTTGTTATTTGCATTTGTGTACTTATGATAATTTATGTAATATCTGATATTTTTAGTGATTGATGTTTAAAGTGAATAAAATCACATAAACTCATTTAGTTCTGCGTGTTGGATATACCCAAAGCCCAACTTTTCCCCTATTCGTTTAATATAGTTTGTATCAACGTCGTGTGTGTGTTTGAAAACACCAAATCGGTGTGCGCGCAGATGCGAGTCTGGAAAACTGGCAAATAATTGTTTGACCAGGAGAGTGAAAGAGAAGATTGAGAGACACGATTTGTCGTAAATAAGTCTGTCTTTACTCTCCTCCAGCTCGCTGTGAAGCAACTATTAAATCTCTACATTTTCTATCACTGAGCTTTCCATCATCATTTTCCACTCTAAACCGGACCACTATTTCTACGACTCTTTTCTCTCAAAAGAAATTTACGACAGGTGGTTTGGAAATCCCATATTTTTCATAATAGCCCATAACTGCTGATGTTGTACACAATCGAAAGCTTTGGTGTAATCAATGAAACAAGTATGTAGGTCAACGTTGAATTCTCTACACTTTTCTATGATGATCCTCATGTTGAATATATGATCTCTAGTGCCTCTACCTGGTCGAAAACCCGCCTGTACTTCGTTTATTTCTGTTTCTAGCTTTTGTTGCATCCTTTTCATTATGATTTGTAATAGTATTTTGCTGGCATGGCTTATAAGAGCTATAGTTCTGTAGTTTGTGCACAGTTTCAGGTTGCCCTTTTTTGGCAAGGGTATGTAAATTGATCTTTTCCATTCCTTGGGCCAAATTCCGCTTTGCCAGATCTTGCAGCATAATGCATGGTATATACGAGCGCTGCCTTCTCCTCCTGCCTGTATCATTTCAGCTGTTATTTCATCACAACCAGGAGATTTTCCACTTTTTAAGTGTTTGATTGCGTTCCGGACTTCCTCTATGGTAGGTTCTGGTTCACGTTCTGCTTCATTCATGACGTTGTTATCTGCCTCTTTGTTTATTTCCGTATACATTTCTTGACAGTACTCCTTCCATCTGTTCAGAATATCTTTACGTTCTGTTAGAGTGCCGCCTTTCTTGTCGTTTATTGCTCGAGGTGATGATTTAAAGTTGCTGTTCTTCAATGTTCTTACTTCAGAAAACATATTCTTACTCAATCCCTGTTCGCGCATTTCCTCTATTTTCCTGCAGGTGTCGTTTATGTATTGTTGTTTGTCTTGTCTGACTCGTTTTTTTAATCTGCTTTGTGTATTCCTTGTACAACTCCTGATTTTCTGTATCTTTTTTGGACTTCATTTTTCTTCTCTCTACCACCAACTTCAGTGTTTCGTCTGAGATGTATTCTCGTCTCTTTATACTTCTTTTAGGAATTAACCTCTGTGCATTTGTAATATAAACATCTCTGATGTTATTGGCAAGTTCATCTGGTGTCATTTCCTCCTGTACTGCCATAAGAATGTCAAATTGATTCTGAATATCGACACTGTACTCTTCTGGTATGGCGCTTGTGTCATAACATATTACTTTGTCGCTTTTAACGACTTTTTTCAATTTGATCTTGAAGTTTGCAGCAAGAAGTTCATGGTCGGAGTCACAGTCTGCTCCTGGGAGCGTCTTGATGGATGAGATACAAGATCGCCACCTTTGTTGTATTAAGATGTAATCTATTTGGTTCTTGCTTTTTCCGTCCGGTGACGTCCATGTATATAGTCTTCTAGGGTGTTGCATGAAAAGAGTATTTGTGATGACTAGGCTGTTTTCTAGGCAGAATGTTGTCAAGCGTTCTCCTCTCTCATTTCTCTGACCCAATCCATAACTTCCTTTCACTCTTTTTTCATGTTCTAATCTTTCGTTTCCAACTTTGGCATTAAAATCTCCCATTATTATCCTAATATCTTGCTTATTTGCTTTCTCTAATGCGTATTGCTGTTCATTGTAAAAATCTTCAATTTCCTGTTCTTCAGCAGCTGCTGTTGGCGCATATGTTTGTATAATTGTGATGTTCTTTCTTTTTCCTTTCAGTCTGATTGTGACAATGCGGTCATTTATGGGATTATATCCTAATAGGGAGGCAGCTGTCCTTTTAGACAGGTAGAAGCCGACGCCGCTCTGACCTCCTCTCTCTTTGCCTGAGTATATGAATGTTCCTCCTGATGGAATCGAAAAGTGTCCCTGGCCCGACCATCTGTGCTCTGAGATGCCCAGGATATCGATGTTTAGTCTTTCCATCTCGTTCTTCACTATGTACTGTTTTCCTTGGTATAAGCTTCTGACGTTCCATGTTCCTATTTTGATTATTTTTCTAAGACCGATGACATGGTTTTCCGTGGTAACACAGTCAGGCTTTTGGCCGTCATCACTATTACCTGTACTGACGCTGCCAACGATCTCTTCCCCAGTTAAATATGATCTGCCTGGCCTGGGGGCCTCACCACCAGATCTTTGCGTGGTATTCAGATTAGCCATTATGGATTTTTTGGCATTGTACATCCAGTAGTTTGCCATTGCTTTCTGGATGGTTCTGGCCGCTTACCATTACAGTCCATGGTGCGCCCTCAGCCCGATACCAGGCCTTTCCAACTCCTGCCCTAGAAGCCGTTGTCAAAATATTATTGATCATCCGCCCGTTCGGCCAGCAGTTGTGTGTACTGTTAAGGGGGACCTCCCTTTTTCAATTTACTCACTATTTCCTTTACGAACGATTATTTCATAAAACGAATGCCTAGCAACGCTGTTAACTCGCTTCCAGGCTATGTGGACTCAAGTCACTAGCTTTCCTTTTAAAGCTGTAGAGAATTGATAGAACTGATATTATTTAAACAACATTACACAAAACATGACCATGATAACGTGTTAGGACAAGGCGTTAGGATTTATGGTTAGTCTATAACTCGACGGAGTAAAGGCGACTTCTGTGGCAACGTACGATTACATGTGATTTAACCACTGCGGATTATAATGTCTTCGTTGTTCTCTATGTTTCAGAGCCATACAATGAGACTAAATGTGTGAGTTAAGAGACTATAAATGGGTTGGGCTTGATATATTTTAATGCCCATTCGTCACTATGCAATGAAAGATCCGGTTGTCACCTCAAGTTATAATGTTTGGTGGAGAAGGTTGGTAGGGACTTATGGTGATTTTCGGGCTCACATGGGGACTTGTTAAATACATCGTCTCAATTTTAGTTTAGGCAGCACTTTGTGCCGGTCAAAAATACAATATACCTAAATGTTTTTCAATACTCTTTAAAAAAAAACTCGTGTTATACATATTTACTGACTTGTATTGAGTAAAGCGTGCATTTATTTATCCCATATAAAATGTAGCTACATATTTATATAACAATGGCAAATGACAAAAACATTTTCTTCTTAATTTAAAATATATTGTAAATTTTTACTTTGCTACAAATGTGCTACAAACAAAATTATATAAAGTAAATATGTAATGTGTTTAAAGTTATAACTTGCTTTCCGCACATATTACTCCCCTTGTAAAAAAAATTACGTCCCTTAGTTAAACGCATAAATATCTCATCGTTTCAATATGAGGGAAATAGCAATTATATGGTAGTGGAGAATTGATAAGAGTTCCCAAAGTCAATGTCTGGTTGTGTAGTGAATACAGAAAAGTTGTAAAAAGTCAATGACTTTACTATTGCCCTCCCCCCTCCTTTCTTTTTCTCCAATGCGTATAGAATCGATACTTGCTACAAAACCATGGCAGATACTTTCTTAAAATAAACTAAGGCTCAAAGTGAAACATGTCATAATGGTTAAAGCAGCTGTTTTTGTAACAATATTTAGTTGATTATGAGATGGCTAGTACTTTTGACGGCCTCAGGCTTGCTGCCTGTTGTGACTACATGTGGACGGCGTGGTCTTGTATTTGTAACCTGAAAGACGTGTACTAATTTACAGCTTTTCTTGTTGTTAGTGTGTGAACAGCGGCGCATGGATAGCGCCTAAAGTAGATCTATAGTGTAATTCATCATCTGTAGGAGGATATACATATAAAGACACTAACTGGAGTTATTGGATTTGGTTCCACAGAAGCGGAAGGATTAGGAACTCTGTTATTTATTTGTCGGTGTTCTACAGGAGGGTTTTTTTGTTGATGACGTGTTTGTTCGTTGGTGTTTAACTGGATATTTGTTAACTTGATGTGAATATTGATGCCTTTCTTATGTTGTTGTGCTGATATACTTATTTCTTATATGTTCTTCCTTAAAAAACCTTTACTAAATTTTACTCATTTATTAACGCTCTGCTCACGACCCTTCATCCATACTTAATATTGCAGCTCTTACTATTGTCTCTATTGGACCAGAGAAAGGAGAGAGAGCGGGTGGTTCTTAAGACTATATAAGGGGCTTGGAAAGAGAGATAGCTTTAATGATTCCTCTTCCAGGTTCGTCTCGTTCATCCTATTTACACATTATCGGTGTGTTGTCCATAATTCTGGTCAGTTCACTCTCATTGTCGATTTCACAAAAATTGTCTGACTCGACAAATACTCTAAAACCTTAATTCAACCCGAAATTTATTTATATATATATATATATATATATATATATATATATATATATATATATATATATATATATATATATATATATATATATATATATATATATATATATATATATATCTTCCCTATTAGTCATTTCTGACCAAAGAAGCGTACCTTTCGAAATAACTTTCGGTGGCATGAGTTGGGCAATTGTAGATCAAGCTGTTGCCCATGCAGCAAGACCCGGCCTGGACGTCAGAGGAACGGGCTAGCCGATACAGTCTGACACCAGTAGCAACAGCCTAGTCACTAGTAGGATACGGAACTTGCCCTCGGTAAGCATGTATTAGCTCTAGAATTGCCACAGTTATCCAAGTAGGATCGTGTCATCTAAGGAACCTCGACTGATTTAATGAGCCATTCGCGGTCTCACCGTGAGACAGTGTGAACTTAGACATGCGTGGCTTAATCATTTGAGACAAGCATATGACTACAGGCAGGATCAACCAGATAACTGTCCGAACAGATTTCGTTGCTCGCGTGGGGAGGGAGACAGCGCTCTATATATATATATATATATATATATATATATATATATATATATATATATATATATATATATATATAAGATAACTGATTGTCACGAGTGAGTTAAGTAAGAGTCTGCTGAAACGAAATCCAAGTCTGTGTGATGTCAGAGATAAGACAAAGGTCTGAGAGATGTCTGAGATGATAGAAGAGAAATGGTGTTGATGGTGGATAGTGTGACTTAAAGTTATCGAGGGTGAGAACCTATACTGACTCTCTCCTCGCCACTCAGTGACCTTTTGTTCAACTACTGTCACCTTGCCTCCTGCTCTGCTAGGAGATAAGGTTTATTACACTACAGTGTATCCACATACAACAGTACGAGCACAAGTTAACAAGTACAGGTACAGATAGGAAGGGAAATATGATCCGTTAAGTAATTATATATTTTATTAATAGCAGTAAAAAAACGATGATAAAATAAGCATGAAATCTATCACCTCATCAAAGAAAACCTCAATACGATGCAGGTATCAATGTACGAGGCACACAAAAAATAGAAGGTTAGTTTGAAATATTTCAACCACTCAGAAAAAAACCCAAGTAGGCTCCACACTCCGACAATTAAGGGGTGAGGATTAAACTAATAATCCTTTGCTGGAAATCCTGAAATAGAGAGTCCTACCTACACAAACTAATCCCGTTGACTTGTCCCGTTCAGTGACACTGCTAATAAATGTCACTAACTGCTGCGGTCCACCGTGTTCTTAAAATCTACCCTCCTCCTCTATAAATTTGAGTGCAGTCTCCCCGAGTCCTTCTTTGTTGGCACGCGTGCGTTGATGCTCCAGTGGGATCACTGTTAGCCGTTGGAGATATGCTAACCCTCTCTTCTACAGGGAAATGGCGGACTAATCCGTGTAATAAATGCACCCGGCTGTAAATCCAGGTACTCGAGAGGTGCGACGGAAACACTCACGATACAATAGATGCGGAGGAATAAATCCACGTTCTGTATTGACACACTACTAATGTAGCTGACCTAATTAATAGTGGACGATGTCGCTTGATGGAAAAAGAAAACTGGTGCCAATGGAGCGGGCGCTACTATTACTTGGGGGTATACGAATTATTTATGTTTTCCAAGCAAGGGCAATCACCAATGGGCTTGTAATAGGGTGATGATAATAGGCACTACTATAGTTGGTGTGCTACCCAGCTGTATATGGGTTGAGGACTTATCCGGCCGTTATACGAAGGCAAAGTCATGTGACCGGGTGAAGTAGAGGAGTAGACGGGAACGGCACCAAAAGTCAAACTATGTAGCCGGGAGAGTAGATCGTGATAGTGGATTTTGTTGAAGGGATGTAATTCTGTATTTTACTTGATATAAGGGAAATAATCCCAGGACTATTCTTATTGTGTTTCTTCTGGTAAATACTGGTTAATCACCAGAGTTAGTAATTCCAGAAGGGAGGAACAACCCGGGTAATTGGTAGATCTCATAAGTGCCTTGATGGATTCTAAATTGATTTTGAAGGGGTGGTAAGTAATTAGCAACTTGAACAGTCAATGGAAACTTTCAATGGTGCAGAGCATTTGATAAGTCAAAATGGTTATAAAAGATGTTCTTTATTTTCGTTTCGTATTTCAATCAAACAGTGGCAGCTCGAGATAAATTTCTGGTGGGGAAAGGAAATGAAAACTGCCAGCTTTAGCCTCCAAGGCGAAAGGCTTACGGCTCCTTAATACTCTAGTCGTTTTATGATCTGTAGAAATCCTAGCGAAATAAAATACGATTCGAGACTTCAATCAAAACTAGTTCGAACTTACTTCAAGTGGAATGAACCACTCACATAATCGTGGCAGGGGTTAGCGCTGGTTCACTAACTTTCCTGGTCGGTAGGAGATCTCTAGACAAAACGTAGGAGTCAAGGGCTTTTGTTCAATAGTAGTCGTAGCGCCAGGTTGCTCCAAACCTAAACTAAAGAACTCCCTATGATGGTCTGACTCTAGCTTTGAGATAACTGTCTCAAGCTCTAACTGGTTACTAAGATGCATCAGTCTTTATACTGGTCTGGTGCTATGGCTTGCCAGAGGAAATATTTCTCATTGGAGTTAAGACCGGAAACCTTCAAATGATTGGTCTTGGGGACTAGTGGACCGTTGAAATAATCTTTAACCTAACCATCTACGAATCCTCTAGTCTAAAATTATTGTTTCTATGTGATGATGACCAACCATTGTTTAAAGTTCTCTCTAATCTAAATGTTTTCCGGTCTGTCTTGTATGTAGGCCACACAAGGTTTGATGACATCATGGGTTCATGTGTGTCATGACTGATGATGTCATTGATTCTTGACTAGTAGTTTATTTATCTAACTAGTCATTCATAAAATACTTTACTATAAGGCTAACAGTTGTAGCTACTTAATAGTCTACCCTGTTACATACGCCCGGGGGCCGCCACAGTGTATCCCGTAGGGAGACACTTTAGTCCCTAAAAAGATGACTAATCCCTAAAAATATCGGGGTTCATGTATCCCACCAGAAATCATGTTGGATGGAATACAACAATCAATATATGGAATGATGGATGACTCAATTAACGTTTCAAGAATTAATTGTTAGTGGTGGGGACATAGTTAAGGTATTTAAGAAGGGGCTGATGGACATAATCAAGGGACATAAGTAGGGACTGATGGACATAATCAAGGGACATAAGTAGGGACTGATGGACATAATCAAGGTACACATGTAATGACCGGGGATGACATGGTAGGAAGCATTAGCAATAATAATGGGCAAAAATAGAACTGAACAATCAACAACCAACTAGCAAACAGCTTTTATGGGTCGATAGTTATCAAATATCTCTCAAAATACATTATAAAACATAATACATCATGACAAGCGAGTTAACGTCGCAAAGGAGAACTGGAAACAAAAATGGCGGGTGCCCATAAAATATGGCTATCACCCTACACTTCAACTGAAGTGGGTGATAAAATAAAATAATGGAACAAAATGAAAATGGAACCACGAAACTTGGTTGTAAGGTATGGGAAACATGGGTAAGTATCAATAATAAAAAATGACTACACCGGTATAACAGTAACCGGAAATAATGCAAGGATTGGAAACATGGCAATCAACGGACTAAGGTACTCAATGGAGAAATGGCAAATAGTTAAATCACATATGTTAGTGGAACAATAACTGGAACTTCAAACAATCATGAAGCAAAAATGGAGTCAATATTATAATAAGTCATGGATGATGCCAACATTAGTGGCGGGTGAAAATGTATTTTAGTTAAACACTTTTATTAGGTACAACAGGACAACAGCACACTCAAATCTGAGCAAAATCTTATAGCAAAAAAAATTTAAAGGGACATAAACGATGGTCAAAAGTACAGGAAAAAAAACAAAGGGAGATAAAAGATGGTAAAAAGTAATGGGAACAAAAAAAAACAAAGGGAGATAAAAGCTAGTCAAATATCAAATTAGTCAAAACTAACGTGACTTATTAACAATACGCGTGTAAAAGGAAATGCATCAGCAATATATGTGGACTACACTGTTCTTTTGAATCGCGATATCTCCATCATCAATGTTTGAAAGGAGGCCGCAAGGGTAACTGTTCATGTACTGGGAGATTCATCAATGTTTTCCCTGCGGACTAAAATGTAATAGTTCTCCATAAATAGAAATTCCTGGACTTCATAGCATAACTTGCAAACTTGATAAAAGTCCGCAACCGAGATGTCCAGGGATGCATAACAGCTGGTCTTCACTGCAACATCAGGATCAAATAATTCAGCAGCGGAAGCATTGGGTAAAAGACTTGCTTCGTAAATCATGAGAATCAGGGAGGACATCATACGAGAAAACGATTTCAGGGCTGGAAATGTCGACATGACAGGAACTGGCATCTTGAAGTATGTAAAATTCAATTTTTAAACATCTTCGCAAAAATGTTCATTGCTTCCAATCTTACGATGTCTTGCGATGACAGGCGAGGATCGTGCTGTGTAGGTTGGGGTGTAGGGACAATGGCATGGACAACAGGAGTGGACGGGACAGAGCTTCGTGGTGGAGGCTGTGGAATGGTAGGTGGACAACGGGGCTGAATGCGTAATCTACGGGATGGAGGTGTGACAGGTGGAGGTGGAGGCGGAGGGGAGGGACTACGGTGAGGAGAATGAACATAACCACGGGAGTGACGAATACGGGGACGCACATGGGCGGCCTGCTGGAGAAGGTATTTAGGAAGGGGAGCAGAATCGCCAGATGATGTCGAATGACGACGTTTAGAAGTAAAACGAGCTGGGGTAGGAGGAAGATCAGGTTCAGTATCGGAAGAAGCAGAATCGGGGTAACTGTCAAGATCTGAGGGAGGGGGAGGAAAACAATTAGAGGTTGGAAGAGCAGGTTCAACTTCCAAAAAGTCGGAATCAAGGGCGGTATCAAGGTCGGAGGAAGGTGGATGAAGATAATCAGAGGGAGGAAGAGCGGGGTTAGATGAGATATGAACAGAGGGAGGAGGGGAGGAAACGACAGGAGTTGTTGTAACTGGAGGTAGAATAACATCATGCTGAGGCGGAGCATGAGAGGGGCCCGGAGTAATGGAGGGTAACTCAGCTAAACGCGCGTCACGGACGTGGATACGGGAGTACAGTTCAGGAGGAGGGATAGGACCTTCAGAGGTGGAACAAGAACGATAACGTCTCGTACGACCAACCATATGGGAGGGTGAAGAAGGAGAAGGTACCTTGGAGGTGGAGGGAACAGCAGCTCGACGGATTACTCTAGACCGGAGTCTGTGTAAAGCATTATCTCTGGTAGGACTATCACTATCTGATGAGGAAGCATCATAATCATGGGGTTGTACAGGTGTAAGCGTAGCAGGGGGAGTGTTAAGTGAGACGGGGGCAGATCTGATGTTGTCTGATGGAGGACTAAATGAAAGTTCAGACATGGACGGAGAGTTTGAATGGTTATATTGGAGGGTAGCATTTCGCAATGGGCGGCCAGACTGAAGAGCGGGAGGAGGGACTGTGTAGGGGCGTTTAGGTGGTACATTCGAGGAAGAGGAGGGAGAATGAGAAAGTTGCGGGAAAAGAGGCTGAGGAGAAGTACAATTACTGGAAGCACAAGGGACGGTTGTAAAGGTAGGAGAGGAAAGTGAACGGCACTGAGGAGGGTAGTTACTAAACGATACACGCGGATTAGTAACAGCACCAATGGTGGTGGGGTTTGAGTAGGGAGGGTAAGTAAATAAACGGGAAGGAGTAGCGGAGGGGCGTGTATAACACACTGTGGAGGGAGGAACAGAGGCACGATGAGGCAGGGAATGTGATGCTAAGTGAGCAATCACTGTACCACGTTTAATAGTTACAGGTTTCCCAGAAGTATTTAACAGCATGACGGGAAAATCACGCTTAGTGGAAATCTGAACAATGCCATCAACAACATTGATGCAGGGGTCACCAATGATGTCTACATCAGGCAATGGTTCCACTATGACAGAATGGCCAGAAGAGACATAGTCAGATCGTTTGACCCGACCAGTAACGATAGTAAGACAATGAGGTTTTAAGGTGACAGGGGCAATAACTCTAACAAGAGACGCAATGTGGATATCATCCTGAAGAGGGATGAATTCACCATTGACGCGAATCTGTTTCAAGTCAAAGTAAATGCGCACTTTGTGATGAAGAAAGAAGTCACGACCAAGAATGAAATTCCTAGTCATCCCACTAGCAACAATAAAAGGATGCGCAAGAGATTGAGATCCAATGTGGAGGCGAATGATAGCCGTTCCAATAGAACGCAAAGGTTGTCCAGTGACAGAAGTTAAAGAAGTGGAAGAAGGAAAGAATTGGACGTGTTTGCGGATCTGGCGAAATAACTGTTCTCTTATTAAACTAACAGTAGCACCAGTATCCACAAGAGCGCGATAATTCTTTTTATTAATGGCAATTAGACAAGAAGAAGGATCAGGAGTGACCGAAGGAGGAGAGATATAAGAGATGGAAGTCGGAGAGACCGTAGAAGAGGAAGAAAAAATTATCGGACTTTCACAGGACTTGTGAACGTGACGAAATGTGTTTGTTTTGCGAGAGGATCTAGTGCCCAAAAGAGGTGGGTTAAAGCCACACGACGCGATCCTATCTATCGGGTGGCGGAATGGTTTCCCTGGCCCATGACAGGTTGGGGGTGGAACTGTCCACGGTGGAATGAACGTGGAGGGATACGAGGTGGTTGCACGGGGTTGGATGGTAACCATGAGAGCTGGTGCGGCTGACGTTGATCATTCACCGGGTGTTGAGGTTGTGATCTAGCGTGGTTCAAGGTCCTGTTAAGATTTTGTTGTTTCTGCACACAACTTTTTGATGTGTGTCCGGCCAAACCACAAAAGTAGCAAATGACTGGAGCTACCTGTTGAACTTGTAGAGCAGATGGGTGACGTCGGTGTTGAGTGCGCTGAACAAACTATTGGCGATAAGATCCCGGCAATGGAGTATCGTACGGCTGTAACATGGATGGTTGCTGCCAAGATTGACGGTAATGACTGATGTCCATTGGCTCTTCATCTGTGTGATCGTGTGCACGAGGTTCACGCCCAAGTCTATTTGCAAACCGTTTCTTCACATTGTCTTCATTTATTGCTAGTTGTATGGCATCAAGGATTGTCTGTCGGTCTTTCCTTATTAAATGAAGTTTCAGCGCATCTGACTGGAGACCATCGATAAAAATGCCAACAAGTTGGTTTTCCGTGTCAGTAGACGCAGAGGAAGGTTCCACTAAAGCATTTTCAGCCAGGTTTAACAACCTATCGGCATAAAACTGAACCGACTCTTGACGGTCCTGATGGAGTCCGCGAAGCAAGGTCCAAGCGTGTTGGTGGTCCTTAACGGAAGAGTAACGGCGGGTGAGCTCCTTCTGTAGAGAGGCAAAGGTCTCGTCTGGAAATAACTGTGCACGGCGACGTAGATAGTCAGTGACAAGTGACTGAGATGATAAGAAGGCAACACGTTTGCGATCGGCATCAGTGGCTGATGGAATCAATGAAGTAAATTTCTCAATGTCACGTAACCACTGCCGAAAAGTGGACGGATCGCCACAAAAAGGCTTAACAATGTTATTGATGTTGTGCAGATTTGCACTCTGTGTAACCAAGCTAAGGGTGGTAGCAATAGCTTGTAGAGAACTATTAGGAACTTCAGCGTTATCTGGCAATGGTTGACTCAACGCATGCTGTTGTTGCATGTTATGTATCTGCTGTTGTAATAACAGATTTTGTTGTTGGAGCAATTGTACTTGATTTTCAAACTGCTGTTGCATATTTGGATCCATCATGTATAAGCTGTACCTCACCAAAAATGACAATCTCTGGTGTGTGAAAGGTCACGGGCACCAAAAGTCAAGACTATGTGACCGGGTGAAGTAGAGGAGTAGACGGGAACGGCACCAAAAGTCAAACTATGTAGCCGGGAGAGTAGATCGTGATAGTGGATTTTGTTGAAGGGATGTAATTCTGTATTTTACTTGATATAAGGGAAATAATCCCAGGACTTTTCTTATTGTGTTTCTTCTGGTAAATACTGGTTAATCACCAGAGTTAGTAATTCCAGAAGGGAGGAACAACCCAGGTAATTGGTAGATCTCATAAGTGCCTTGATGGATTCTAAATTGATTTTGAAGGGGTGGTAAGTAATTAGCAACTTGAACAGTCAATGGAAACTTTCAATGGTGCAGAGCATTTGATAAGTCCAAATGGTTATAAAAGATTTTCTTTATTTTCGTTTCGTATTTCAATCAAACAGTGGCAGCTCGAGATAAATTTCTGGTGGGGAAAGGAAATGAAAACTGCCAGCTTTAGCCTCCAAGGCGAAAGGCTTACGGCTCCTTAATACTCTAGTCGTTTTATGATCTGTAGAAATCCTAGCGAAATAAAATACGATTCGAGACTTCAATCAAAACTAGTTCGAACTTACTTCAAGTGGAATGAACCACTCACATAATCGTGGCAGGGGTTAGCGCTGGTTCACTAACTTTCCTGGTCGGTAGGAGATCTCTAGACAAAACGTAGGAGTCAAGGGCTTTTGTTCAATAGTAGTCGTAGCGTATTTACAACATTTTTACAAATATCACATAATAAAGTAAAGTAAACCCCCCCCCCCCCCCCCCCCACCCCCCCCCCCCCTCTCCCCAAACTATCATTACGACAAGTCAATAACTATAATAAACAATATAACAATACGAAATTATTTAAACAATATCACATACTAAAGATAAACATACTAAAGATAACACAATATAACAATAAACCATACTAATGATAACCCCCCCCCCCCCCCCCCCCCCAAATAGATTTATTCAAGTCAATATACACACAGGTATGTGTTGTACTACATGGATGAGATGAAATGGTTGATGGTACATTGATGATGACATGAGATGATGACATGTGTTATGAAGTATGTACAAACAAAGCTACCTACTTTGTGTGATGGCCAAAGGGTCAATTAAATATTTATCAACAACAAAAAGTTTCAAATTTGTTCTGTTATGTTGCGTGTTATTTGTTCGTATATCTGTAAAAATATTCTACTATTGTAATGTATGCCGTCATGTACTGCCCTATTCCTACATGTCCACACTAAGTGTCTAAATTCTGCTAATAAAGTTAAAAGTTTAAGTTCTGTCTGTCTTGGTAAAGTCGGTAAAGTATTCAACATGACCGCTTGATACATGTTGAGTGATTGCGGTGTTTTGGAAGCTATCAGTGTTCTTAGTTTGTTTATTGTAGGGACCACTGTCCTACAAATGTAAAACAAGTGGTCCTCTGTTTCTACAATATTGTTACTGCACAGTTTACACCTTGGTAGCGCCTTGCCTGCTTTCATTGCTGAATGCTTGCTCATGATAGGTGTTAAACCGTACAGTAACCTAAATGTAACTTGTTTGGCTTGTGGCTTAACGTTTAATGCGTGAATGTTTGTGAAGCTTTGCGTGTAGTCTGTTATGAAAAGATTGTACCCTCGTTTAATCCGTGTACCTAAATAGGGTTCCTGTGCTGCAACCAATAATTTGTATATGAATTTGGTGTCTTGCTTTACTAACTGTTCGTTTCCTTTTAAGTTTTGTAGGCATATCCTATAAAAGGGTGGTGGGGTCCCAAAGAAATGTGGTTGATTATTTTCTAGCTTGTGTAATTTAATTAACCTAAGTCCAATGTAGTAGTGTGCTAATGGGTAAAGACTTGGATTTTTTATAATCTCCCCTATATATTTAACCTTTAAAGCTTTAATCTTAGTGTTAATGTCTTGTAAAGCTATCCCTCCTTTGTTCTTAGGTTGTATTAGGGTTGCGTGTTTAATACTTTTAAAGGTGCTCCTAAAAATAAAACTCCTAATCAACACATTTATTTTAGTTACAATAGTTTTTGGTATGATTTGGATATTTGCTGTATATATAATTTTAGGCATAATGAAACAGTTCACTATGATACTTCTCCCAAAAATAGTAGCTGTCTTATATTTATATTTCTCTAACATGTTTTGAATTTTATCTACTAACTTTATCCATGTCTCTGTATTGGGGTCATGGGGGTTACAAGAGTAGCTTATCCCATAAATTTTGATTTTGTTAACTTGCGTTAACTGAAAAGGGAAATCTGTTTTATTTGCCCATTTACCTAAACCCATTAAACTAGATTTTTGAATATTTAGTTTGGATTCGTTAGCGTATCCAAACTCTGTAAAGGTTTCTAATATCTTTCTTATGGAATCTACAGTTGCTGGAAGAAATAGAGTATCATCAGTGTACGCTAATGATTTTCTTTCCCCCTGCCCGGGTACAAAAGTCCCCGTGATGTTTACATCTTGTCTTATTTTTTCCAGCACTGGTTCTAGTGTTAAAACGTATAACAGGGGAGACAAAGGGCAACCCTGTCTCACTGATCGTGTCAGCCTAACTGGGTCACTTAAACTATGATTAATTAGTATTTTACTGTGGGGTTTTTTATATAAGATCTCTATCCATGTTCTAAAATAAGTACCTATGTTGTTTGCTTGTAAAGTTTTGTGTAGAAAGGAATGTGATACCCTGTCAAAGGCTTTTTCCTGATCTAGTGATAGTATTGCACTTTGACACTGTCTATCATGCGTGTATGTAATGAAATCCCTTATGAAGTGTGTATGTCTACAAATGTTCCTACCATGTACGCTGCATTGTTGGTCAGGATGTACCAACTTCTTCATGAATAATTTAAGTTTCAGAGTGAGAGCTTTGGCCAAGATTTTATAATCAGTATTTAAAAGCGAAATAGGCCTGTAATTTTTTATTGACTTTCTGTCAGCATTATCTTTAGGTATTAAAGTAATAAAGGATTCATTTAAGCTATTCGGAAGCTCTCCTTTCTGGAAGGCTTCCTCAAATACTTTAATTAAAAGGGGGCCTAAAATTGGGAAAAAGAAAAAGTAAAATTCTGCCGTTAACCCATCTGGGCCGGGTGATTTATTTTTTTTGGAAAGTACTGATAGCTTCCCTTAAGTTTTCTAAAGTTAAAGTTTCGTCTAATTTTTTGCTCTCATCATCACTTAAACGTTTTGTGTAGTGTAGAAATTTATCCTGTATGTTTTCGTTAGTTGGTTCTTTAGTGTATAATTTTGTGTAGTATTCAAAAAAGGCGTGTCTAATATAAATGTCTTCTGTCTGTTGTTTCCCATTCATATCAAATATTTCCTGAATCTGTCTACTGTGTTGTACATTTTGTTCAATCGCTAAATATTGTCTACTGGGTGTTTCTTGTGTAAAAGTATTTAATTTTGACCTAAGGAGAGCTCCTTGGTATGTGTGTTGTTTGTACAGGTCTAGTTGTTCTTCTAAAGAATCAATGTGTGGGTTAGATTTGTCTATCTGTTTTGTTAAACTTATTGCATCTTCCAATATATTTTGTTCTCTCTTAAAAGCCCTGTGTATTGTTGTTGCTAAAGTCTGTGTTCTGTCCCTTATTGTGTTTTTTAGCAGGTCCCAATATTCTGCAATGTTGTTATTGGGGATATCCTGTGTGTAACCCTGAATGAGTTGTGTTATTGTATCTGTGAAGAAGGTATTTGTTAGCAAGTTATTGTTGAATTTCCAATGCGGGGATCTCTTTAATTTTGTATATGTGTGTCCCGTACTTAGAACTGTGTATACTGCTTGGTGATCTGTAAATTTAAGCGTGTTTTTTATATGGTAAGTTTTGTGTATATTGTAATTATTTGATGCGTAGAACCTGTCCAGTCTTGAGGCCTGTCTAAAATATGGGTTTGTCTTGTCGTGAAATGTGAAAGCTTGTGTGTTCGGTTGTAGTTTTCTGTAAACGTCTACTAGGTCATGTTTGTCAAGAATGGGTTGTAAATGTCGTATTGATAGGGGTATTTGAATTTTCTTTCTCTGAGATACGGGGCCTAAGGAACTACTGTCTAAATTGGCCAAAACACAGTTAAAATCTCCCCCTAACACTATTCTAGTTCCTTTGTAGTGCTTATCTATAGTGTCATACAGTCCGTCGTAAAATTTGGGTTGGTCAGTGTCTACTGCGGGTGCGTATATATTAATGAGCGTGTGCGTGTCATGTTTATTGTGTTTGCTCTGTATTTGAATTATGACGGTTCTGCCACAACCGTCTGTCCTATAATGTACTGTGTCCCAATCTTCGTTAATTTGTAAGATGGCGACACTGCTATGCCTGGG
Organism: Oreohelix idahoensis; assembly: GCA_024509875.1. Lineage (NCBI taxonomy): Eukaryota > Metazoa > Mollusca > Gastropoda > Stylommatophora > Oreohelicidae > Oreohelix > Oreohelix idahoensis. Next base: position 881,918 of record JAMPIV010022931.1, read on the forward strand.
GCCTAGGGCGAACCAGCCGTGTTTAAGTCCTAATCTAGTTACAATCCGACTGGCAGAAAAGTGGGACGTAATCCCTGTCTGTTGCAAGAACAAAAAATCAGGTTTATCTTTTTTAATCAGTTTGATAATGTGCTCCAGCTTATTCCTCAAACCGTTGATATTGAGGGATATTAGAACTAGGCTGCTTGACAAAGTGGTATCTGAGGGTTGGCCACTTGTTGCAAACTGTCTACCTGGCAAAGTGGCAGAGTGGCCACTTGCCATATCTAAACTACAAGGCAATGTAGTGGTCTTGGGCTGGCTACATGCCATAGATGAATTACTCGGTAGCAAAGTACTATCTAAAGATTTATCACATGTTGTAATGGGTGTACCTGTTCCACGTAGTTTACTCGACAGAGCGGTGCATAAGGGCTGACCGTTATCTGTCATTACTAAACCACTCAACACATTCATGTTTGCACTTCTGGACAAAGCGGTGCATAAGGGCTGACCGTTGTCTGTAAAATGACTACTGGACACATTAGTGACTGGTCGCTGGCTAAAGGTCGTTGTGCCCTGCTGATTAGGGCCCAGCGCAGGCAACGCTGCGTTGTCAGTCCCTCTCGCCCTGACAGGGGGGAGGGTTGGTTGCCTAATTAAAACTGTGCGCATTTTAAAAGTGTAAATGTGTGTGCCGTGTTATGTAAAGACTAAACAGCAAAAAACTATTTACAATCAACACAACTCTTAAAATACACTGTAAAAAAGCACCTAAACTATAGTTATTTATATCATTTACTTTTAAAATTACATTGCTTTTTGCGAATTTCTTTCTTGCCGACTGGAAAGAGTGCATTCTCCCACGCATTGGTATATTTTTGTCCACCACATCAGTACACTCACAGGGGGGGGGGGGTGACCACGGGATGCATCTTGACCTCACATGCACCATTTGTCATCTGCCATCTGGAGCACATACCTCTTGCTCGCTTGACGCTGGACATCTTACGCTGGGTCCCAGCGCAGGGAAAAAAGACTCGTGGGTGTAAGCTCATGCGTTTACTGGTTCAAACTCCTGCCCGTCTATAAATATACTGGCTTGTGGCATCATCAAGTCAATGTCTTCTGTCATGCTCGCCCAGGTGAGTTGGGGTTCTTCTAGCGTCGCCTCTTCCTCCATCTGATACGCCTCTGTCATATCGGGGTACTCTTTATCTTCGGACTCAGTTTGCTTCGGCTCATCAATTGTTGGTGTTGACACGCTCCTGGGGGAGGGTTCTGATGTCGACGCCTTGGGCGATGGGGGCAAGGTTTTTTTGCTGGGGGAGTTTAACCTCACCTCCTTCGTCTTTACAGCCCTTGTTGCCTGCAATAGCATCCTCTTCCTGTTCTTCGCATTCCTTCTAGACAGCACATCTGTAAATTCTGCCTCTGTGTTCTTCTCACTTTCAGACTCCGATTCAGTATTTTCTGGGGCGGGGGAGTCAGTTGCCCTACTCTGCTCCGCTGGAGTTTTGTCTGCCACTGCCTCTTCTTCTCTTGTTTGCTTGGCTTGAGTGGGGGCCGCCCGCTTCTTTGGGCACTGGCTGACCCAGTGCGTATCAAGCCCACATATCGCACATTGAATTCTGCGCCCGGGCAGGGCCACCCACACTCGCTGTATTCTGTCATCCGTCATCTTCAAGTGCGCGAAGTGTGGTACCTGTTGTTTGGACGGCCTGTAGGAAAAGTTCCACATGTCGTATGCCGTCTTAATTCTGCTGACTTCAGCATTCTTATCTCCGGTCACTTCCGCAGCGATTCTCCTCACCGCCTCTGCTTTCATTGTTGGCGGTATCCAGTGCAGGATACCCTTGGACGTTTCTTTGTCCAGGTGCTCGATATGCACGGTCATCTGTGGATTGGACCACTCTAGCTTTTTGCCATGTAGGCCTTGATAGTGCTTGATCTGCGCTGCCGCAGTTAAAGTGGCGTACCACCTAAAGGGTCCAGAAAACCTGTATAGTGTGGCAATGCCACTCAGTCCCACTCCTGCAGGCCCTGCCAGGATACTCGCTAACAACGAATAAGATGCTCTATTGGCCTGTGGGCCGGTAACAGTAATTATCAGTGTCCCTGGTTTGTGAAGGACTCCTCCTTCCAAATCTTCATCTGTATTTATTTCAATAACTGGCACAATGGGTGCTGACATTTTTCCTTACCTCTTGGTTATAAAACCAAATTAACACAAACAAAAGTCACAAGATTAGCCTAGCTAACAGCTAAGCTAACACTAATATCCGGGAAAGAACAGCAAAACGTAGGAGTCAAGGGCTTTTGTTCAATAGTAGTCGTAGCGCCAGGTTGCTCCAAACCTAAACTAAAGAAGTTTTTTTTTTTTTTTTTTTTTTTTTTTTTTTTTTTTTTTATAGAAGATGTTCTTTTATTTTCGTTTCGAATTCCGAATAAACAGTGGCAGCTCGAGATAAATTTCTGGTGGGGAGGAAAATGAAAACTGCCAGCTTTAGCCTCCAAGGCGAAAGGCTTACGGCACCTCAATACTCTAGTCGTTTTATGATCTGCGGAAATCCTAGCGAAATAAAATACGATTCGAGACTTCAATCAAAACTAGTTCGAACTTACTTCAAGTGGAATGAACCACTCACATAATCGTGGCAGGGGTTAGCGCTGGTTCACTAACTTTCCTGGTCGGTAGGAGATCTCTAGACAAAACGTAGGAGTCAAGGGCTTTTGTTCAATAGTAGTCGTAGCGCCAGGTTGCTCCAAACCTAAACCAAAGAACGCCCTATGATGATCTGACTCTAGCTTTGAGATAACTGTCTCAAGCTCTAACTGGTTACTAAGATGCATCAGTCTTTATACTGGTCTGGTGCTATGGCTTGCCAGAGGAAATATTTCTCATTGGAGTTAAGACCGGAAACCTTCAAATGATTGGTCTTGGGGGCTAGTGGACCGTTGAAATAATCTTTAACCTAACCATCTACGAATCCTTTAGTCTAAAATTATTGTTTCTATGTGATGATGACCAACCATTGTTTAAAGTTCTCTCTAATCTAAATGTTTTCCGGTCTGACTTGTATGTAGGCCACACAAGGTTTGATGACATCATGGGTTCATGTGTGTCATGACTGATGATGTCATTGATTCTTGACTAGTAATTTATTTATCTAACTAGTCATTCATAAAATACTTTACTATAAGGCTAACAGTTGTAGCTACTTAATAGTCTACCCTGTTACAGTCAGACTGAGGCTCCGTGATTTACCGGAGATGACAGGGGTTTGCTGTAACGAAAGCATAACACTGGACAACAGCCAAAATGTATCCGAGACAAAAGTAGCTATTTTTAACTAATTTAGACATGCTGATTACGAATTTGAATTTAAAAATCGTGAATTAGCTCTAGTTTTCAAGATTCGGGGGGAAGGGGGTTAAAGAAAGCTTACAGCCTTTATTTTGGTTGTGAGATCGGTGACCAGGACCGGTATTGTGCCCCCACATATATGTTGTCAATCCTGTGCAACGAATCTGCGCTGCTGGTTGAACCGAAAAGGACGATCGATGCGTTTTACAGTTCCACTGGTGTGGAGGGAACCGACAAACCATCTTAATGATTGTTACTTTTACATGACTCTCCAATTGGACATGGTATTTCTAAGAAGAAAAGCGGCCTGTGGCCTATCCGAAAATTCCCTCTGCTATGCGGCCAGTGCCTCACTGGGAAGGACTTCCTGTTCCGGATCCACCAGAATCTTACACTCTGGATGATGAAGAAGATAATAAGGCCAGTGGACATCCGTCACCCGTGAAAGCATCTACATCAAGGGATCCTGATTTCGTGCCTATTGAAGAGTCTGCACAGCCAAATACAATTACCCAGATTGAATGATCTAGTGAGAGATCTGGAATTGCCAAAAAATAAAGCAGAGCTGTTGGGGTCCAGACTGCAGCAATGGAATCTTCTAGAAGAGAATGTGCATGTGTCTGTGTTTCGTGCTCGGCAAAAAGATCTGCTTCCATATTTCAAAATAACAGATAACCTCATTGCTTACGTTGGTATACTGGGTCTGATGGCAGAACTGCACATCAACTACAAAGACGACGATTGGATGCTGTTCATTGATTCGTCCAAGTTGAGCTTAAAAGCTGTGCTGCTCCATAATGGTAACATTTTACCACAAGATCTTGCTCCCTCCTCTCCACATCAAACTTGGACTAATGACGAATTTTGTAAAGGCCATGGATCGAAATGGGGTAGGAGTTTTATACCTTCTGATAAATTTCCCAGACGTAGTGATGCCAAAATCAAGGAAGGTGTATTTGTTGGTCCACAGATACGTCAGCTCTTCCGAGATCGGCGTTTTGATGATATCCTCACAGGTGATGACAAGTTAGCTTGGAATGCTTTCCAGCAAGTGGCCACAAACTTTCTAGGAAACAATAAAGCTGACAATTACCAGGAGCTTGTAGAAACCCTCTTGCAGCGCTACGAGAGACTAGGGTGCAACATGTCTTTGAAATTACACTTTTTACACTCTCATCTGCATTTCTTCCCTGCTAACTGCGGTGCTGTGAGTGACGAGCATGGGGAACGATTTCATCAGGACATTACTACCATTGAAAAAAGGTACGAAGGGAAATGGAATGCACCAATGCTAGCAGACTATTGTTGGAACCTTGTGAGAAATGCTCCAGAAACTCATTAAAAGCGACAGGCAAAAAGGCGTCGCTGTGAATCATTTCCGCTATGAGCATTATTATCATATGGTATGTATATGCAAATGTGTAAAACTTGTTTTACAGATATTTAAAAATCTAGAAGTAATCTGGTGTTTTAACGGCTATTTTCATATTCAGCAGCCCAAACAACATACAGGTAACTTGGTTTAATCTCAGATACACACAAAAAGTCAAAATTTGTTGTCCAGTGTAATCAAACCCTATGATCAACTCGCTAAATTAAATCATAAACATTACAGCACGGCACAACAGATAAACAGGGTCGAAATAGGTACCGATAAACATACACCTATCCCAACTCTCCCTTTCAGCTGGTCAGTTTTAACCTGGTGGTTCGCAGTTTCTTATTACTCTCCCCTGCTTACCATCCGATCAGCAGACATCAAACAATAAGTGCAGGGCCGGCTTATTGTAGCTTTTGCGCAATAATACGAAGACCGGTTACCCTCAACTAACGCTGGGATGGGTTTTAGGCATGCATACAAGGCTTCCCTCCCCCCTCTTTCTTGGCGAGATGTGACCTTAAAATCAGTCAGGTCGGCTAACCCACCGGCAGATACCCAATTCGCCGACCAGTCTAAACTGGAAGCACTGGCGTTCGACACATTTAATAATTACATACAGCAAATGTCAACAACAGCAGTCTACTCTCGGAAAGCATTATAAATGAAGTTAAAATAATCAACTAATGTACAGGTGCTTACTTAAATTCAAGTTACATATTGGAAAAAATTTATATTTACACAAATCCGGGCTTGAGGCCAAAATATTTCGATTGCTTAGGTTAACCTTTTGGCGTGTTAAAGAATCAATTACATAGTTATCCATATATACAGAGGAAGCCGAGTATTCCTTTTAATAAACTATATCAGACATCAAGTCACACAACCATTTGGCTCTTATAACTAGTAGCAGCATACAATCATAATTCCCTTCTCAAAAAGAAAACTGACTATAGCTTCAGATTTCGGGTTGAATGATTGCTGTAATTTACCACATTACTAAAACCCTGTAAGAAGGCTTACTCTGACTTTTTACAAATCCCAAGAACAAATTTACACTAATTGCCAAGTACTGAACTTGCTTACCAAGACTGTCAGGATCCCCCACTCTATAATAGCAGGCAAGCTGACGTTAAGGAACCCGTTATACGCCCATTGAGGCATATTGAGAATATGGTGTTAGGCCCATATTATCTTTACCGTCGGCACACTAGGGGAGATGTGGTCGGCATCACGCCGTCCGCCTTAACCTTCCCAGAGTTGCTCTGGTACCCATTTGGGGCTGGGTCGACCCAGAAGCCATTTGTGGCCTAAAAAATTCCCACCTCATCTGGGGATCGAACCATAGACCACTGCGCTAGGAAGCCAGTGCACTAACCACTATGCTACCGCGGCTCCTAAGCTGACGTTAAATCTTCTAACTTCTCAGGGCAGGAATTTTAGGACTGAAGCAATGAGAGACAGGCCCGAACACTATATATATATATATATATATATATATATATATATATATATATATATATATATATATATATATATATATATATATATATATATATATATATATATATATATATATATATATATATATATATATATATATATATATATATATATATATACAGTAGAACTCCATTTATCCGAACCCCAATTATCCGAACATCCAATTATCCGAACACTTTTTCCAAAAAAAAAAAAAATCAGATGCCACAGTCACGTTAGACTAAAATTCTGAATCTTTTGATGCGGCAAACTTCAAATGTGTGCGAACAATTTGTAGAGAATGGGATGGCTAATGGTCGGTCGCTTACGTACAGGAAGTCAGTTAGATCATAAAGTCAGTTAATATCTGGTTTACCAATCCAAAGTACGTGTGCGTTCTAGGTAGAACACTGGCTAAACAGACAGTTCAACTTAAAATAATTGTGTCTGCTACTACAGCAGAATAATTTTGGTGTACAAGTATTTCTCTGTGCGATATGGCACCTTCCAGTAGGCCTAAAGCATATAAAAGGAACCGCAATGTTTTGTCAATTGAAACGAAAACAGAAATTATCAAGAGACTAGGACAAGGTGAAACTGTGTCTTCACTTGCGAGGATTTTCAATGTTGGGAAAGCTACCGTCTCTGACATCAAAAGTAACAAGGATAAAATTATGAGTTTTGCATCGAAATTTGATAGTGAAAATGGGTCGAAGAAACGTAAAACCATGAGAAATGCGAAAGATGTGAACTTGGAAGAGGCTTTGTATATATGGTTTGTGCAAAGAAGAAGCAAAGGGGAACCTATCTCTGGTTCTCTGTTGTGTGAAAAGGCACTTCAGTTCAACAATCAACTTGACGGTCCTCCTGACTTTAAGGCTAGCCAGGGATGGTTAAGAAACTTTAAATCTCGTCATGGCATACGAGAATTGGAGAATTAAGGGGAATCTTTATCTAGCGATGCAACTGCCGCTAAAAATTTTAAAGAAACTTTCTTGGCTTTTTTGGAAGAAGAAGGTTATTCACTCGATGATGTGTATAATGCCGATGAGACTGGCTTATACTGGAAATCATTGCCTCAAAAATCACTTGCATCTCAGCGCGAAGCAGCTGCCCCTGGGTTTAAAAAGTGCAAAGAGAGAGTAACAATTTTGGTAGCCGCGAATGCCAGTGGAAGTCATCGTTTACCGGTGCTAATGATCAGCAAAGCCAAAAAACCACGTTGTTTAAAGAATGTGACATGTCTCCCATTGTGTTACAAAGCACAGAAGAGTGCTTGGATGAATAGTGAAATATTTCTTGATTGGTATACAAATCAGTTCATCCCAAATGTGAAGAGGTTGAGAGAACAAGAAAAGAAAACTGGAAAAGTAATTCTTCTACTGGACAATGCACCATCTCATCCAGAGACGGATACATTGAATGCAGTTGATGCAAATTTTAAAGTAATTTTTCTGCCTCCCAATGTAACAGCACTGATTCAACCAATGGATCAGGGTGTTATAGCAAAGCTTAAAAAGATGTACAAGAAGGAAGTCCTGCGTCGTTTATTGTTGGCTGAAGATGAAGAAAGTGTGGTGGCGTTTTCCAAAAAGCTTAATCTCAAAGACTGCTGCTATATGTTAGCTGATGCTTGGACCACACTGTCACAAGATAATCTCAACAAGGCTTGGAGTAGATTGCTTGGGAAAAAAGGAGGAAATGAAACTACTGCAGTGGACACAAATGATGATTGTATAAATGAAGTTGTGGAACTGTTTCAAGCAATGCCCGGATTTTCGGACTGTGACAAAGATGATGCACACATGTGGCTAGAAGATGATAATGATTCTGGTTTTCAGTTTTTGAATGACGAAGAAATTTTGTCTTTTGTGCAAGAAGAAAACCAAATACATGTAGTGACCGATGATGAAGACTCCTCAGAAGTACACGATGTACTTGTAGATTATGAAGAAAAACCAAAACGTCGACCAAGTCCTGAAGAGGCCTTTATAGCACTAGAAACAGCGATGGCTTGGTACGAGCAAGAAGATGACAGCTGTGTTGAGGACTGTTTCGCGGCTTGCAGACATGTGAATGGTTGCAAACATTGGCATGCCTGCACCACGGAACTCCTCAATTGAATAAGACCAGAAATCGCGCAGATCGATGTATGACGCGTCTAGCCTAGTTACATTTTAGTCTATGTGTGGCCATTGAGCCGAACGGCAGTGTTGGAAGATGTGGTAAAACCACTTAAGGATCGTGTTTGAATATGTGGCACAGCCACTGATTATATATATATGTGGAACGGTAGATCCACTGGAAAGTATAAGATAGCGAAAGGATCCGTATCAAAATTGATTATAGGACCAGGTAGAGTCCGTATTAGATTCGTGAACCAAGCAGATTACGTTCACCTTGAACTTATATACACGGCAGTTAAGACCGGGCGATGCAAGCCAAAGACGTTGAATAATTATACATAGACAGGATCTATAGATTTACAGATAATGTACTCACTAGTATTGTGAAGGGATAATAATTCTAAGTATCGGATTCGGTAAGAGTTGGTTGCACACTCTATTACGCTATAAACTTAACGGTTAACCCAGACGAGCTAAGTCTGTGAGAGGAACAATTGTGTAGAGCTTAAAACTATGATGAAGCCAATTTAAATGTGTGAATTGTTGTTGCACCATTGTGTAAAAGGATATATTAAATTGTTCAGTCGTCCATGGAACTTGTTGGTTGCCTGAATTATACAAGTTCTCACTCTATGCTGTGACTGTCATTAATCCTTGCAAGGTCAGTCCAGATTATCACTGGTATTTTCTAAGACTAACTATAATCTAACCAACACTATGGAAGGATTAATATAATAACGACACTGAATATAATAATAATTTAAATCACACCAGAATGGCTTAAAACTGCACTCGAACTAGAAAACTGGAATTGGAATAGATGAATTATAATATCTGAAATATTGACAAGCAACCCAATAAACTCACGTCCAACGGTGCTGAATCTTTTAATAACATCTAGCAAGAAAAGATACAGCGGGAGACCGTAACATACTGGTGTCAAGAAGTGTTCGGACAATTTTCAGAATTCATCTTTTCCGTTACCCAATTGAACGAACTAATGTTCATGAATCAGGCTTCAAGTTGGGAAGATTCTAGTGGAAACAACTTCAAGATCAATTCAGTTCGTCACAGGCAAAGTAACAGTGGAAATTGAACAGTTCAAGAAAGTCTCATTCAAGACGCAAGTCCAAGCTGGCAACTCAAATTTACACATCAAGTTACGAAGGTCAAGGTCGAGTCTTCACTCCGATTAACGGTCGCTGAGTCGCTGAATCAAATCGATCGTATGTCATTCAATTTTTGATCCTGAACGAGCACATAGAACCAGAGAGACAATCCATACACTTGTTAAACCTCCAGAACAACCGGGGAAGTATTTCAACAGAATTTCTTTCAATATCACGTTTGAAAATCTTCGTTCAACCGGTCAAGTCTGCTTCTCTGTGAAAACAAGTCTGAACAGCTGGGAGCATTTTGTTTATTTTGAGGATCACTATGGCATGACCACATGAAGATAAGTTCTTGTCTAAATTAGAGCTTTCGACTAGATTGTGTTGTCCAGTTGGCTAGCTTTGGTCTTCAATTTTTCCTCCACTGTCACTTGTCTGTCGTACTTTGCAGTCCTAGTACTCATCATTACGTGTTTACTATCAATGTATTTTATGTAACTTCGCGGGAGGATGGATAGGGCTTATCATTGCTTCTATATTCCTTTGGAAGATTTAAGCAATTTTAACGACTTTTAGGGATAATTGCTTATATTTGCTTACTGAGGATCTAACTGATTATTAATTTTTCTTTTGAGTTAGGAAATAAATGTTTCTTCAGTAAGCCATATAACCACTTTTCTTGTACTAGTTGTGACGTCAAGTGCCTACGTCATTTAATTTAAATAAATTACTTTCCGTTTTGTGTCACTATTTTATTCTTTTGTGATCTAAACATCTCTCTGTCTCAATGTTAGTTTAGGACGACTTGTATCGTAAATTATTGTAATGTTACTTTAAACATTTTATTTCTCTAATTATTAGGTCTAGTACTTACTTAGTTTCTTTTTATCTGTTTCATAGCGTCGTATAAGTGAATATATCATTTCATTTGCTTGTTACATCCATTGTTTATCGTCACCTGTTCTTGTCTCTGGCTATAGTAAATATCATAGTTACTTTGAGTTAATGAAGCTCATATGTTCATAATATAGTTACTGACAAATAATATACTACTATAAGGTATTGAAAACTTATAACCTTATAAGCATGTCTGCCATTGAGTATTTTCTCAGGCAAGGAAAGAAGTCTGGTTTACAGGGACCATCTCTTCAGGACTTTATTATGAAAAATCTGAAGGAGGTAGAAATGGAAGAAGGAGGTGATCAGTCCTTAATTGAAGAAGAATGGTATTGGAAGGAAAATAGATTATTGAGAATCATTGATGATAGGGAAAGCTTGATTGATGAGTTATTTGATGAGGTGAAAGTATTAAAATCTCAAGTAGATGTAGATGGATCTAATTTTCGATCATTAACAGTTGATTTTTCAAAATGTAAGGAGTCATTAGATACTGCCTTGAGGGAGAATAAAGCTTTGAACTCTGAGATTTTGGTACTGCAAGATAACATTGCAGCATGTCAGAATAAAAGTTCCAAAATCAGTGATGACTGTTCTGATAAGGTTACTGATATTAATGAGAAGTTTTGTAAAGCAAAAGAGGCTTTGGAGGCCAGAATTCAATCACAAGTTGCTCAAATTAAGGGTCTTGTTCGTGATATGTCAAAATTGAGACTCCAGTTGAGAGAGAAGAAGGATAAAGAACAATCTCTTACTCATGAGTTGGTTACTGTGAAAGCAGAATATGAGAATTTTAAACATAAGACCAATGAGACCAAGACTTATGTAGATTCAGAGTCTGATATATTATGTGTTCTAAGAAAAGAAAACTCTGAACTCAGAGATAATATTAAACGACTAAGTGAGAAAAACAGTAAGTTACAACTTAGTAAGTCAGAACTTAGTAAACCTACTCCTTATGTGGAATTAGGAAATTTAAAACAGGAGATCAGGTATGACAATGATAAGGAAAAAGCTCTTACCAGTGAACTGGAACAATTAAAGATAGATTATGAGAATTTCAAAGTTGAGGCCCAGAAACATGTAGATTCCAAGATGTTTCAGATTGTTGGTCTATTAGATGAGAATGAAGATCTATTACAACAACTTGAGGAGAAACAAATAGGATTGCCCGAGAAGGTTGCTGATCTTAAGGAAAGCCATTATAACTCTATTGAAGGACTACAACTTGAACTTCAACAAGAAAAGGCAAAGAATATGGAGATTGTCAGTAGACACTCTATGGAAATTGAACAACTGACTAATACTGCTGCTGCAGAACATAAAGTAAAAGATTTAGAGATTAGTAAATTACATCGAAGGGTGGATGTTTTATTAGATATCTTATCACAGGAACATGTATTGCCATCAGATGGCATTGATTTGGGTATGAAATTGGGTTACCGTGATATTTCACCACACCCAAACGATTTTGTGCAGAAGCATAGCATTTCAAATGCTAAACTTAGTGGTGATGATACAGATCGCTCTCATAAGAGTAATATTCGACTTCCAGCATTCAATGCTAAGATTCATTTACAACGACGGGATAGTCGATCATTCAGAGGAAAATATGGCTTTCCTCATCAGGATTCTTATGTCAGGGTTTCCTGTCATAACCGTTCTGATTTTCATGATGGTAGATCTTGGCGTAAGGCCAATGCTAGGTATGTCACTATGGGAAAAAGTCCACCACATGGGAATAATAATGGTAAAAAAAAACACCCTTACGGGATGTGAACAGATGAAGTTCCATGAGACCAAACTTCATGATGATATTTGTTATTGTTATAGTCATGAGGATCATATTGTTGGTAAAACAGCTGTTGATAGGAAATATACGACATCTCAGGGTGACACTCCTCAGCTACCACATGAGACATCTACTAATGTGGAGGATGTCGTTCATACTGTTTCTATTTATTTTGATAGGAATCGCTATGAACAGCTTTGTCTTCAAAATACAGTCAATGCTGATGGTAGGGAGGCATCGACTGTACCTTCCGGTCGGTCCGTCATGTCATGCTCAGATACGACAGGTCGGATTGACAATCATCGGGCTACACCCGATGGTGATGAGCTGCAACATGTGAAATCTGCTCATTTGGAAGATGTTGATCATCATATTGGTTCCATTTATTTTGATGAGAATCTATATACACAACTTTGTCTTCAAAAGACATTTAATACTGATGTTGTGGAGACATCGACTGAATCTTCCGAGCATCCTGTCATGACATGCTCAGACGTGACTAATAGTATTGGTCATCATTACATGAGTAAACAGCACGCTCATGGTACGACTACTCTTAAGAGTAGGAATGATGTTGGCAAAGGGGATATAAAATTTACTAGAAAGAGTCATGATGCCGGACGAGGGGTAGTTGATAATCATACTCGTCGGGATGATCACAAGGATAACCATGATCGTCCAGCTCTTACGACATGCAAGGAACGAGATATACATAGCAATACCACTGTGCGCGTGACTCGCACGACACATGATAGATTCAATGATTCTCGGGCTCAGTTCAGACCTGGCCGAGATCATATTTCATTGAATCGCACTGTTTTAGTGCGCAATTTGCCTTTGGGTGCGACTTGGTATGCGCTCAGGAGATTTTTCCAGCGTATCGGAGATGTTGAATTTGTTCGTATGTTCGAACTTCAACATTCTTCTCACCAACTTGCATTTGTTCGTTTTGCTCGTTATTGCGATGCTCGCAGAGCGGTGAAATTCAAAAATGGTTCTCGTTTTGCACACCATTACTTAGACGTGCAACTCGCACGCAATTCTACACCACGCACTTTATAGTTGCGTTGGATTATCTATTTTCTTCTGTCTTTGGATGTTTTGTTCTTCTCTACATCCATAGTTTAGTGTGCTATTTCTTATATTTGTTCGCACATGATAATTTTCTTTTGTTAATATCGACGTTATTTTAGAGGATAATAATAATAATAATAATAGCCCCTTCAGTCATAACTGACTATGGGAATGCGCCCCTGAGGTGACAGCCCTCAGCTGCTTATTTTCCTGGTGCTCCTTTCGACGTTTTCTCCTTACCTATGCTTCCTGTGTGAGCCTTTCTTCGCCCAATCTGAGGTGGCGCCGTAAATAGCATCGCCACTTAGTGCGATCGGCAGCTTCATCCTCCCAGGATACTTGCTTCAATTATGTCTGTCATCAGTAATACTCGCATTATTTGTGCTGACTTTACTGATCTATGTATTTTTGTCTTTATTACTGTAGGCAACTATGATTCGTTGCGTAAGTTCATTCACTTTAGGTGTTCGAATAACATGATAATTGCAAGTACTTTTATTAGAATGAATACAAGCGCATGATGTGCCGCCTTTGTGGCGATCGAAAAAATGTCATCACATACTTCGATGACATCTGTCTATTTCACAACACATGGGAAGACCACATTACTGGTTTATCTTCTCTACTTCTTACACTGCGACAACATGGTTTGACTGTAAGACCTTCTAAGGTCCAGATAAGTTGTCAGGAGATTACTTTTCTTGGTCACCGCATAGGTAACCATAGATTACACCCTGATGACAATACAGTCAAGCGGATACTGGAGATTGCCACTCCATCATCTAAGAAACAAGTAAGAAGTTTACTTGGGCTTGTTAACTATTACCATAAATTTATACCACGCTTCGCACAGATTTCTGCTCCTTTGTCCGGATTGTTGGCCAAAGGTAGTCCAAAAAAAAAAAAAATTATGGACACCGCAGTGCGAAGATGCTCTGATTATGATAAGGAATTTATTTAAGAATCCTCCTATCCTGTTATTGCCAGGCATACATTTACCGTTCTTGATTCAAACAGATGAATCCAGCTCCGGAATTGCAGGTTGTTTGCTTCAATGCTATGAAGGGATACTCCATCCATGCTTGTTTGGCTCACGCAAGCTTACTCCAGCAGAACAAAAGTACACAACAGGAGAGCGCGAACTGCTCGCGGTGGTGTAGTGCTTGGAAAAACTATCTAAGTACTTGATAGGTAGAAAGTTTTTTATCTACACAGACCACAGTCTGCTCACGTTTATCACTTCGAGAACTATGAAAAACGCAAGGATTCACAGGTGGTTTCTTTTACTACAAGAATTCGCCTTTTCAATAATTCCGATTTCAGGAACTGATAATAACCTCGCGGACTTGGTATCAAGAAATTTTACGTCACAGGATTGAGATAACTTTCTTGTCTTGATGTTGACAAGAGACATAATTTTATAATTATTATGTCTAATTAGGAATATTAATTTCATTATTTCATTTTGACGTTAGATAACATGCATAGATTGTAGTCGGGCACATCTTCGCCACCACTCTCTCACGTGCCACGAGTGTCACGTTTGGGAGCGGGGGGGATGATGTTGAGGACTGTTTCGCGGCTTGCAGACATGTGAATGGTTGCAAACATTGGCATGCCTGCACCACGGAACTCCTCAATTGAATAAGACCAGAAATCGCGCAGATCGATGTATGACGCGTCTAGCCTAGTTACATTTTAGTCTATGTGTGGCCATTGAGCCGAACGGCAGTGTTGGAAGATGTGGTAAAACCACTTAAGGATCGTGTTTGAATATGTGGCACAGCCACTGATTATATATATATGTGGAACGGTAGATCCACTGGAAAGTGTAAGATAGCGAAAGGATCCGTATCAAAATTGATTATAGGACCAGGTAGAGTCCGTATTAGATTCGTGAACCAAGCAGATTACGTTCACCTTGAACTTATATACACGGCAGTTAAGACCGGGCGATGCAAGCCAAAGACGTTGAATAATTATACATAGACAGGATCTATAGATTTACAGATAATGTACTCACTAGTATTGTGAAGGGATAATAATTCTAAGGATCGGATTCGGTAAGAGTTGGTTGCACACTCTATTACGCTATAAACTTAACGGTTAACCCAGACGAGCTAAGTCTGTGAGAGGAACAATTGTGTAGAGCTTAAAACTATGATGAAGCCAATTTAAATGTGTGAATTGTTGTTGCACCATTGTGTAAAAGGATATATTAAATTGTTCAGTCGTCCATGGAACTTGTTGGTTGCCTGAATTATACAAGTTCTCACTCTATGCTGTGACTGTCATTAATCCTTGCAAGGTCAGTCCAGATTATCACAGGTATTTTCTAAGACTAACTATAATCTAACCAACACTGTGGAAGGATTAATATAATAACGACACTGAATATAATAATAATTTAAATCACACCAGAATGGCTTAAAACTGCACTCGAACTAGAAAACTGGAATTGGAATAGATGAATTATAATATCTGAAATATTGACAAGCAACCCAATAAACTCACGTCCAACGGTGCTGAATCTTTTAATAACATCTAGCAAGAAAAGATACAGCGGGAGACCGTAACAAGCTGTCCTACACAGCTTCTGCTGTTGAAGAGAATGCGGGACTTAGCAGCCAAAAGGAGACTATCCAGTTTGGTGCAAAAGAGGATTCCTCATTATTTTAAATAGTGGGCTACATCTGTGCAAGTACATGTATACGTAAGTTGCGCCTGGTTTTGAATCGTTTGTAATGTTATTTTGAAAACATTTCTCTTTCTTAACAAAAATAATTAATACAAGTAGTACATGCACTGCAGTGTAATAAAAGATTTTGGTGATATAGTGATCTAATACAGTGTGGGTATTATTATTACAGTACAAGTAAATATGTTTTATAGTGTATTTTCCTTGTGATGGTTAATTATTTTTAGAAATATGTGTACATGTATGTTACGTGCAGTCTTTGATATCTTACAATATTATACATAGGTAATTTTTTTGTGCTTAAGGGAAAGTCATTATTGAGTTACTTCCCTTGAAAGTTGTGCCATCTCTTCGATCAAACTCCGCGGATAAATCCATTTTACTGCGATTTATTCGTTGTTTGGGTAATAATAGATTGTTCTTGCTTCAGAATATCTATGGCCTGAATTTATGTGTATTGTTTGTCTGAGTAGGACGAGTCTGTCTTATATCTGTATATCTTTACATATCTAAGTCGAACTATATGTTCTGTTGTCTCTAGAGAGGTCAAAGGCTATTCGGCGGATGTGTCGCTAGAGTGTGGTGTGATTTGGCTTCGTCCTGATAGGGACTGTGTGTTTCCTATGTCGGCCTGTCGCCGGGAAAAAGTGATCTCAGTATTTGTGGGGAAAGTGATAGTCGTCTAAACCTATCGTGTATGTTTTACCCCAGTGTTTATTCATATTGCCAAGGAATGGCAGTTTCATATTTCCTCTACCAAGGTAATCAAAGACACTCTTATGAACTCTCGATCGAAGCCACCATTTTCGATAGTTACGATTTGAATGTCTAAGAGAATATATTTGACTCGATGAAAACGACTTCGATTCCTAGCAGCACTATATTCTGTAGAATGCAGTCAATTGTTCATGATCAAATCTACAGAGCAATGCAATGTTTTATGAATGACTAACTTTAGGACAGATTCATTATCTGCATCCAAACGTGAGTGACAGTTCACGAGTGAAGCCATCTTGGAACCAAAACATGTAGCGACTTTCAAGAAGAGAAAGGGGATGCCCGTATTATCGCTTGTTTAGTCCAGAGATCACTGCTACACATGAGAACCCGTTATTAGCGGTTCAATATTATTATATGAAAAAAATATGTGCTGAACATTATGTGGGAGAATCGTCGCTAAACGAGATTAGGTTTAGAAGCCATCTGAAATATTGTTTATAAGCTGACGTGCTCAGTCAGTGAAGTCAGATGATTTATATGTATGGGCGATGCTGAGGGCTTGGCTACTGACAGTCCATTATAATATTAATCTACATGAGTGCCCATGTAACATAACATTGCAAGACCATTTATCCACTGTACTATGATGTATTATGCCAACCTGTGATTTGTCACTATCTGTGCTGTCGAGTGTGTACGTCCAATTAAAACTTTAGAAAAGGTACACAGTCGTTGGTGTCGATGACTTCCAGTCATACATGAGTGTGAGAAAAGAACATTTGTCAACAACACGAACCCTTATCATCATTCGCACATTGTACACTCAATCCATGTCTACACACCACTGCGTAGGTCAAGTTGACATTCCATACACTACAGTGGAGCAAACAACACCATAGAGATCTTATCAACTGATGATGATGATGATGTCTGCTTCCATCCACTTATATCTATCTTTTGGTGGATATCATTAACGGGAATAAAAATCCAACATTATCAACCTTATAAACTGGTGGGCCAGCTTTCTGGGTTTGACCTCGCAGAAGTTCAGAAGTCAACAGATTACCGATACCAGACCGTTTCCTGTGGCTGATACGACACACTTGCAGTATTGGTTTGCTCTTTGTCAACACTTCGTCACGTGACCTGTCAAGTGAATGCAGTATGTAGGCCAGCGTTGTTGACAGTTTTACATTAGACATTACAGAGTTTCACAGAACAGTTGGATCAATTCTTGTCAATGTTAACAGGAAGACAGTATTTGTGTACTAAGAAGTCCTATTTTCATCGATGGATCTTCTTGTTTTCCATATATGAACTTTAATATTTAAGGCCAGAATGTTTAATTGAATAAAGTGGCAGTTTGTTTATGTTCATAAAAATAACTTTGCCATTACTGTAAAACTGAGCCTATTTTGCAACACATACTATCATACACATAATTTATATATATTTATGTTTACATGTTATTTGTTTGTATAGTATGTTAGTTTCTATGTCAGCGGGTTGTGTTTAAGGTTGGGCGGCGTCCTCACAACAGAATATCCCACGTCATAGAGGGTCCGTTGTGGGCGTTTTCTATAGGTGCAATTTTCTTGATTGAAAATTTGCTGCGACAACTGTTGCTTTTGTGTTAGCTGTGAAGACTGTAATTATTGTTATTTTTGTAATATTTCTTTGTTCTTTAGTTTTGTTTTGAGTTGTTTGTAATTTGTTGGTCTACTCTTTTCTATCTTTCAGTTCTATTCACAATTTGTATTCATATATTGTGACGTCATTGGTGTTGTTATTCTTTGCAGATTCAGTGATTATTTTCATTGATTTCCCTATTTGATTTATTTTGATTTCTGCAAACGTTCTTGTATTGTCAGTCCTATTTGTACTTTATGTATTCTGTTGGTTGACATATGTTTTATATAGGTATATTTCATAAGACACAATTGCCTGTGCACTGCACTTGGATTATGGTATAAACCAGTACCTGATTATTATTACTATTATACAAGACCTTATTAAAGGCTTGTGACCCACAGATATTGGGATAGTATACTGATTAATCAAATCATTGAGAACTTGTGGTATTATTATTGGTTCAGGTGATTAGTATTATTGTTAGACATCATGTCTACTTTAGATTACTTCATTACACAAGGGAAAGCCCTTGATAAGACTGGTCAACAATTAGAACAATGGGCAGTTGCTCAATATGACAAAGCATTAGCTGCAGAAGAGAGAAGAGCTATGGCAGAAGAGAAAAGATTAGAAAGAGAAGCTGAGGCTGCTGCTGAACAAAAGAAATTACAGATGCAGGTGGAGGAAAGGAGATTTGAAGCTGAACAAAAAAAATTAGAAAGAGAAGCTGCTGCGGAACAAAAAAGATTAGACAGTGAAGCTGAACAAAAAAGATTAGACAGGGAAGCTGAACAAAAAAAATTAGAAAGAGAAGCTGCGGCTGAACAAAAAAGATTAGACAGTGAAGCTGAACAAAAAAGATTAGACAGGGAAGCTGAACAAAAAAGATTAGACAGGGAGGCTGAACAAAAAAGATTAGATGCTGAAGAGAAAAAAGCAATAAGAGAACATGAATTTGAGTTGGAGAAATTGAGATTGACAAGTATGAGTAATGTTAATCAGGCATCTAGTGGTAATGGTAAACCTTCTACTTACAAGGTTAAGGTTCCACCGTTCAATCAGTCCAGTGACGATATTACATTCTGGCTGGATAGATTTGAACGTTCTTGTCGTACACATAATGTGGATAAATCACAATACGCTAATCAATTATCAGAAAACTTGAAAGGTGAATCTTTGACTAGATTATGCCTTGTAGGAGAAGCAGATAAGGATAATTATGATGTCATTAGGGCGGCTTTGATAAAAAAATATCAGCTAAGTGAGGAAGGCTATCGCCTTTTATTTAAGACGATGGTACTTGAGACGGGTGTAGAATTCTCAGAATTCACTGCAAAGGCACGTCTCACAGTTGATCGTTGGATTGAGCTTTCCAAAACAGAAAAAACGTATGAAGGACTTATGGATTTGTTGCTCAGAGATAAGATTATGTCATGTGTGAACAAACCTTTCCTTGAATTTATACATGAGCGTAAACCCAAATCTCTAAAAGAAATGGAAGAATATTGTTCCCAATATGTCACTGCACACCCCGACGTGACTTTTGGCAACACTAAGATTAAGGAGAGTATGCCAGTTGCTTCAGCAACACCATACAATCCCAGTTATTCACACAGATTTCAGGGACCTCAAAACAGATTTGATAAAAAAGGTAACCATAATAGTTATCAAAACCAAGGTAACCAATCATTTCAGGGTTCTTCTTCAAAGAACTGGAGACGACCTGATAGCTCTCGACACAGGGGTGGTCATAATTATAGGAATTTCCGTAGAGGAAGTAATTATAGAAACTATCAGGGTTATCCGTCTTGGAGTCAACAAGATCATAATTACAGAGATACTCATTATAATGAATATGATAATGGTAACCAAGGGAACTATGACTCAAACCCAAATAGGGGTTACAATAGAGGTAACAATAACTACAGAGGTGATAATAACCGAGGTAGATCTCAAAACAAAAGACATAAACCACATTTTCAGGCAAACTCTGTACAACAAGAGTCCCATGAAGCCTATAAACAGAGTAAAGATAATAATGATGCTAGTAATATGGCATGTGCCGCTTTTGATTTTGGGAGAGCATCTCAGTGCCCCCAATGCAAAACGTTATTTGAGCCAACCACAGTGTCTACTTTAAGCTGTGGCCATCCTCTTCCTGCTCTTCCGGCATCAGTCGCGCATGATGGAAGAGGGTCTCTTGTCTTACATAAGGGTTTAGTGAATAACAATCCAGTCTCTGTGCTATTTGATTCTGGATGCACCACAATTGGTGTTAGGCAGTCACTCGTAGATCCTTCCCGTGCCACTGGACAAGTAGTCAAATGTGTAACATTTGGCGGCACATTAGAGAAATACTCTACTGCTATCATTAGGATTGCTACTCCTTTCTTTACGGGAGATGTACACGCATGTCTTCTTCCGAATCCGATCGCTGACCTCATCATCGGTCGCATTCATGGAGTCAAGGAATGCACTCCGCAACAAATTTCCACGTGGGAAAGGCAAAACATGCAGATTGCTAACGCTGTAGTCACTAGAGCTCAGGCTCTTAATGTGCCTCAAACTTCATCTATTGAAGATAATGAAGTGCATAACCAAGATAATCCCTTGGTAATTTCTCGTGACTCGTTTATAAAACAGCAAGAAGATGATCCCACTCTGAAGAAATTCTTCATTCTTGCAACTAAAGGTGATCCGAATAAGGACACAAGTCGTAAATCGTGGATTACAAAGAAGAATGGCGTACTTGTACGTATGGTTCAAGACTCCATTACGTCAAGTCATTCTCAAATCCTGGTTCCCAAGAATTTGAGAGTTAAAATTTTGCAGCACGCTCACGACTCTCAGTGTGCTGGACACATGGGTTTTTCCCGTACTAAGTCAAGAGTCCTTGCGGCTTTCTTTTGGCCATTGGTAAACAAGGACATACGTATTTATTGTCGATCTTGTAAAGTATGTCAGGAAGTTAAATCCAAAGGTCCACGGCATGCTGCACCCATTCAGGCGGCGGACATTCCTATTCGGCCGTTTCAAAAAATGGCCATAGACATTATTGGTCCATTTAAGATCAAGTCTGCCAGAGGACATCAGTTTATCTTGACGTGTGTTGATATGTGCACACGTTGGCCAGAGGCTATTCCTCTGAAGAGCATTACTACTGCTGATATTGCAGATGCTCTTTGGCTTATATTTTCTCGTCTGGGGTTCCCCGGAGAGATATTGTCAGACCATGGCACCCAACTAATATCAGATACCATGTCTCAAGTAATGTCTACCCTGCAGATAGATAGATCTTTAAGTAGTATCTACCATCCAATGTCTAATGGTATGGTCGAACGCCTTAATAGAACACTTAAAAACTTACTGGGGAAGATAACTGAGGATCATCCTCAAGACTGGGACAGAGTTTTACCTGCGGCCCTCTTCGCTTACAGAGAGGTACCCAATGAACATACGGGATTTTCTCCCTTTGAACTCGTCTTTGGCGCGCGTCCGCGTGGCCCTATGTCGTTGCTTCACGATCTCATAACATCTGACAATATTGACGATGACACAAAGTCATCCTACGAATATGTCATCGCGTTGAGACAAAAAATTATCGAAGCATGCAAATTAGCAACTTCTTCTTCTGAATTTGCGAAACAGAAGGCAAGGCAATTTGCCAATAAGAAGATGCTTACGACAACTTTGTCCTGGTGACAAAGCATTTGTATTACTACCTTGTAGGGAAAACAGATTACTTATTTCTTGGAAAGGTCCGTACGATATAATATCGAAAATTTCCGATGTCGACTATATTGTCGATATTGATGGGAAGCATAAAACCTTCCACATCAATATGCTTACTGAATTCCATGAACGTCCGGATTATTTGCAACCCATTTTCCAAGCAACGGACAATTCTCCAGTACAACATGGTCATTACTCATCACTGTCCGTGATACAGGATGAGGAAACAAGTTTTTCAGATGTAAATCTTCCTCTTCCAATGATCCCACTTCATTCCAGTGAATCATGGAAGAACGTTACTGTCTCTCCTGATTTGTCTCTAGGAGAACAGCGACAAGTTTCAACTATGTTGCAAACATTTCAGGATGTACTCACTGACATCCCTGGACAAACGAATGTCATTCAACATGACATTGTTCTAACTGACCATACTCCTATTAGGGTTAGACCTTATCCTATACCTATACATTTTCAAGCACAGGTCGAGAAAGAGTTGGATGAGATGATAGATTTGAAAATAATCGAACCATCCACCTCTGCATATTCTTCGCCGATGGTTATTGTGCGTAAAAAAGACAATAACATACGTCTTTGCGTTGACTATCGAAAATTGAATCAAGTAACGAAGTTCGATGCCGAACCTATGCCTTTACTGGAAGAGCTACTTACTCGACTCTCCAAATCTCATTTTTTCACTAAACTTGATTTGTCTAAAGGATATTGGCAAGTTCCTTTATCTGAACGCGCCAAACCTCTCACGGCTTTTTCAACACCTAGAGGTTTGTTCCAATGGAATTTTATGCCTTTCGGTCTTATGAACGCACCAGCTACGTTCGTACGCATGATGCGCCGAATCCTATCTTATCGGTCAGATGTCATTGCATATCTAGACGACATCTGTCTTTTCAGCGATACTTGGGAAGATCACTATTCAGGGTTAGATGAATTGCTGTCTACTTTGCGTGAGCACAACCTGACAGCGAAACCCTCTAAAGCCTATATTGGTTTTAGCGAAATTTCTTTCCTAGGCCACCGAGTTGGTCATGGTTTCCTAAAGACAGAGGACCATAATACTAGTAAGATACTTAACATCTCAATCCCTAAGACTAAAAAACAGGTGAGAAGTCTGTTAGGTCTTATTCAATTTTATGGCAGATTCATTCAGAATCTATCCTCTATCATGGCACCTCTCTCAACACTTCTAAAGAAAGGTTCGCCTAATGTGGTCCACTGGTCTCAGGAATGCCAATGCTCTCTGGATAAGATTAAAACATTGTTTTCAACACCACCTATTTTAGTGCTACCCACTAAAGATAAGACATTCGTTCTTCGTAGTGACGCTTCATCCACTGGGATTGGAGCGGCACTAATGCAAGAGTACTCTGGAACTCTGCATCCTGTAATGTATATTTCCAGAAAACTTAATGCGGCAGAAAGGAATTATTCGGTTTTAGACCGTGAGCTATTAGCTATGGTTTGGTCGATCCTCAAACTACAGAGATTACTTCTAGGCGCACATTTCATAGTAGAAACCGACCAAAAAGCTCTTACTGCTATACAGAGTAAGAATTTGAAGAGCTCGAGGTCTACTCGATATGCAATTGCTCTTCAACCTTTTCATTTCTCTGTGCGAGCTATTCGTGGATCAGATAATGTGATGGCAGACATTCTGTCAAGATGCCCACATGATTCCACATAACTATTAGGGCTTAGACTTCTTGATATGTCTAGTTCTATAGTAGTTCATTTTCTATATCATGATAGATACACATTTGTAATTTAATAATATAATGATTGTATCACTACATAGCGGTTCATGGATGTTTATTCACCGCTGTGCTTTGATGATTTTTTCTTCATAAATCATAAATTTAAGATATCTAATACGAAATGATGATATGAATTTTTTAGGCATTGTGTAATTGCCAGAATTGTATTATACTTTGATGACACCTTCCTGGAAAAATATACTTGTAGAGAAATAATTTCTCTCAGTTTATGAGACACATTCTCATCAGTCGCTCCATAAGTCGACTTAGCCTCATATTAGGCGTTATAGGTATTCCTGATATTTTCATCTGCGCATTATTCATGCGTTGTGAGCCTATTGTACGTTGCTCCTAGATGTATTTCAAAAAAAAAAAAAAGTTCCATTTTTTTTTTTTCCCGGGAGGTGTGGTAAGACTGTTACGTGCAGTCTTTGATATCTTACAATATTATACATAGGTAATTTTTTTGTGCTTAAGGGAAAGTCATTATTGAGTTACTTCCCTTGAAAGTTGTGCCATCTCTTCGATCAAACTCCGCGGATAAATCCATTTTACTGCGATTTATTCGTTGTTTGGGTAATAATAGATTGTTCTTGCTTCAGAATATCTATGGCCTGAATTTATGTGTATTGTTTGTCTGAGTAGGACGAGTCTGTCTTATATCTGTATATCTTTACATATCTAAGTCGAACTATATGTTCTGTTGTCTCTAGAGAGGTCAAAGGCTATTCGGCGGATGTGTCGCTAGAGTGTGGTGTGATTTGGCTTCGTCCTGATAGGGACTGTGTGTTTTTCCTATGTCGGCCTGTCGCCGGGAAAAAGTGATCTCAGTATTTGTGGGGAAAGTGATAGTCGTCTAAACCTATCGTGTATGCTTTACCCCAGTGTTTATTCATATTGCCAAGGAATGGCAGTTTCATATTTCCTCTACCAAGGTAATCAAAGACACTCTTATGAACTCTCGATCGAAGCCACCATTTTCGATAGTTACGATTTGAATGTCTAAGAGAATATATTTGACTCGATGAAAACGACTTCGATTCCTAGCAGCACTATATTCTGTAGAATGCAGTCAATTGTTCATGATCAAATCTACAGAGCAATGCAATGTTTTATGAATGACTAACTTTAGGACAGATTCATTATCTGCATCCAAACGTGAGTGACAGTTCACGAGTGAAGCCATCTTGGAACCAAAACATGTAGCGACTTTCAAGAAGAGAAAGGGGATGCCCGTATTATCGCTTGTTTAGTCCAGAGATCACTGCTACACATGAGAACCCGTTATTAGCGGTTCAATATTATTATATGAAAAAAATATGTGCTGAACATTATGTGGGAGAATCGTCGCTAAACGAGATTAGGTTTAGAAGCCATCTGAAATATTGTTTATAAGCTGACGTGCTCAGTCAGTGAAGTCAGATGATTTATATGTATGGGCGATGCTGAGGGCTTGGCTACTGACAGTCCATTATAATATTAATCTACATGAGTGCCCATGTAACATAACATTGCAAGACCATTTATCCACTGTACTATGATGTATTATGCCAACCTGTGATTTGTCACTATCTGTGCTGTCGAGTGTGTACGTCCAATTAAACTTTAGAAAAGGTACACAGTCGTTGGTGTCGATGACTTCTAGTCATACATGAGTGTGAGAAAAGAACATTTGTCAACAACACGAACCCTTATCATCATTCGCACATTGTACACTCAATCCATGTCTACACACCACTGCGTAGGTCAAGTTGACATTCCATACACTACAGTGGAGCAAACAACACCATAGAGATCTTATCAACTGATGATGATGATGATGTCTGCTTCCATCCACTTATATCTATCTTTTGGTGGATATCATTAACGGGAATAAAAATCCAACATTATCAACCTTATCAATGTACTCGATACATTATGTAATCCAATTATCCGAACATTTGATTATCCGAACAATGCTCGGTCCCATGGGGTTCAGATAAATGGAGTTCTACTGTATATATATATATATATATATGTATATATGTATATATGTATATATGTATATATATAAATATATATATATATATATATATATATATATATATATATATATATATATATATATATATATATATATATATATATATATATATATATATATATATATATATATATATATATATATATATATATTGCCCTTAAGGTAGCAGGTGTTCAAGCGTTAGTGGAACACCAGCATAGAGGGGTAGACAACAACTCATAATATCTGACCAGAGAATTCTCCTGGGAATGCAACTTCAAGAAGATTTTGAGTAACATGTTGAAATGATTACCCCAAATTTCCCAGGTATCAAAAACAGGGGACACCTGCACGCTTCGAGCGACTTTTCCTGCCGTAAGTCTGGCGTAATAGTGGTCCCTGAAACATTGAAAAGCGAAAGCCGTCCCCAGTGTCTTTTTACCACCCGTGTATCTGCATAATATGATGGCATTCCATGGAGCACTGAGACGGGGTCCCGGGGACATAAAGTACACTCGAAGAAACACCGCGCTGTGGGTGAATGTAATAGGATTTGCACGTGGACAGCAAAGGCGGCTTATCATCCCCGGACTCAAAGAAACAAAACGAAGAGTTGTAAACGCTTCGAAGATTACTCTGACCAACTTAACAGACAAGGGGAGTGAACCTGTCCTAGTAAGAGTGACAGCGAGTACTCCCCTTTCATCTACAGAAAAGAAATTAGAGAAAAGAAATAATGCAAGTGGTAATAACAGTCAAGAAGAAATGAGGGGTGGGGGTGTCGCTCCACCCGTGCCCAACAATTTATTACCCATCTTCGTCACACTGATTCATACAAAAGCAGTTCTCTCTATAATTAAATCGACTTGTAATTTGTAAATACATATATCAAGTTTAATAATCAATTATTGTTTAACACGAGTAAATAAATAAGTGATGTGTATGAATTTACACTATATAGTTTTTCCTCATCGACAACTGGTGAGAGTGGTTTCACGTGATGGTGATAATTTTTTTTTTTTTTTGCTATGGCCTGGTTAAAATAACTTTAAAGGCTAGATGCTGAAACTGGTTTTTCATGACTATCATTATCATGAGCTGAGGTTGCCAGCCTATTGTAGACATGTACAACCACCTGCAAGTTAAACTTGTCACATGCAAAATATAAAATGATAAGATGTTCAACTTATCCAGTATCGGGTGATAATTTACATACGCCTGGCAAAGGAAGATTTCCGTATAACGTTGGGCTACGGATTATGATTCCGCCTTACGTTACGTCTGTGACAGCGCCATTTTCGTCATTTTCTCCTTCCTGCTGCGGAATTTTCGTCAGCGCCATCTTCTTCATGATCTAAAAATAGAACATTAGTCATGTCTGCTGACAGAACAACAGCAAATCAGAGGTATACTAAACGCGCAAAGCTTAGAATTTCAATCTTCTCTGTCATTTCGATTGCAGAGCTCCAGGAGAGAAGTCGCCGAACCAGAGTTGAAGTAAAGTTGCCTTGGACACGTGAGTAAATTTAGATAGAATATTATTCGTTAACATTTTGAAGTCCTGATAGTGTTAGAGAGAATATAGGACTATAAGTACACTATTAATTTGGCGTCGTGTTTAAATAATTATATGGTCCATTCAAAATTATTTATTTCGCGCGCAGTTGGTTTTAGATCTAAATTTATTCGGACATGGCGTGACTGGAGTAGATGGTCCGTGTTCAGGAACTATAACACGTGGCCGGTACTGGAACTGACATTTTCAGTTATTACATTTGTGTAAATGAAATGACTGGTTCAGTATTTCTATATTGTTTGGGGTTAAGGAAACCTTCAATGATGTTGTGTAAATCCGACACGTAGTCGGTTTGAATAATATTTAATTGTGGCGCGATTTAGATTGTTATATTTATTAACTACGGTACTGATGCCAAAATAGTTTACTTTAGTATGGCGAGTGCTGCAATTTATTAATATATTACAGCTTACTTGAATAAAAGTATGTGCTTCGTCAGCAATGTTAGACTGATAATTTGGTGTAAATATCAGTAAGATCGGCTGTAGCTAATTTGTGTTCTCTTTCTCAGTTTGAAAGTCCTTTTTACAGTGTAAAATCACAATTGGTTATCTGTAGCTTTTTAAATAGCTCTGTTAAGCCATTATTTCTATAATAATTAGTATTATAATGTGAGGTTACTATAGAATTTACAACCACACGGCTTTAGGTGGGTTGTTAGCGTGGCTGTATGCTGTTTTTGCAAGATGGAGTAACCATGAGAGCACGTGGTACTACTGTGTGCCTTTGGGTAATTGATCATGGCTGACTGTGGTGAACGTATGTTTCTGAATGGTAAGTGTTATTACTTATGCTAGTTATGTTTCACTTAGACATTGTTTTTATATACTGTTTTTCAGAACGTCCACGAACACTGTCTGTGTGTTCAGTAAAAATAAATGTTGTTCTATATAAGGCATTGTGTTGCTTGAATTGCTAAATCTGTTGCTGAGGGGGTTGCAAGCATCCAATAATTGCAACCCCTGCCAAACGATCTTTATTTCAATTTTCTTAGTGCATGGGTCTTGGGTGTGAGGAAGCTACGTCGACATAGGTTTGCCTCAACCACACCTAGCCCTGTAACACTTCAATTCCCAATGTTATCCCGTATATAGGTTCCGAGGACTTTGTGGTTAACAGTATTGTAAACCCAAGTTTTCTTTCTGGTTAATTTAAGAAGATCCTCAATACGTAGTCCAATCCTCTTTATTGAAACCCTACTTGTCTGAAAGTGTGATCTTGAATCAGTGGAACACGGTTCCGGAGTCTAACCTCGAGCTACAATATAAAAGACTTTTTCACCATCCTTCCATAATAATTCATCCACTATTAATGCTACCGCATTTTAGATTTCTGCAATTCGTAGCAACCCTCATCTTAATTAACAGGAGCCCGCCCGCAGTAATGTTGCATTTCTTCCACATCAAAGTACATTCGCAGTTTATCTTCCAATTACTATACGGGACGCATGGTTGCCATGCTTGGTGTGAACAAGTACGTTCACGCCTATGTTTGCTTTACACAGGTAAGGCAGATTTGTCTGTCTGCTCCTTGCTTTGTTATTAACGTTATCTCTACCCAGGATAGATCATGAGAAAATAACAACGCGAAATATGTGTCATGCGTTATAATATGAGAGAAATTACGAGTAAAGAAGAAATTAATGGAAGGCACAATACAGAGAAAAAGACAGGTAGAACACTATAAAATGAAGAGCACGGTCATTTTCTTAACAATAGAACTTGATTCTCCGAGTAATTGCCTTTTTTTATGGAAAACATTAATGTCTTTAATGGTTTTGAACAATATTTATTGAGCTACGGGTTGGGATTCCGTTATTTTGAATTGTATTTCAGTTGTTCTGTGATTTTACATGTGTATTTATATAGATTTTCTGACTTGCGTTTTTCGTTGTAGTTTAATTTTAATTTTTTTTTTCTTCAGACTTCAATGTCCAGAGTGATAGTTCCTACTAGAATACATTCTAGACTTTATTGTTTAGGATACCTTCTATTGATGGACGATTAGTTTGAATAGCAAAACACCCATTTGGTTGTTCTCTTTAACTTGTGTTTATTACTTTGCAGTATGTTGAGGCGGAATTGTTTCGTGTCTTACATGTATGGGACATGGAAAGTTTGTTTTACATTGCCTGTTCTAAAAATTACTGCAACTAGTGCTAATTGTAACCTTATCTGTTCTGCAAGTGATTCGCAAGAAAGCGTCTGCCAGGTTTACACCTCGACGACTTGCATATACTTTAAACAAATGCTATTTATTACATTAAGTTTGGTAGTAGTAGAAGCCTGCTCCAATCATAACTATGAGGATAACGCGCTCACGAAGTGACAATCCTCAGCTACGTTGTGCCTGGTGTTTGTTATGGCGGCTACTTTTCTTTTTTGCTTGTTGTAAGAGCCTGGCGCAATCTGAGGTGACAACGTAGATAGCATCTCCACTTAATGTGACATGCAGCTCCGTGATCTCATATTGCTGGACTTATCTCATCATGTCTCGTGTACACGTGTTAAAACTTCAGGTTGGGCACAACATTAAGAATAATGTAGTTGAGTGATGTTTAAATATAAATTAAACAAATAAAAAGGTATTAGATTAGTTTTACAAATTAACGGTACACAAGAAACACGGGACTTTTTGACCATCCGTCAGCCACAGTTATAAATAAACAACAAGGACAAGAAATATAGACAGGTTAAAGAAATATACTATAGACACTACGCAACACGTAATGTGTATATAATAATATATATTAAATTTAACAACACAGGTGAAGAGCAATAGCAAAGAAAGGAAAATACAAAAACCGAAAAAAAAAAATATAATGACAATTAATTCAACAGTCAACGAAAATCAAAGGCAGAAAACAGAATAACCAAACAACACGCCTTGATATGACACTATCGGCAAAAGATACGGAGAAGCTGTAAATACAATGACGACAGGAATCACAAATGTTCAGTACTTTATTATGACTCATATACAACAATCTTGTAAACTAAATAGCTTTTAACTAACTTTCTTTATTCACTACACAACCAGCCACTGACGTTGTGAAATATTATCAATTTTAAATACAGCATCCCATCACTTTTTCCCTCAGTACTAAAATATTAAGATACAGTTATGCTATAATTCTTAGGTATGTAATTTCTATTACCTTACTTACTTAGTCGTTCCCCTTCTACCGTGAGGTGTAGAGGTTTGGAAGAGAGAGCGCCAGACCATTTTATCAGCTGTCTTCTTCCTGGCCTGGTTCCATTCTAGTCCTCGGTCCTTCAAAGATTGTCTAATGTTGTCCTCCCAGCGGACTCTGGGTCGTCCTGGAGGTCTGGATCCCTGGCTCTTTGTTTCCCATGCTTGTCGTGGTAGCCGATCTTCTCCCATTCTGCAGACATGGCCAAACCATCTTAGTTGGGACTGTTCTATTTGGGTCTGCAGCGGGTGGGATTTTAGGCCTTGACGGATCGTCTGGTTGCGGACCATGTCTCTTCTTGTTACTTCAACCACTTTCCTCAGATACCTCATTTCTGAGGAATCCTCGATTTATGGCCTGAAAAAGCCTCCCAGCTGCTGCTTTTCGAGTGGCCAACTCTTCTTTGATGCGTCTTTTTCGGTCTATAATAGCTCCAAGATATTTAAAGTGGTCGACCTGCTCCAGGACCTGTTCTCCCAACTTAATCTGATGTTTTCTTTCTTCTCGTGATATCACCATGGATTTTGTTTTAGAGCTGCTTATGACCATCCCTCTCTTCTCCAGCTCTTCCTTCCAGACTTGCAGGCATGATTGGAGATGTGCCTCTGATTTAGCAATCAGGGCAACATCATCAGCAAATGCCAGCTCCGAAATATAGACCTGTCTCATCTTCCAGTACCCCACTGAATACTTTCTTGTTCTCTCCTTACATGCCTTGATGACATCGTCCATAAGGAGTATGAAGAGGTAAGGTGATAGGATATCACCTTGTCTTACACCAGTGGTGGTCCTGAACTCTTCTGACTTATGGTTTGCTGTCCTCACATAATTTCTGCAAGACTTGTAGAAGCTCTGTATAGCATGAATCAGAGGTGCTGGGATATTCTTCCTTGCCAAACAGTCCCAAAGTTTGCTCCAGGGGACCCTGTCAAACGCCTTTTCCAGATCTATGAAACAAAGATGGATCTCACTCTTATACTCAAGGGCCTTTTCACTCAGCTGTCTGAGTGTGAAGATTAGGTCTTGAGTACTTCGGTTTGCTCGGAATCCGCACTGGACCTCATCCAATTGTACCTCAGCTAGGCGTCGGAGTCTCTGCTCTAGAATTCTAGAGTAGATTTTACCAGGGACACTGAGAAGGGATATGCCTCTATGGTTTCCACATTGTCGATTGTCACCCTTTTTGAAAATTGGTGTTATGATGGCAATCTCCCAATCCTTTGGTATGGTCTTGTTGCACCATGCTGTCTGTAGGACCCTTAAGAGTAATAGGTCGCCTGATGCTCCCATGTACTTAACCATTTCTGGTGTTATACCATCATGCCCTGCTGCTTTGCCCATCTTGATTTTCTCCAGTGCTGCCTTCAGTTCTTCCATCTTTATGTCATCTTCATCACCTTTTGTTTCATCTTCTGTGCTAGTGGTTATCGTTTCTGATGCTTGACCTTGCTCACCATCAAGGAGTTCTGAGAAATATTCTTTCCATCTTTCCATTACTTCCTTCGGGGCAGTAAGTAATTTGCCTTGCTAGTCCTTTATAAATTTGAGAGTGCATTGTTTTTCCTTCCTCATGTTCTTTAGGGTCTTATAGAACAATTTCTGGTTTTCTTGTGCATCTTTTTCTAGCTTTTCTCCAAATTCTTCCCAGGACTTCTGTTTTGCTGCTAGCACTTTGTTCTTTGCTTCTGTTCTGAGTGTCACATATTCTCTATATTTTTCCATTTGTCCTGTTGTGTTTTTAGCTCCTAAGTATTGTTTCCACGCCATTTTCTTCTCTCTTATTTTCTCTTTGACTTCCTCTGTCCACCAAGGTGTCCTCTTTCTCTGGTTCCCAAGTCGGACTTCACCGCATGCTTCTGCACCAGCTGTCTTTATGATATCCTTGAATTTATTCCAGAGGGTTTCCAAGTCATCAGGTCGTTCTTCTGTGTTGCTCACTGCTGTAGTAATAAGCCTCTGATATCTGGTCTTAATTTCTGACTCTCTCAGCTTGTAGGTCCTAATGCTCATTTCTCCTGCTCGTTTACTTGGTTTCTTGCGTGATGTTGGGCATTTCCTAGGCTGAGCAACTCTTTCAGTTGTTCGTTTGATTGTTAGATTTCTATTACCAAGGGACGTAATATGTCTTAGAATAATAATAGTACTATTTAAAGCATTACTTTTTCACTAAATAACTTATTTCAAAATGTTTACTGTAAAATTAAGAAAAAGTACTGATTGTTTTGTACTTTGTAAGGATTTTTCTGTTTTTTCTTCCTTTTAATATTAATATGCATTTATTTTTGTAAAGCGATAAATAAACATACTGGGCGCAAATACTGGTTACTAATTACGTATAACACGAGTTTCGCTTTGTTGCATCTAATAGTTACGTTTTACCATATATTTTTGACCGGCACCTAGTGCTGCCTAAACTAACGTTCTGATGCACGAAGATGATAAGTGCCCTTGTGAGCCAAATAATGACCAAAAGTACTCATCCCAATCCACAAAATATTATTGCATCAGATGACAAGAGAAGCTTCCATTTCATTGTGATTTGTATGGAACTTAAAAAAGATTGAGTCGAACACAAAAATAATCTTTATCTGACATATTAAGTCACATTGTATGGCTCTCAAACACACAGAACAGTGAAATAAGCAGTCGGTTATAATCTTGTCACAATCCTCGTGATTGGTAAGTAACCCCAATTAATTTGTCTTGCGTCGCGTTATAGCCTAACCATAAATCTTAAAGCTGAATCGCCAACCATTAGGATGGTTAAGTTTTTCTGTAATGTTGGTTAAATAATTTCAGTTCTATCAAAACTCATTAGCTCCCTAGGAGCATATCCCGTCAAGAAACACACACCATGTCTTCCACATGTCAAGTGTCATCAGCGCCCTCTGGGGATTCTAGAACAAGGTCTTACCGCTAAGAATGTCAACAGGTTTAACCAATGTCTGTCAAATACCTCGCCAGCGTCTTCTTCCGATACTTTGTTCCGCTGGTACTTGTCTGGTTCTTGTCATCAGTTCCACACTGGTGTCGTACCATTTCAATTCTACAACTCTACACGAGTATGCAGATATTGTAGTCCTTTACAACTAATTTGGTGACGTTTAATAGACATTTATTCGTATCCAGATTTCTAAGTAGCATTATTGTTTTACCAATATTGAGCTTCAGTAGGTACTGAGACATTGCAGATGGACACTCCTGATTCTGTAAATGATCTGGCAAGTCAATGGGATCTTTAAGACGCGTCAACAGTGAGGAATGCAGTCAGCGACCCATAGCTAACTGCTTGCGTCAGGGTCAGCGAACTAGAGCTGACCAAGACCCTACTCCACCTCCAAGTGGTGGTCCTGGAAACAGGCTGCATCACTGCGGTTTGGCTGAGAGAGTAGGAATCGAAGTGGGAAGGCAAACCCGGTCCTAAAAAATGCCGTGCGAAGTTGGATGTGTCGGGCCGAAAGGCGCAGATATCGTAGCTTTGCTGTAAACGGCGACACAACGCAAACAACGTCCTTTTCAGGACGAACGAAGAAGAAGAAAGAAGATCTTCAGAAACTATTGAGCTAAACGCCAAAATAAAAAAAAAAACTAAAAACAAGAGCAATAGATAATGCTAAAGAAATTGTATACCTTTACGATGATAGGAAACTCTTTACAGAGCGATACAACAGGAAGCAATCTGATCATCAGAAGTAGTCCCCCCGAGTAGTATACAATGTACCTTTTAGGTAGCATTGTGGTGGCACGCTGTGGTGGCGCGTGACTTTTATATAAGGAAAATGTGGTGGCGCGTGACTTTTATATAAGGAAAATGTGGTGGCGCTTTGTGGTGGTGCGTGACTTTTTATATAGGAAAATACTCCGATGACTTTTATATAGTAATATATTAGTTCGATAATGGTGTTGTTTATTTAGATAACAAGAAGACGATATATTTAGATAACAAGAAGACGATATATTTAGACAATAGGAAGACGATGTTACAACAGTTAGACGCAATATTTAGAATAGGAAGACGATATATTTAGACAATATGACTTTTATATAAGGAAAATGTGGTGGCGCACTGTGGTGGCGCGTGATTTTTATATAAGGAAAATGTGGTGGCGCTTTGTGGTGGCGCGTGACTTTTTA
This sequence comes from Oreohelix idahoensis, assembly GCA_024509875.1. Classification (NCBI taxonomy): domain Eukaryota; kingdom Metazoa; phylum Mollusca; class Gastropoda; order Stylommatophora; family Oreohelicidae; genus Oreohelix; species Oreohelix idahoensis. Next base: position 916,581 of record JAMPIV010022931.1, read on the forward strand.
TATAGGAAAATACTCCGATGACTTTTATATAGTAATATATTAGTTCGATAATGGTGTTGTTTATTTAGATAACAAGAAGACGATATATTTAGATAATAGGAAGATATATTTAGATAATAGGAAGAAGATGTTACAATAGTTAGACGCAATATTTAGAATAGGAAGACGATATATTTAGACAATAGGAAGACGATATTTAGACGATATATTTAGACAATAGGAAGACGATATATTTACAACAAGAAGGCGATATCTATAGACAACAGTTGGACATATATTACAACAGTTATACGATATTTATATACATATATATTTTACAACAGTTATATAGACATAGGTAACAAAAGATTTTAGTTAAAATATTTTATTTGTCAAATACTGTTTTGTAGTAACAAAACATATAGGAACATATATTTTATTCAAATAGCAATATGAGTATATATTGACAAATAGTAGTAACACATAGAGACATGTAATTTATATTTATATTGGAAAGACAGTGTGTATTTCAATTAGTGGTGTTTTGTTACAGTAGTAACATTATCACAGATTGGTTTTATACAATATTTACATAACAAAGGGATTTTTAATATAGCACCGGGGTACAGCGGCAGGCAAGACCTTGAGGGATATGTGTCGTCACATTGTCGTCACGTCGTAAAAAATAGAGAGGTGCGTATTGTGTGTGTGTGTGTGTGTACATAGTGGAAGACAGAGAGTTTAGATGTTGAGGGGTGATGTGGTGACGTTGTCGGGATGTACTTGTCGTTTGATGTAAAAGTAAGACAGGGCGTTGCGGTGTTGTTCGTATGTGTAGATGGACGATTTGTGTGCTCGGAACCCAATATTTTTCCCGCCCTGTGCTTGTTGTGTGTTGAGTACTTCTAAGAATGTGTTTTTGTCGATTTTGTTGTGGTGTTTGCTGAGTCCTTTTGTGGTGGTCTTGTCATAATCACCAAAAACAGTGATAAGTCTTGCTGCACAGAGAAATCATCCCGCTGCCTTCGTATTCTAATTTAAAAAGGCCCGGTGTGCGTTTGTGGTATAATATTTGTTCGCGACATTTCTGACAAACGGCGCGCGTTTTACCCTCGGTAGCGACGAAAACGGGTCTATGTTCGGGGCATACTTCGGCGGGGAACCATTGGTAGTAGGTACTATAAAATTCGCGTCGCATAGCGGGCTTAACAACGTCCGCTAAGTTATTCGCGCTAAGGGCCAAGTAAAGATTGTCGGTGTCTGTCTCGCACAACTGAAAGTCTGACCTATCTACAACCTTATCTAGACAGTCGTAATAAAACTCTAACATTCTCAATTTGGCGTACTGATACACGAAAAACCCTATCTGCACGGGCAGGTCCCAACTAATTGTCTGTTTAAGTCTTTCTACTTCAAATATCTCGTCCGTCACTAACGTCATTTTCCTAAATCGGGGGAGTTTATTAGTTCAGACGTACCCTCTCCCATCGTGTATGAGACATCCACGTGCTTCGCCTTATTGGTCAATGTTTTACCGTAGGCGGCGTTACCCAACAGTTTCATGGTCTCGCTGGTAATTGCGTAGGCAGGATCTGTATCACCTTGTCGACGCGCGTTCGAAACAGTGTCTCCAAACTGTTTAAAACACGTCACAGGTGCATATTGAATCACCTGGTAAATACAGGTGACTTCTAATCCTTTGGTCAGGTACCATCGAAGCAAAGGTGTTGCCAACAGAATCTTTTTGCCCACATAACTCCCGATCAACGTCCGTCTGGGGGTAGTCAGAAGCTTGTGTTTCTCGGCGTATTCCCACATGAAAGACCCAATATCGTCTCTCGTGACATCGACATTTTTGAAAATGGGCGTCATTTCCGAGAAATGTTCTTTTAGGGAGTCGGGGACATGAATGTCACACTCGACTAGGCCAAACAAGGTCCCGTCTAACACAGAGGCGAGAATCTGTTTTTCTGTTAATGGGTACCGGCATTTGGTGTACGAGGGTTTCCTGACCGAGAAGGTGGCGCTCAGAAAACGACGGATTGATGGATCGGTTTTCTTCAATTCCTGCCACTCGCATTCCCACATTTCGACCAATTTGACGTCGCACTCGTTCTTCAAATAATCACCAATTTCCAGCGTCTTTGCGTACAATTCAGTCAAATGCTTTTTGTTGACTGGGTTAACGTCACGACCGGCGGTTAGTGGGTAGTCAGGGTGGCCGTGAAACAGACAGCCGTGGAACTGATAGGCGGTACGAGAGTATTTGTCCCAACCGTCTATCCTAATGTACATATAACCCAACGACATTTCACGACCGTTAAACTGGGTTTTCAAAACCACTTTATTCTTGTGCGAGACCCAACTCAACCAGTCGCGGCACTGCATGGTATATTTATGGAGTTTGTGGTGCTTGAAACCATCCTCCCTGTATCGTCTAACGGGAAAGTCAGTGGGCATTTTCTGCATTAGCGCCCACAAATAAAGGGCGTTGGCATCAAAACCTTTAATGCATTGTACCGTTTTGCCACCTCTAATGCGCGTTTTGCCTTGTTCGTGGAGCCTATGAAATATAATGGAAGGTCCCCCGACTATGTTTTGGCGCAACGTGTGGTGCAAATCTGCCTCCCGCTCGCAGCATAACGAAAAAGAGACGTTGGATGGGAGGGTTTTGAAGAAGTATTTTAACGTGACACCGGGTACGGAAATCGCGTCTTTGAACATATCTACGCCTAGGTCCGCGTAAAAACTAACTTGTTGTTCTAACGCCGCTAAGAAGGGGACCACGTCTTTGTTATTGTACCATGTGAGAAAGTCACGCAACGTGGTCATGTGGTTATCGGCCCACACCTTCTGACATTCGGCGTACTCGTCGACGGAAATATTAGTGTTTTTAAGGGCGGAAAAAAATGCCGAGTGGGGTGGTAACGCCGTTTCGTCTAATTTTGCTAAATCTGTTATGTATTCGTAACAAAAATATCCTTTAGTTTCTTTAACGTTATACGCCGCGAGATACTTGCTATAGCTAAAACCGGGGGCTAAGTAATTGATTATATCTAAAAACTTTAATTCGAGAGTGGCAATACACATAAAATTATTATTTCGCTTGACTAAAAATTTGAACTCTTCACCCATGAAATATTTGATTAGATAGGGTTTGATCACGTTGACGTCATACTTGCCAGAATTGAAACCTAGTACGGGTAGTTCCTGTAAATAATTATCGAGTCTATCAAGCAGCCTTTCTGAATAACCGAGCTTCTGTAAACCCTCGAGTTGTGTGTATACATCGTCTAAATACGCACGCAAGATCTCGTAAGAGGCCTCGCAAATTTTGATCAGATAGCCAGCCATCCTATTCACCAAGTCTTGTGGATCACCCGTTGTGATAAAACACACGGGTTCCTCAAAACCGGGGACGTTAGAATCCACCGAGCAAGACAGGGGGACGTGTCTACCTGTGTATGAAGTGGCGTTACCACTAGGCACTACAGTGTTATCAAAATAACATTCGTAATCGAACGTTGACCGGTAGGGATACACGAATTTTGTATCGACATCTATATTCAACTCATAAGCGCTTCCCAAATCAGCTCTGGCGGATTATAGACACCACCCTTAACAATTTCCTTTTTCTTAGAGCCGGCACAGGTCTTTTCATGGCGCGCCATAAACTTATAAATCTTCCATAATTTTCCGCATTTCGGACACGAAAAAGAATGACTGGCCCTATCTATATCTGCAATATACATAAAATGGTTTTTAAATATTAAAAGCTGCAAAGTATCTGGAAAACTATCACTACCTCTAAGTTTGGGTGTCAGGTTTTCCGCGTCGTCAAATTCGAAAACGTCAATATTTATATTCAAACATTTTTCTAAGGATGGAATATCAGTTAAACTAACCCCGGGGAAATCGATGAGGGACGTTAGTCCCTGGTGTGTTTGACACTGTTCTACGAGTCGGCGCGTGGGTTTTCTAACATCCTTAACGGCACCACCCCTAAAAACGGCTAAACACCTAAAAAAGCACAAGTTATCACTGTAAGGTTTTGAATGTGAATCGTGTTGTAATGTATGGATGTGATTATTATCTGTGATGAAGGATGGTATTTCTTGTAAGCAGCAGCCAATTGGAAAATCTTGAAGATAGTGTATATAGAAAGAAGTAGCTGGGATTGTTTCGACAAAATATTTTGTGTTTGGTCTGTTTAATTGTGTGTGTGTGTGTGATAATATCGCTGTCGTGTAATTGTGAGACAAAAGCTTTGAAATCTGTAATGTTGTTGACTAAGTGAGGCTGTTCTAACACACACGTATTGTTACGTGAGGCATGAAAGAAACGTAATTCGTTTGTTTCTCTGTGTCTCAAAACGACGTGAAAACTGTAGTTTATCTCGAATCTTTTTGTCTGTTGTGCAAAGATTGGTGTGAGTAAGGAAAGCCATTCGATATTTTGTTCTGGTCTGTGGAAGAAAGTGAATGTGGACAGGTATTTGTGTTTGCTTGAATGTGTTATGATGGCTTGCCAATTTTCAGTATGTTTTTGTCTTATGTCAGACGGTAGGTCAACTAAACTGTCTTCCTAAGAGGACAAGCGGGTTTTTTTTATATGGGTTTGGTGGTTACTGGGCATTGTTCTTTTCTTGGTCTGGCCTGCAGCATTTGAAGAGGACGATGGGATGGGACTTGTTGAATAGGGTCCTGAATGTAGTGAGTTTTCGTCGGGATAGTCCGGCGAAGTGTGAAATTGCGCTCCGCACTGCAGACGGGGTGTCTGAGATTACGTAAATGTCAGTCTCTGCTGGTCGAACGATAGCTGTGAATATACGGTTCTCGCCAGACAGAACGTCTGCAGTTTCCCCGGTCAGAGCGCTGCCCGACCAGATTTCTGGGCCTGGGGTGTGAGAATTCGCTCCGTCGGACATGGTAGGCAGACGGATTGTCTACCTTTTGCAGCAACTGCGTGAGTTTTCGTCGGGATAGTCCAGCGAAGTGTGAAATTGCGCTCCGCACTGCAGACGGGGTGTCTGAGATTTGCAACTGACACGCGCACTCTCGTTCACTGATGGCAGTTACGACATGCGTTAAGCTGACGTAAAGTGTTAGGAGAAGGGGAGATGATTTTGAGATTTTCTAAATAGCGTCTCATCTTTGTCCGTTTCATCGATATAACTAGAGTTGGAAACCTGATTTCAGGCACTCAGTAATTTCGCAGTTAGACTAGAACAACCTATGTTCGAGCCCTAAGAATCTCGGTGATAGAAGAAATTAGTTGGTCGAATTGAATGTTCGATTCCTAAGGATCTTTGTTGATGTATGAGGGCATTAGTTGGTCGAAGCGGTTTTAGTTCTTAGTAGTTTCTGTGATTGAGGTAAATATATTGTATCTAGTATTTTGTGAAGTGATAAAGTGTTAAATCGCCTAATATATTTCGCTAGTGCAGAAGAGAAATAATTCATAAGTCTGTATTATTTTCTAGTGACGTGTCTCAGTGGAAAGCAGGATAAATTATATTTCTAGCTTAAATTCAGTCGGCTAATAAATGAATTTAATTTTACTGCTAAATAATCAGACGAGAATATATTTTTCTAAACTAACTTATAAATGCTAGAGGCCTCATGAGTGTTGACGGAATACGCTCTTGTTCCTAATTCATGAGAATTGATGATTTTAAATATAACTTACTTCACGGGAAGTTTTAAATAATAAGTCAAGCTGTAGGCTTGCCGTTTAAAATGTAAGTTATAACGAGTACATATTCTGTATAGTATATTATATGTGTTTTTTTTTTATACAGTGAATACTGGGGTGACCCAGAACTTTGCCGGCGTTTAGTAGTAAAGAGACATACTTGTGAGAAGAATAGACATTTCCTATCTTTAACCACATGGGTTGTTTCAAGTAACACTGGTCTGACAGTGCATGTGCCATCAGAGATAGACAGTAATACCAATCCCACTAACGGTTTTCTAAAGACTAAATGTTCATACTGGGCCTTTGAGTCAGATCTTATTTCTTCACAATAAACTCAAATATACATGCTGCCTGGCGGCGAGAATAATTACAAGAAATAACATTTACTTTTCCGACAAGTATTGAAAGAGTGTATAGTGAACCAAGACTATCTGTTAAAAGAAGTTGTCCACTGGTCAGCTTTTCCCAAATGAAGGAAACCCTCGTTTTTGACTCTGTGTGCCCGTTTAAACTTGCTTACCCTAACTGATCTAAGTTACATGAACAGTAATCTAAAAAATTAACTGGTGAAGTGAACGCTCCCCGAAAACAGTGGAAGAAACCTGTAATTGTAGAGCTGGGATTCGCTTTATCAAAAGAATACCGATTCACTGTAGAGAAGTGTCCTATGGTTGCGCCAGACGGTGAACAACATCAAGTTTTTTTAGGTAAGCACGAGCGCCAGGATACCCTGATGAAAGAACCGAGTGAAAGTGACGGAAGGATGTTCGTTGTTTAATGCACTCACTTGTTGTTTATTTTTCCTTAGGCAAGATTTGCTGCTTAAGTAAATGGTGCCTTTAGAATAGATACTGCTGTCAAAATCAGTATATACCTTCTAAGGGGGACAATATTAGACCCTAACCATATGTATTTGTGACTCTTTGGGCCATCATCTGTCTCATAACGGGGCTGTGGGCTAAACCTAGAGTTAATATCATAACGGGGCTATCATCTTTGTATCATTCTCTTGATATTTTATGACTATTTGTATATGTTTTGATGTAATTTCTATGTGTTGTGAAGAAATTTTAAATGATAATTAAAATTTCCCTTGGAATTAATCAGCGTGTTGGTCAGCTCGTTCTAAATATTTATATAATCATTGTTATAGTTTTCCCACGTCTGTGTGTTTAACTGTTGTCACGTGTATGTGCGTGCCCGTGAGTAGATAGAAATATAGGTAAACTATATATATGTGTTTAGACTGTCTGACGCTGTAAAAGCTGTCGTAGAAGATAGGTGAGAGAGAGAGAAGAATTTGTTTCGCTTTCAGAGACAGCCTCTATATCACATTCTATCATCTCACTCGTGGAATCTATTTCCTTTACTAACTCACACTGTGACTATCACTCATTCCAACCTATTCAGAAGGGACCAACCCAAGTCTTAATTCTCCTATCTAAAATCTACGACACACAGTAAGGTTCTTCTATTCTGAAATAGCCTTTTCCCAGCTGTAGTCTGAGAAGTTTCTTATTACTTGGAATTTTTCAATTCCCTAGATATCCGACATTTTCTTGTTGGAGCTTTGAATATCTTATATGCATGTCTTCCTTTCAGATTTTTATCCCACTCTGCTTTCAATTCATCTGTTATTAAATCTTTAATTAAGCTCTTAATCTCTGGTTTACTCGTCCTACATTTATTAGATTTTTATCAGATCTACCTTTCTTGGTTTCTTTATCTGCCTTTTCATTTCCTTCTATGCCAATATGTGAAGGTATCCAAGCAATTAAGACTGAACATCCTCTGGAATATAAGTATGTAGTAGCCTGAAATACCCTTGTATCTCCTCTGCTATATCAGGTCTACTACATTCTCGTAAGTTTCTTACTTACTTACTTACTTAGTCGTTCCCCTTCTACCGTGAGGTGTAGAGGTTTGGAAGAGAGAGCGCCAGACTATCCTATCGGCTACCTTCCTCCTGGCCTGGTTCCATTCTAGTCCTCGATCCTTCAAAGATTGTCTAATGTTGTCGTCCCATCGGACTCTGGGTCGTCCTGGGGGTCTGGATCCCTGGCTCTTTGTTTCTCATGCTTGTCGTGGTAACCGATCTTCCCCCATTCTGCAGACATGGCCAAACCATCTTAGTTGGGACTGTTCTACTTGGGTCTGCAGGGGGTGGGATTTTAAGCCTTAACGTATCGTCTGGTTGCGGACCATGTCTCTTCTTGTTACTTCAACCACCTTCCTCAGATACCTCATTTCTGAGGTTTGGATCTGGCTTTTGTGGGTTGTAGTCATTGCCCATGACTCGCATCTATATGTCAAGACTGGGACATAGGTGGAGCGGTATACAGCCATCTTCGTTTTCTTACCAACCTCTCTCTTGCTGAGGAATCCTCGATTTATGGCCTGAAAAAGCCTCCCAGCTGCTGCTTTTCGAGTGGCCAACTCTTCTTTGATGCGTCTTTTTCGGTCTATAATAGCTCCGAGATATTTAAAGTGGTCGACCTGCTCCAGGACCTGTTCTCCCAGCTTAATCTGGTGTCTTCTTTCTTCTCGTGATATCACCATGGATTTTGTTTTAGATCTGCTTATGATCATCCTGATTCTATAACCAGAAGTACATATAATAAAGTTCCATAATCTTTAAGGTATAGGATACAATGTTTCTATAATTCTGAGTGTATGGGCTACATTAATTCTTTACCCGGAGAGTATGGGATATAGTATTTATATAATATGAATTGTTTGGAGTCTGTTCATTTTGTTTTATAATCTGGATATTGTAACGTTTGTTTAACTTGGAGTTCATGTAGTCAATGCTATCCTCAAAACATTATCTATACATTTATTTATGAGAGAATTGTATCACCTATCTCCCTTACAAAGTTGGGTCCATCTCAGATTCTTTTAACTGTATGGAGAAAGCTGTGCTGTCACGCTGCAGCTTCTTAGGAGCCAATTAACTTTGGAGGATACACGTACAGTGAAAGTACAGATAGCTTGTTTGTCCTCAAAACATAGACACGTCTGTCTGTCTGGATTTCAGTTTGTTGATCAGATAATGTTTGCGTCTGCAATGGTCGCTTCTCAGTCTAAAAATACTCACTTCATCTCTTCTTGGCAAGGAGTTGTATAATTCAGCTGTATCAGATTCTGACGATCCTTCTGTCATTTTTATTTAAACGTCTTACGCATTATTGGTTTTATCTCCTGTATGTGTCTCCGACTTTAGTTTAATGTTTGTTCTCTCTTAGCTGGCAACTCTATCTGCATTCTCATTTTCATATATCTTGTAGTGGGCAGGGATCTACCGCACTTTTACATATAAAAAAAAATTACTCACGGTTTCCATTAGTGCTTCTGAAAGGCAGCTCAATTTGTTTCTTTTTTGTCTTAGTGCAGTTATAACTGAGAGTCTACGAGAGCATGTGACGAACAATATCTTGTCTCTAACAGAGAGTCTGTGAGGAACTTTATCTTGACTCTAACAGAGAGTCTGTGAGGAACACTGTCGTGTCTCTAACAGAGAGTCTGTGACGAACACTAACTTGAGGAACACTATCTTGTTTCTACCAAAAAGTATGCGAGGAACATTATCGTGTCTCTAACAGAGAGTCTGTGACGAACACACAGAGAGTCTGTTTGGAAGCTATCTTGACTCTAACAGAGAGTCTGTGAGGAACACTATTTTGTCTCTAACAGAGAGTCTGTAAGAAACACTATCTTGTCCTTAACAGAGAGTCTGTGAGGAACACTATCTTGTCTCTACCAGAAAGTATGCGAGGAACACTATCGTGTCTCTAACAAAGAGTCTGTGACGAACACGAACTTGTCTCTAACAGAGAGTCTGTTACAAAAACTATCTTGTTTCTAAGAGAGAGTCTGTTTGGACGCTATCTTGTCTCTAACAGACAGTCTGTGAGGAACACTATCTTGTCTCTAACAGAGAGTCAGTGACGAACACTATCTTGTCTCTAACAGAGAGTCTGTGAGAAACACTATCTTGTCTTTAACAGAGAGTCTGTGAGGGACGCTATCTTGCCTCTAACAGAGAGTCTGTGAGAAACACTATCTTGTCTTGAAAAGAGATCCTGTAAGGATCACTATCTTGTCTCTAACAGAATATTTGTTTACCACGATGGTAACTGTAGCTATTTTAAGCTCCATTTAAATATGATAGTCCCCGTGTAATTCCCGGGGGTCTCTTATAAAATAAAAAAAGAGTAGGACTTCTACACCATGAGTCAACTCCTTTAAGACAACTAATATGAGGTTGTCCATAGGGGTGGCAACCTCATCATGTGAATATTTTGCTACTTAAACCAATGCTACAATGGAACAAACCAGTGCTACAATGGAACAAACCAGTGCTACAGTGGAACAAACCAGTGCTACAATGGAACAAACCAGTGCTACAATGGAACAAACCAGTGCTACAATGGAACAAACCAGTGCTACAATGGAACAAACCAGTGCTACTGTCGCTGTGGGGTTTGCCCAAGCATTATTCATGCTATTGGCAAGGTCAGATAGACGCTTAAGACAGTTCACGAGGAAGAAAATAATGTATGAATAAAACAGACAAGAGTTCAGTAACTCGGCTCGCGTTAAATAAACGTGAGTATTTCTTTTGAGTTGTAAATAAAAGGCTTGACCAATGAAGTTAAATGAAAACAGGTTAGAGCAACGAATCAGAAGTAGCGAGAGAAACATACGACAGAATAATGACCAGAGGTCATTAGGGCAGTCCTGAGTTTGGGATTGAAGAAGCAAGGTGTGTTTTTGGTAGTCTCCATGTAGACGGATTCTGTGGTTATACAGAAATAGCATAAATATAGAAATGTTCAGAAGATTTGTTATCACTAGACAGTGTTCTAAATGATTAAGAAGTTTCTTATAGACACAGTGAGTATAGAGAGAGTATTTCGGGAGAGATTCAGTGATCTGACTGTAAGTATAAGTTGAACTTATCATTCATACGAGTTAGATATTTACAGGAGAGGTAACACAGAAGCCCCAAGTTGATGTGTCAAACTTATTTTGAGAACTTTATTGATTAGGTAACGAAAGATGGAGATGAATGATACACAGATGGTCAAGTTTGGTACGTCTATATTCGAATAAATGAATGGTGATGAATTCCATGAGGAAAACCATATTTATCATCGTGAGTTCACGATAAGTGAAGTATGAGCTATTTTAGAAATAGATACGACAAGTAAGCGACTGGGAGAGTCGACTTCTGTAAGAACTGCCCACATGCTCTCGCATGTAAGTATGTAGTTGGAAGACTTGATACATGTATATGAATTAAATTATGTTTCCATCTGGAACAGCACAAACACAATAGAGGCAGAGATTTCAGACGTAAGTTCGGTCAAGTTAAAAGAATGGAATAAAGGCACAAAACACAATGAGTTTTGGAAGTGCTGATAAATTAATGCTGAGTATTGTGGTACTCAGACAAACAGGCGTAGAGTTTGAATAGACTAAACAAGTTAACTGGAGATGATGGAATGACAAAATGATATAATTGTATGTGAGCTCTATGATAAATTAATTGCCTTGCTGAAGAAAATTACCATATGTAAATAAATGTTTTGGTGGATAAAACATATGTTTGAGTCCATCCTTTGAGAGTTGCTGTATGTAGGCCATGTCCCTTTTAAGAACAAAATTCACTATACGATCAGTCACTAATAACAACGGAGAATGAATAGAACGGGTCGTGGGTTGAATAAGAAGGTTCTACAGAATCCCTACGGAGATTACACTACACTTGGAAGATAACCAAAAAACAAACCAGTGCTACAATGCAGCAAACCAGTGCTACAATGCAACAAACCAGTGCTACAATGCAACAAACCAGTGCTACAATGCAACAAACCAGTGCAACAATGCAACAAACCAGTGCTACAATGAAACAAACCAGTGCTACAATGCAACAAACCAGTGCAACAATGCAATAAACTAGTGCTACAATGCAACAAACCAGTGCTACAATGCAACAACTAGTGCTACAATGCAACAAACCAGTGCTACAATGGGACAAACCAGTGCTATAATGAAACAAACCAGTGCTACAATGGAACAAACCAGTGCTGCAATACAACAACCAGTGCTACAATGGAACAAACCAGTGCTACAATGGAACAAACCAGTGCTACAATGCAACAAATCAGTACTACAATGGGACAAACCAGTGCTACAATGCAACAAACCAGTGCTACAATGGAACAAACCAGTGCTACAATGCAACAAACCAGTGCTGCAAGAGCATGTAAATGTTTTGTGCAGGCTCCCTGCAGGGAGACCAGCTGTAGTGGTGGCTTCATACACAATGGGGAGGAAAAGATAAGGATGATTATGATAATATATGATTCTCCTTCGTCGTATGTTACTGGGCCCAGAATGCATAGAGGCGTTCTGGTGTCATCGATATATTACCATCAGCGGAGCACAATTCTATAAAATACATATGTTGAATATCCGTCTGTGAGGCTAATTACACCTTCATTGACTCTTTAAATTATCCACACATTTCCAATGATTCCCCCTGTGGTGAAACCTGTTGAGAACCCAGCATTGCAAACTAAGCTAGGAGTAGTCAACTCAGCCCCAATAGTAACTCTTTGACTTTGACCTGGTTGCCTGCATGAATTAGGATCTCACTATGTACCTAGTGATAGGTACTGGGAGCTGAGAAGCGGCTGTGTTCAGAACGTGACGATTCATTGGGAAAGCCCAGAACCAGAGCACAATATTTTGGTTCTGCATAGTTGGAGAGCTCCATTGGATGACAGGAAATTCACAGTATGCCACCTGCTTTTTACTCCTAGCTTGGGACCAGATTTGACTATCTTTTAAATGTAACCGAAGCTGGAGAAACTGGAGCTCGTGACTTCAACTCAACAGGTTTCGGAATGGCAGAAAAGCGACATGAAAAGCCTATATCTACTGTTGTGAATGATAATTCTGGGAGGAAAAATCATCACTATAAAGCTTCGAGTGGAAGAGACCATACCGGTGCATGGACAAATAGGTCCACACAATTAAAGGTCCACATGTAGCTTTGTTAAGAACGTGGACTGATGAAAAGGCAGAGGAAAACATTACATCTTCATACCAATATGTGAATGAGCTGACCACTCGGTTGAAAACTGGCTGGAAACTTGCCAATGAAAATTTGAAACAAGCCAGGAAGAAACATGCTGCCTATTATAACAGGAAGGCGAAAGACAGAAATTTGGCTGTGGGAGAGAAAGTACTGCTTCTTTTGCCTGGGAGTCAGAATAAGTTACAAATTGGATGGCAGGGTCCATATACAGTTCTAGAGAAGGTGTCTAGAACAAATTATAAGATAGATAAGAAGGGGAAAGAAAAAATCTATCATGTGAATCTCCTGAAGAAATATTTGGAAAGAGAACATCAGGAAGAGACACACTTGTTGACCTTGTCCATCGCCATGGAGATGAAAAAGGAACCACTTTCATCATTTGAATATCCATTACACCCCTGTGAGACAGCAGCACAGGTGAAAATCAGTACACATTTAACGAAAACTCAGAAAGAGAGAGTGCAACAGGTTCTAAATAATCATGCAGAGGTGTTAACAGACCGACCAGGGCATACAAACCTATTGGAATATGATATGAAACTAATAGACTCCACACCTGTCTGTATGAAACCATATTCTATTCCGTTTGCTAAGGAGAAAGCTTTGAAGGAAGAGATAGATTATCTATTGAAGGAAGGAATTATTTCGCACAGTGAGTCTTCGTATAGTTCCGGTGTTGTACTCTTAAGGAAGCCCTCTGGAGAACATAGACTCTGTATAGATTACAGGAGACTGAATGCTATTACAGAAGGACAGGTGGATCCATTGCCGGATACAAATCAGCTGTTTGCCAGACTAAATAAAGCTAAATATTTCTCAAAAGTGGATCTGAGTAAAGGATACTATCAGATTCCAGTAAAGCCTGAGGTTAGACCATACCTAGCTTTTAGTACCTCAGAAGGACACTATGAGTTTAATAGATTGCCATTTGGATTGAAGAATGCGCCTAGTGTCTTCTCTAGAATGATGAGAAAATTATTGGATCCTCTGAATAATCCCTGTATAACAAATTTTATGGATGATATCCTTATAGCAACAGAAACATTTGAGGAACACATTGACTCTCTGAACATGCTGTTTACTCGACTTAGGGAGGCAAATTTAACAGCCCGACCAACCAAATGTTGCGTTGGATGTAAAGAATTGGAATTTTTGGGACACACAGTTTATCAGGGAAACATGACCCCTGACCCAAAGAATTTAGAGAAACTACAGAAAGCCCCGAGACCACAAACCAAGAAGGACGTGAGATCCTTTGTCTCCTTATGTGGTTTCTACCAGAAGTATATCAAAAACTTTAATTCCATATGTGCACCGTTAACTGAATTGACACGTAAAGGACATCCAGATCGCATTACATGGACACCACAATGTGAAATGACTTACCAAGAATTGAAGGAAAAGCTCACAAGTAAACCCATTTTGAAATTACCTGACTTAAGTCAAGAATTCATAGTAAGGACGGATGCAAGTAATATTGGGCTGGGTGCAACTCTTCTACAGAAATCAGATGCATTGGATGGGGAATTAAGCCCAGTGGCATATGCTAGCAGAAAGTTGAATAAAGCTGAAATCAACTACTCAACTAGCGAAAAAGAATGTCTTGCAGTAATATGGGCAATAAAGAAATTCAATATTTATCTATATGGGAAGGCATTTAAGTTGCAAACAGATCACAAACCTTTATCGTTTTTAGCACAGGCTAAGCATGAGAACTCTAGGTTACTCCGATGGTCTTTGCTTCTGGCTCCATATAATTTTAGCATTGAGTATATATCTGGAAAAACAAATCTGGGAGCGGATTTTTTTAAGCCGCCATCCGTGTGATGAGAATCACCGTAAACCCCAGAAATAATAATAAATTTCTCTATGTGTATATAGAATAAAGGACTGACATATAATGTCTGTTTTAAGAGGGGAGGTTTCATGAAATATTCTAATCCACATATATAAATTATTAGGTAAATATGAAGCCTAACAAATAAAATTAATAAAGAAAAGAGCAATGGAAAAATAACAGTGCTGTCACAAAGAATGTACTCGAAATCCCCCTTGTTTTCTGCTACGTCTGCAAATTGTAACGCTTTCACGTTGATATAAAAGCTTACTGTATTATTACCCGCTTTCTTCAATGAAACGTGTGCTGTATTTCTTGGAAAAGCATTGAGAGGCCCTGCGTAATGACCTAAATTAATCCTAACATTAATTATACTGCGTTACCAAAACGAACGAACAGATGGACTAAAGGATAAAAAGAGAAGGGAGAGGCAGAAAGCCGAACACTAAACCCGCGTCGCGCGATACACAAATGCTGCCATCACGCGTGTAAGGCCATGCACTAACTTTTTTTTCAGACGGACAGTGATAAAATACATTAACCATCCCAGAGTTAGGTTTTAAAATCATAAAAAAACGCTTATTAGGAAAGATAACAATAGATGGGTTTACGGTTGAAAACATAACAGTACCCAGACAGCACATCTTCGAAACAGGAGGTAGAAGAAATTGCATATTTTGAATGCAGCCACGTAGCTCCTTTAAATTTGTATTTTTGGGTTCCGTAGGGCTTGCTGACAAATAATATGTAAAACGTTACGCAAATAGTCCAGGAATTAATAAATTATACCCAGAATAAAATATTGGGGGTGCCTGACAGCATAAAATCATTTCTGCTCATAAAATTTTTTTTATAACGTGTTTGAAAAAACTTTGCGTTACAGAAATAGCCTACCATGTAAACTCCCAATTGATTGGAGCGCAACAAATGAAAGCCTAACCACGATTGGTCGGGCTATAAATACTATCTTTCGTTGTTAGGGGAAACGGGGAAAGGTAACATTTTTTCAAACACTTGTCGAAACGGGGCTCATTGGTCAGACTCGCTGATATACACACTTGGGAGCGTTAGTTCGAAACCACTTGTTTAAATAAGCTTGATAAAGCATCAGTGCGTTGAAGCCAGCTTATATTTTGCTAAATAAAAGCCTGGAAGATAAGCAGATGGGAATTTGTGCCAGTTTGTGCCAGAATTCATTGCTAATCAACGTATCTGTGTTTATTCGTATGAATTGTGGTAAGCTTGAACCATTCAATATCTTTTAATGAAAATTGAATGTGAATTGTTGATTTATGCCTGTATATATATGTGTAGTTCAGTGGCCAACGTGAGGTAAAGCCTGTAATGCTCCAGCCTGAACAGAGGGTGTCGGAGAGAAGTAAAACGGCATGGAATGGCCAAACAGTACACTGACACCTGGATGATTGAATAGAAAGAAATAATGCTGGAATTGCAGAGGCGTAGTAACCATTAAGAAGGGTAATACTGGAATAAAGTATTTCAAATGAAGCTGACAGTTGGCCTAATGCTCTGAACTCAATGTTTGTGCTGTGTTGTGATCAGTGTAACAAGAGAGTTTAAGTTAGTTATGAAGTAGAAGGTACATCCTTCTTGATTTCAGGGACCGTGGTCTTGATGGTAGTGAGCAGCACCTGGTCAGAGCTTTGCTGAATCCAGAGTCGGACAGCATACTCCTTGGTCCTTTTAGCTATCAGTGAGGTGTCTCCTGAGCCCAGAGGAGAATTCGAGCAGAGGAGTCCTTTCCTGCCGCCATCACGCCAGATAAGCGAATTGGCCAGCTGAGCTCAACATTATGTCCCCTCATCTTGGAATGACTTTGTAAAAATAATATTAAGAGGGAAAATTAATTGTCTTAATATCAGGAACTGAGAACATCTCCAATACTAATTTCCTTAAGACAAACTATTGAAGTCATGATGACAACTACCAACAGAGCTTGAACAAAACCAAACCAGTATTACCTCATACTACTATTACACAACTGACACACATAGGATATTTTTAATAATATATGTCACTACCAGATTCATATTAATACATTCTGTACATAACTTGTAATTAACATTGATTGTGATTCCTGGTTCCTTTGTCTTTGAATCAGGACACACATATGCCTTTATGATAGAAATGAATACATATTGTTATTTGAAAAGAAAGATACGTTTTCAAAGGTAGCAACCTTCCCTCAAGATCACTCTTTACAGATATATGAATAGGACTATGGTGCTCTTAGGTCACGGAATCTCACAGGGATTTAAGAATAGCAAGTAAAACAACTGCGTCTTCTAAGTTTGTTGTAAATTGTGTATTCCCCACCCACTTCTGTGAAATTTATAAATTTGACTCGTAGGTAATGAGACCTCAGCCGTAGGTAATTCAGCAAAATATTAATTGTGTTGTTAGCTATGTGTATAAGTATGTGTATAAAAAAACGAATCATACGGGTGCAGACATCAAATTCACTCAACCGCGTTAATAACTCCAACTAATGATTTACATTTCCATAGATAACAAAAATTTGTTTATGAAATATTTGATCAACAGGGTTAAAATGAGTAATGCTGATTTCTCAAGAAAAAAAAACAGTTTATTGATGGTGTATCTTTGTTATTAATTTATTGCTGGGTTTAAAGAGTCTGTATGATGTGCCAGTATTTTGTACGTAACTGATCAGGTGGCGACAGTGATTTGTTGTGGAATTCTGGTTTCGTCACTGCTGGTTCTCAGTGACGTCTTAAATGTTCCTTCTCATGTCGAATGGTATGTTGGAGTACGTTTGCTGTTGCGCAGAATTAACTTCCTAAAAAGGTCGACCGGTCTCTAATGGATGGTTTCCAGCGTTGAAAAGTCTGCTACCTTGTACCAGAAACTGAGAGAAAATAGAAAACCATATCTAACTTAAGTCGTATATCTCCTGATGTAAGCATCAGGCCACCTCCGCTTTTGCCTCACCATGAATTTATCTCTCCCTGACTTTTACCCGAGCGCAAAATCCCGGACATTTGAGTTATATGAAAAAATGTCATAAGAGCGGAAGAAGACAAATTCATTATTGTCAGATATGTACATAGTAAATCTAAAATAAAATTCCTTGTAAAGAAACGCACAAGAAGCCGTCACCAGCTCTTACATTTGTGATTTATGTGGCAAGTTATTGTACATGCTAGGGTGTCTAGCCTCTAACACAACTGTACATCAGTAAGCAGTTCATACATGGAAATGCACATGTAAAATAAGAAAATGTACAACTTACCTTTTCACTATGAATGGGTTAATATATCCAGACTTTGATGCACGGAATTGCCGTCTTTCCCCGGCAGGCAGTGGTTACTCGTTTAAAGTATATTCCTAACCTTTATCACTTGAGGAAGGTTTCTTCTGACTTGTGGCTCTAAGTGTATTAAAATAAGTTTTACACTTCTACCCTTACAAGCTACTTCTAAGAACTGTGACCCGTATTATAATGGAATCCTTATTACTAATTCCTATCCTGACGTCCGGTCTCCTTCATATTCATATTCATAACCCTCCACTCCCAACGGAGCATAGGCCTTCAACAAACACATGCCAAGTCCTCCTGTCACGTGCCATCATCTCAAGTTCTTTCCACGTTCTCCTCTTCATTTTCACCTTTGTTTCCAACTCTCTTCTCCATGTGCTTCGTGGTCTACCTCTGCCTCTCTTGCCCTGGGGGTTCCAGAACAAGGACTGCCGTGTAATGCTATCCACAGGTTTTCTCAGTGTGTGTCTTATCCAACGCCATCATCTTCTTCTCATCTCTTGTTCCACTGGCACTAGTCTGGTTCTTGTCATCAGTTCCACGTTGGTAACCTACTCATACCATTTTAATCCCTCTATTCTACGCAAGCACCCATTTATAAAACTCTGTTGCTTTTTGGTTGTTGTCTTTGTTGTTCTCCATGTCTCAGAGCCATACAATAGGACTGAATTCCCATTTGAGTTGAAGATTCTTATTTTCGTGTTGGATCCAACTTCTCTGGATCCCATATATTTCCCATTGCAATGCAAGCTCTTCTTGCTTTTTGTATTCTTATTTTGATATCACTGTCTGTCCCTCCAACTTTGTCTATATTGCTGCCAAGATATGTGTACGAATCTACATCTTGTATTGGTGTTTCTTCAAGTTCAACCCTGTTATCATTACCTGCATTTATTCTCATTATGTTTGTCTTTTCCCTGTGTATTTTCAGACCCAATTGCTGTGACCTCTCATCGAGTGTTTCCAATTTGTCCTGCATCTGATTTACGATTATGGGACAGAACAGCCAAGTCATCAGCAAAATCCAGATTATCCAACTGCTTAGTCAGAGTCCACTGGATTTCATTTCATTTTGTGTGTTGTCGATGTTCTCATAACCCAGTCTATTGCTAGTAAGAAAATAAATGGAGATAAGAGGCATCCCTGTCGCACTCCCGTTTTTATCCCAAACGGTTTTGTAAGCTATCCTCCATGAAGAACTCTGCATGTCATGTCTTCATATGTTTTCTTTATTAAATTTATAATTTTCAGGGGAACTCCATAATGCCTCATCAATTTCCAAAGTGATTCTCTGTCTACACTGTCAAATGCCTTTTCGTAGTCCACAAATCCGATGTATAGTGGTGAATTCCATTCCAGAACTTGTTCAACTATTATTCTCAAAGTGGCTTTCTGGTCTGAACAGGATCTGTTTTGTCGAAAACCTGCTTGTCATCTCTCAGTTTCTTGTCTATGGACTCTTTTAATCTCTGGTCTCCTTGATGCAGATGAAAATGCAGTGGGGAATCTTCGAAGCGCCCAGGTTTTTTAAAGATACAATTTTGCCAACGCAAACCTCAACCTAGCTAGCTGGAAAGCAATCACTATTTAGTTTCGGATAATTTATAATGTTAAGCCAACCACAAGATATGGCATCTTATTCTAGTAAATTTTCCAACCTTATTTCGTTTGTAATAAAGGACGAGTTGCTCGTCTACAGGTATGGGTAGTATTACTAATTATTGACATTGCCATATGTGGTAAATGTAACTAATTGTTATCTTCACCGGAACAAGAATATCATACATCATCATTATGTGACGTATTCTTTCCAGAACGTTGTCTCCATTACAGCTGCTCTGAACGCATCACGATTCTGGGCAAGTCGACCTGCATCAGCAAAGACAAGTTCAGACTCTCTGTGATGTCCTGGGTCCACCGTCGTCTAGGTCGACCCCTTCCCCTTTTTCCAGGGACCATGCCTTCCATCACTGTTTTTTTCCAGACTATTATGTCTTTTTATATGACCGAAAAATTTCAGCTTCCTTATTGCGATGGCATTTAGGAGCCAATGTTCCTGTACGTTTAGTGAGTGCAGTACTTCTCTGTTGGTCTTTTTTTCTTTCCAGGGTATTCTCAACATCCTTCTGTAGCATTTCATTTCGAATGATGTAATCTTTTTTGCAACTGTTTTATTGAGTGTCCAAGTCTCGCAGCCGTATGTTGCTACTGGGAATATACATGCTCTGATCAGTTGTAACTTTGTTTCTTTGCTTGTGCCTTGCCATAGGTTTTTCATCTGTATTAGTTTATGTGAAGCAATTGCAAGTCTTCTTTTAATGTCTACTGCACAGTCGCCAGAGCTTTCTATGATGATCCTCATGTTGAATATATGATCTCTAGTGCCTCTACCTGGTCGAAAACCCGCCTGTACTTCGTTTATTTCTTTTTCTAGCTTTTGTTGCATCCTTTTCATTATGATTTGTAATAGTATTTTGCTGGCATGGCTTATAAGAGCTATAGAGCTATATATATTACCACAAATATCATACAACTTGTGCTAATTCTTCAAGATTGTTGTTATGAAGACAGACATAAGGATGGGATAGTGGTGCAAGTCATGCCCCCACATTAAATACTCATTACCTTAGATGACTATCTTAGACCAAGCTGATTGGAAACACTTACAAAATCTAAATGTGGTGTCAGACAGCTTAATTACTGACAACAATGCTCATAGACTATCGTTTTAATTTATTACACAAACATAGCAGTCTTGACTGAAGCAATCACGCTTATCAATCGTTTGCCTGCTTTTTCTGTAAACACTCGTTGACGAACACAAAGGTATTATTTTGGTTGTAATGTGTATTGACCCCCGCCTTCGCTAAGCGGTGACTGAGCAAAATCAGGAAGATACACATGGCATGCTCGGTCAAACGCTAACAAATTTGATAGTCCCTTGACTGAGAGATAATTCCCTGTGAAAACTAACATGGAGCAGAGTTGAAATAAAAATATAGGACGATTTCGTACAGCTTGGCTCTAATTTGATGCGTTGAATGCCAGCTCGTCCATATCATTGTCGTACGGAAGGTTAATTGTTTTTTTTTTTTTTTTTTGCCCCGTCTAAGTAGAGTGGATGTCGACATATACGCAAGAAGGTATAGAAATAGCTTTTTCACAGGTGGTAGAATTGAGGAAAAGATCTGTCTCTGGAGTGATTTGGTTATCTCCTCCAGCCTACCCGAACGACTGTACTTTGTTGCAAGACAGCTTTTACCTCCCCTATCAAGAATAGATAAGTTTCTCTATGTTACGGTATTTTAATTGGCATCGTCTGCTAGAGGTTAGCAGCATGCGATTTTAGGGGTTACAGCATTTAATGTAATGTAAAATATTATTAGACTATTGAACGCTATGACGTTTCTGCGTTGGTAGGTCACGCAACGTGTCCAAGAGACGGGACCCTTTTTTGAATGACCGTCGAACTGAGAAGACGTGTCCTATAATCCTTCCAGTGGTAGGCATGATATTGCCGCACATATGTTACTGCAGTACGGGCATGGGTCAGTCCTATATTATTATGAAGCGATGAATGTGTTGAGGTTAGTAAATTAACTAAAGTCAAGGAAGGATGAATTTATAGTCCATATTCGTTTATATCGCCAGACGTCTAATCTCATTGTCGGCCGTTGGGTGTCCCAACCGCGCGTACACACAGTTACGACGTTCTGACTATAGTATTGCATATTACTGGACTAGGACTATAATGCATGGATAGCATTTACGATGTAGGAATCAATTTGAATATATAATGTTTTCATGATCAACCTCCATGGACTGTCTGATGTTTGAAATGTATATTAAATTTGTGTGGACTCGAGAAAAGAATTATCACGTTCATTGAAGTTTACAAATTCAACAATTATGATGCTGAGTTCAAACCTTATGACAGGCAGAATGTTATTGACCCACATTCGCGTAATTTTTTTTAACAACAGCACGATCAAGAATTAATGAATCAAATGACCAGAACTAAGAGGCCCTATTGAACCAATAACAAACAATAGCCTTCAACAACGACAACTGAAGCAGAGACCCCCGCAACACTCTACACACACAGATATGTGACAATAAGACACACAGACGTGAAAAAATTAAGGATAAATGGGTATGGGTCTGACCAACACACAAAGGTTAGTTTCTTTGTAGTTTATTATCATTTAAACTCGACAACATCAAATTATCTAAAGAAAAGATATAAGTCATTTACATGCAAATGAAATAAAGCAGAAAATATGCACCCTCCCACAAATGGAGAAAAAATCCCAAAACTATTACACCTGCTGAGCTGGTAATACGCATAATTTTTATTGTGGCCTGAATGTTCTGCTTCCCACTTACTCCTGTATCTGCGCTTGGTAAAACTCTTGGCCTCTTCATAAGTTAGAATTTGTTATTGGTGATAAATAACTTCAAAATGAAATCTAGCAGTGCTTTATTCATAAAATAGAACACAACTACTTTATGATATGATCACGAAAACTCCAGAAAGTATGAAACAAAACAGCTTCATAAAAACATGATTCATTCATATGATTTTTTTTTAAATGACTCTAAATCCTGAATTGTCGTTGAATCTTCCCACAACACCTGCCATCCTCTCACGCCGCATCAGCGTAACACCGTTTGGAAACCACTGGTCTAGATATATAGCTCTTGATGTTTCTGTGCCATTACTTAATGGCTGGATGCTATTCTTTTACTTTTCTTTTATATATAAAGCATTGTCTCCGGACAGCAATGAGTAATTCAAACATATATAACTCAAAGTGAGATGCTAAGCGATACAAGAGGATTATATCGTTTACAAATTATGAAACACAGTGCATAACACCGCTATGTTTAAAATGTATTTTTCAGATTTTATCACATTGTTGTATCACATTTCTTCAGGGGGAAAAAAACAATATTCTAAACATGTTCTAACAACAACAAAAAAGTTTCGCCAAGATTTGTTAAAAATTACTTCTTTTTAAATAGCAAGCAAGTTCTTTTTGTTTAAAAGGGCATGAGAAATTAGAATGCCGAAGCAGGGACGAGAAATTACATGATCTCCAAAAAATATCTTTATTTAAGTAATCTCAGTTTGAAAATACATGGGGAAAATAAATCATATTATTAAAAATACTATTTATTTAGGGAATAATATGAATTTATGTAAAATGAACATTTTTTTCCAAAAGGGAAAGTTACTGCCACGCTAGGGTGTCCATACACATCCATATAGAAATGGATGTGTTCCGAGACCCAAGAAGCGTCAGTCAGCTTTCACATGGACGGACCAGTGGTGGCTACTCCAGTCCTGAGGTATGTGAGTATTACCCGTATAGTGCTCCGGCACACACTGACCAAACTCCTCCCCATTGAAGCGCCCTCGAACCATGCATGTGTTAAGGGAGGAACCTCACGCGACCCTAAGCTTTACAAGTCAGTACACGTCCACAAACTGACTCTGTGAGGACATTGTCCACATCTCGGACTGTGACCGGCGAGGTCATGTGGTCTCCCCATACCATGGGCATCTTTACCAGTAACCAACCAGGTTTCCCCAGAAGGCTGAACGTAAGACTATATGCTAAGAGTTGATTTATCAACATTTCTACTAGAGTTTTAAAAAAGTGGACGAGGTGGGCATGAATATGCACACATATTAAATATTACGATTAACTTTAATTTCTTATTGAGAGTTAATTAACTTTCACTTAAAAGGTTTTCCTCAATTAATAAAAAAAAAATTGGACGAATATAATTATACTACAATTTATTATGAATATATTTATTAATTTTAATACAGAAATTAGGTTATGGTTCCTTACAAAGGAGGGACATAACTATATTAATGACTAGATTAATGATTATTTATAAGGGAAGTAAGTCATAAAGACTCATCTACAAATGCTAAAATAACACTGACAAACAATATTTTTTTCTTATATAAGAATAAGTGTTCTTCGGGCAGTTTCTTGCGCTGATTTCAAATTTGAAATCCGTTTATCTCTATCACATCGAGTTTTTAAGATATTTGTGAATAAATATATTTTTTGGGAAACCGTTATTTGCTCCGTTTTATTTTTACTATATAACTTATTAAACATTAATAAAATGCAAAATAATTCTACTTTTTATACTGCTAAAAGATATATGACATATGTTACGCTATTTTTCAAATAGTTACTGTATTTTGAAATAATTCTGAGCGAAATATGGCTTCTAGAAGTTGTAGAAATTCGGCTGATCCATTCTGTTACGTGTGCGGATATTTTACCAATCGTGTTCACCAGAAAATCTTTACACCATTACTAAAGAAAGCATATGAACTTTATTTCGATTCGAAAGTTGATGATGCAAATAAATCTTGGAAGCCAAATGCAGTTTGTTCGACTTGTGCAATACATTGGCAGGTTGGTTACGAAAATCGCCGAAGCATAAGTCGATGCCTTTTGGAGTGCCAGTAACATGGCGTGAACAGACAAATCACACTACTGATTGTTACTTCTGCTTGACACATATCCATTGTTTCACTTTTAAAACTAGAAAGTCTGTGGTTTATCCAAATATTGAATCGGTTTCGAAACCAGTGCCTCATGATCCAATCACGTGTCCGATCCCAGTTCCACCAGAACAATATCCGTTGGACGTGAATGAACCATCAGAAAGTGATAGTTTACCTGCTTTAGAAACTAATTCTGACTCTGATTATGTACCGGTGAATGATGGTGTTCACTTAATTAACCATTCAGAACTTTCAGATCTAATACGTGATCTCGCTCTTATTAAAGGACTAACGGAATTACTCGGTTCGCGACTCAAAGAATGGAATCTTTTAGCGCCCAATACTCCGATATCTAAATTTCGTCATAGACACAGAGAACTTGTTCAATACTTTGAGATGGATGATGACATTTGCTATTGCAAAGATATAAACGGTCTAATGGTGCACCTCGATCATGAGCCCATAGTCAACGAATGGCGACTTTTCATTGACTCTTCCAAGACTAGTCTAAACTCCGTGTTATTGCATAACGGAAATTTATTTTCATCAATTCCAGTCGCCTACTCTGTTCATATGAAAGAAACTTATGACAATATGGCTATACTTTTGGCAAAAATAAAGTACAATGACTACCAATGGCGGATTTGTGGAGACCTAAAGGTCATTGCAATTCTCACGGGCATGCAGACTAGGTATACTAAGTTTTGTTGCTTCCTACGTGAATGAGACAGCCGCAACAGACTGGAACATTATGCAAGAAAGGTGTGGCCTATCAGGGATCGTATGCAGCTCGGGCATAAAAATGTAGTACACGAGCCATTAGTTAACAAAGACAGCATCATTTTACCACCGTTACAAATAAAGTTGGGGCTCATGAAGAATTTCGTAAAAGCGTTAGATAAAACATGCAAAGCTTTCACTTATCTTCGAGAAAAGTTTCCGCAAGTTAGCGATGCAAAGATAAAGGAAGGTATCTTTGTAGGACACTCAGCTTAGGAAAGTTATTGCAGACAAACAATTCGAGAACTTGTTACATGGTAGTGAACTTCGCGCATGGATGGCATTCAAATCGATCGTCGATAACTTTCTGGGAAATCACAAATCTGTCGACTATGTGCATATTGTTAAGCAGTGCATAGATGCATACAGAATTATGGGCTGTAACATGCCCCTCAAAATCCATTTGCTCGATTCGCATCTTGACTTTTTCACTGACAACCTTGGCGAAGTCAGCGATGAACATGGAGAACGATTCCATCAAGATATCGCCGTAATGGAGTCAGGTTATCAAGGACGGTGGAGTGTGACCATGCTTGCCGATTATTGTTGGATGCTTCATCGCGATGTACCACATGCCATTCACCGACGAAAGTCGACTGCAAAGAAATTCAGGCCTACAACTGTTATACTTCTTGTACGAATGATGTTGTAATACTGTATGCGTTGTTAAAAAACTTCAATTGCGTATTTCTAGAGATCCGACCTGATAGAGAAAAACGGTTTGCAGATTTAAAAACAGCGCATTAAAATTGACCAGAAAAACACAGAAATGTTAGAGAAAGAAAAAAAAATTTTTTTTTTTGTTAGCCAGTGTAATTTGTTTGCACAGTCATACATATTATTACATTAATACTTTTGTTGTACTGTAAAACATTTTTTAGTTCCTAACATGTCTTCTTTCATTTTGTCAAATTCAACTCTTTTTATCTAATTTCTATAAATGTGTAATCTAACGTAAAAACACAACATAAGAATATCATTTACGGATGTAAAGCGTCAAAACTCTTGGTCATGTCGTTCAGCTAGCCCTTTTTATAATTCGCGATGTGAAGATTAAAAAAACATATTAAACAGTATTCACTGGGAAAGGCCAATCATTCAAATTAGTCTTGGCTGACCATCGGTCACTAAGGTTTGAGTGACACCAGAGCAGAACTGAACTAAATGCACAGGTTAAAAACACCAAGTAGTATTTTTAATTCTTGCATTTCTTCTTCGTTATATCTACATCTGTCACATATTGTTGTGGGGAACTCAAGAAGAGATATTCGTTAGTACTTAAATATGGGCCCGAAACATCTAGCACTACTACGAGCACGTTTTATGCTGGAAACATCACACGTAAGGGTTGACATTCTACAAACTTCAGACGAACAAGAAATAAAACGTTAAAGTGGAGCCTAAGAAGATAGACACGCAAAAATGCTGATCTTGGGTAAAATCATCACGCAGACAAACACAGATCAATAGATCAATATATTTTTATGCCTGATCGATAAGGCGAGTATTTTATTTATCTGATATTTTGTCTAACTCTATAAAGGACACTGCATTCAAGAAATTGAAAAATACGATCATCATAAATTCAGGGAAAAAATTACACACTATAACAAGAAATACCAAAAGAGCAAGTTTGTGGTTATAGAAGCAAATATAAAAGTAAGCAGGCACATGCCAAATATGGATGAGGCACACCAATGTGGACATCGGCCAAATTTGTTATACATTTTAGTCAGCTTTACAAGTTAAATAAAATAAAAGGTAACACGCTCTGTGGGCGAGGTAACTTTCTTAGAGTATACTAAATCATTGGTTCCCAACCTGTGGTCCTCGGACCACTTATGGTCCACGGCGCATTATTTTCGAGTACATTAACTTTCAACAACATCTAAGGGGTGCAACTGTGGTTGAAAATTAGACAATAATTGTATTGTTTCTCTTATATGTACTCTCCCGAAAATAGAAAAGTGCGCAAATGTCGGTGTGCATGAACAGTTTGATTATGGAAAGTCATGATCTTAAAGATGCACGAACAATTATGAGACATGTTGTCATAAAAGAAATTTTAGTTATTTAGTCAATTTCCGGTCCATTAGATCATTATCACTGCTCCACATGTCATTTAGGAAGGTTACTCCATGTCTTCATATTTAATACATCCATGTAGTTTTCACCACAAATATCTAATGGCGGTCGCCTGCAATGAAATGACTACAGTAGTAATAGTACCGTCTGTAATAAATGTAACAGAAACAACACACTGTAATTAAATACCTGTCAATGTTGACGGGTTATTGCTAGTTAATAAATAATTCTTTTCCTTGGGTCTTTCAACTCTATAAGGAGCCTTGACCTTCAACAAACTTATGACCTAGATATTTTGTTTCAAGATATTTCCATTTATTCTTCACCCCCTTCACGTCTATCTCCGGTTCTCTTGTCCATGCTACCTCTCTTACGTTGGAGATTCCAGAACAAGGACTATCTGATAGTGGCTATCAACAGGTTTTCTCAGTGTGTTTCCTTTCAATTTCCAGTGTCTTCTTCTCATCTCTTGTTCCACTGACGCTTGTCTAGTTCGAGTCATCATGTCAACATTACTAATCTTGTCGAACAACTACAATTCTTATGTTCTACGTAAGCATCCATTTATGAAAGTCTGTAGCTTTTTAGTTGTTGTTTTTGTTATTCTCCATGTTTCAGAGCCATACAATAGGACTGACTTGGCATTTCAACTGATCAATGTGATTTTTGTGTTGGATTTGATTTCTTTCGGTCTTCTTATATTCTTGAATGCACAGACATCTTTAGATTTGTGTATTCTTATTTTAATATCATTGTCTATCCCTCCAGCTGTGTCTAAAATACTGTCAGGTATATGTATGCTTCTAAATCTTGTAGTGCTGTTTTATTTAGCACAATATTGTTATTGTTTTCCACATTTATTTTCTTTATCTTTGTTTTCTCCCTGGGTATTGTTAGACCCAATTTCTGTCATCTATTACCAAGTATATTAATTTAGTCTTGTATCTGTTTACTGTTATTGGACTGAAGTGCCAGGTCATCGGCAAAATCTTGATCGTAAAGCTGGATTCCGATTCTGTTGGCTCAGGTCGATGATTTCATACCCCAGTTTATAGCCAATATGATGAGAAATTGTACCAAGGCGTACCCGTTTCGCACTCTAGTTCATATCTCAAACGGTTCTATAAGTTGTCCTTACGATATCCTTTATGGAGAAATCTGCATCTCACTTCTTCGTACGTTTTCTTTGTTAAGTCAGTGATCTTCAGTAGGACTCTATAAAATCTCTTCAATGTTTAAAGTTAATCTTTCTCTACACTGTCAAATGCCTTGTCATAGTTCATAAATCCAGTGTAAAGAGCTAAGTTCCACTCTAGTATTTGTTCGGATCCCGAAAGGGGAGCTTAAAATAGTAACACTGTGACCTATCTTCAACTCGTAAAGAGCGAATGAGAAAGGTTAGATATGGGGTCGGTTACCCAATCCTGTAAACATTTTAAGCCACAAAAACTTAAATATTAATATATAGTACTTGTTTGATACATGATGAAGATGGAGATATATGGAGGCCGAGATGCAAAGAATGAACCAGAAGTGGGGCACGGCATGAAGGATGACCACCGACCGAACAACGTGAGACAGTTTGTTGCTGCCCTACATGACACCACAAGGCATGATGACCTCTGACTGCTTTAACACTCGGCGGCTAAGGATCAAAGAAAAAGAGGAAGGACATGCAAACAATCAAACGGACTCGTCAAGAGCAAGAGTCAAAAATTGTTCCACATTTTGAAGGACCACATACGGAGATTGACGGAACTTGTCGAGGTACTCCTAAATAGACCAACTACAAAAATTATTGATAAATATATTTTGTACAGAAGAATAGCAACAACAAATCATGGCTTCTCTGGCCTATTTTTTTCTCTCTAATGTGTATGTCCCTTTCTGTTCCTTCAGCTCTGTCTATATTACTGATAAGATTTACTTGTGATTTGATAATAGAGATTACGAATACACATTATAACACAAACAGACTAATTGCTGGTGGTAATTGTTATTCAGCTTCTGCTATTCTCAGTTATCATTTGCTATTTCTTATTGGTTTTGTCTATTATAGACAATGTTTAAAACAATCACGCTGAAATGTGAATAAAACAAAAATACCAAGCTCAGTATTTACCTCTCTTATATTGTTTTAATATAATGCTTACTTTTTACTATTTGTCATAAATTGAATGTGAATTACTGTCTCTTTTAGCTGAGTAGTCCGCCTCTGTCTTATTCTCTATTTTATCTCCTCCCAGTGTTTCTTTGTAATAGCTCCTACAGATCTACTTCTGGACATCGTCATGTCACTCTTATGTTGGACAGGCTAAATTCCACCCCTTTGCACATGTACCTCGGTAACCAGCTAAAGATCCTATTAGTCTCCTTTCGTGTGGGTGAAGGCAAAGTTCCTTGATTAATTGATTCAGAGAGAAACTGAAGACAGGAAAACGTCCGTCGTCTGTCATGTGTCCGCCAGAGTGTCGCAGCTTTCTTTTATCAAGAGACGCCAGGGAGACAACTCACCAGGTCTTTACATCAATGCACGTGCAACCCCACGCCTGAACACTGCAGATTGTATCTAACTATATAAGCATAAGCTAGACATCGGCATTGTCTCCAGAGAATTCTGCGACGTTACAAAGTGATATTCTGCGCCGTAGCAAATAACAGTTGTATTGTGTTTAGGAATATTCTTTTATTCGGTAAGCACACTTACTTATTTAATGCAGTAGTGCAGGCCGCTAGGTGTTTTAACATAATTGTATAAAATAGAGATCGCTCGTTACTTTGTTGCATCTTAAATATATCTATACATTTTTCCTTAAGATACATTTTGACATGGGAACTCTGAATTCTATTAAGTGCGCCACACTTCAAAATCACTAATGTGTTAATGTAAGAGTGTTTCTCTTAAGACGGAAGGCGTGAGTCTGTGTATAATATTGCTTTAGTGACTGCCGAGGCTGTAAATGTTACATCAATTTTTCACTTGATCTGTGTATAGTAATTACTGTAAAGAATATTGTTATTTTGTACATACTGACGATAACAGCATTGCTATTTTTATAAATGATCAGGTTTTATTACTTACTTAGTGATAATCAATCGGGCAAATCTAAGTTAAATTGGGATGTGTGTAGTAGCATTGTCTCGAGTGTGGGTAGAAGAAAACAATAAATACCTAATTACCTATCTCTTCTCTCCAGTAGTCATACATCCCTACTTATTGTACATTAATGACTCTATCTGTATCTACTTTCATACTACTCATTCATACTCCGTCTAAACCCAAACATAATCTACTTCGTACTCGTGACACTGTTAAATCTGAACACAAGCACAGTCGGATTAAAATTTTATTTTGGAGCTGTCTTGACGCTTTTTTGCATTCATTTATGAATTATGGTTTTATTTGCATTTGATTTTAAGGGCCATTTTCATTGCACGCGGATAGCTCCATCAATGCTCCGATCTCCTCTCTTAGATCACACAAGAGGATATCAGCACAGTGCACAAATTCAATAGCACCGGTGAGGATCCTAAATACAGAAAACAAACCTTCTATAAATACTTTTGTGATGGGCAGGTTTCCGAATTTTTAAATTTTGTTATGACAGCGGCCCTACGGCCTACTCTAAATGATTTTCAACTGCAGGCGGAGTTTTAACGTGCGCTACTTGTATATTCAACCTATTATTTAGTCCTTATTCGATATTACCATAAAGGAGGTGATTGGGGGTAAAGGGCCTCTTAGCCACTCCGACTATCACTGAATTATGAAGAAAGTTTACGGTACCTCTGTTGTAAAAAAATTCAGACGTGGTATGCCCTAGAATAATGTCACATTAACGTGTACTGTGTCTCTAATAATCCTTAGGGCATTTGATATATACATATTACAATTTGTGGTGTATGATATGACGTACAGTATTTCCATAAGCTAGAGATTTTATATATAAATATTCATTGGTACAAGCGCTGTCCACATTTTTGGAGCGTACACTTATATTTTGGGCCAAGCACAGATCCACAAATGGTTAATACGCCATACTTAGAATCGATCCTACCTTAAAACACTTTGACTCTGTGGAACACCGAGAAGTAATAACAAGTGGTTATGCCACACTTGGTTAGAAACACTTTCTATTCGCACAACGGCTAAACGCAGACTAACTCTATTCTACATAATCATCGTCATACCTAGTAACGTTCATACGTCATCCTCGCGCGCACCTGTTATTATTTTAATAATGCAGTTGAGGATGAGACGTGGTACAAAAACCTCGATAAACATCAAGCCATCAACGTTGATTCACAACACGAAACGAACCCCAACAGTCACGTCTTCATGTTTTCTTTATTAAGTTAATGATCTCTTACGGAACTGTGTATCGCTTCTTGAATGTCCAAAATAACTATCTGTCTACACCGTTAAATGCATTTTCGTAGTTAAAAAAAAAAATCCAATGTGTACTATTACACACGTTGGTCTCTACAACTTCATAATGTTGGATCGTTCTATGTCTCCTGTAATCTTCTTCTTGTCTTTTTCGCCACCATTTTATTAGTCTTACTGTGGGTTTTGAGAAAAAGTCCTACATTTGCATACACAAAGACACACTTATATATATATATATATATATATATATATATATATATATATATATATATATATATATATATATATATATATATATATATATATATATATATATATATATATATATATATATATATATATATATATATATATACATATATGTATGGACAATCTACTCTGTGCAAGAAAGAAGGCTCTATATCTTACATCTAAGGTCTCTATGCCATTTCCTCGGTATTTCATTGAAGGAAAAAGAAACAAATGTCAAGGTGTTGTCACGTGCTGGCCTTCAAAGCATTTATACACTGCTTAGACAGCGCAAGGAAGAAGGTCGCGTTCTAAAAGATATCTTTAACGGACAACTGGCAGATGGCGAAAGAACAGTTGGGCGATCGCAGCGGAGGTTCAAATATGTGTGCAAGAGACATGAGGGTACTGGACGTAAATTCAGCAACCTGGGAGGATGAAGCTGCCGATCGCACGATGTGGCGATGCTCTCTACGGTGCCAGTTCAGATTAGGCGAAAAGAAGCACTTATGGCAAGCAGAAAAGAAGAGCGAACGTCGAAATGGACACGAGGGAAAGAGCAACGAGGGCTGCTACCTCACGGGCGCATTCCCTCAGTCAGTTATGACTGAAGGGGCTATTATTATTATTATTATTATCATTATATTATTATAATAAAACAAAACATTGACAAAGCTCAAGATTTATTTACATGTGTTGTCAAATGTGGTAACTTTGACAATACCCGTTGATTATTTTGTTTATAAACAATACTGGTTTTCTATTTAGTTCAATGATAAACTGACATTGTACATGAATTTTAATATGTTAATTTTCTTCTCTACATCTACGTTTATTCTACATTTAGTTTGCTTTTATTTGCAGTTGTAGTCTGTAGTATTTGATGAATAGGAGAAGATTTGTGGGAATGAATGTTCAAACTTTATTCGAAAATCAATGTAGATACGAAAACTTGAGTTAATGTTAATGATACAACTAATTCAAGTTCCATGAACAGCAAGTTACAATAGCGGAACAGTCCGTGTAGAGGTTTCACTATCTGTAAGTCGTAGCAGCTCGCTTGATTCGTACGGACATCGCGATAAAATGTCTGCCAAAACATTTTGAGTTCCAGATATGGAACGTATTGTAAAGCTGTATGGTTGCAAGGCTATCGCATATCTGGTAGATTTAGATGATTTGACGTCTTTGGTATTAAGAGCAGTAAGTGCTTTCTGGTCAAATTCAACGATGAAGTGTGATCCAAGTAAGTATCTTTGGAGTTTCGTTATTGACCACACAAGAGCCAGAAGTTCTTTATCTAGAACAGAATACTTCTGCTCTGTCGACGTTAATTTTCTCGAAACATACATAACAGGATGTAAGGTACCCGAGTATTCCTGGAGCAATGCACTTCCTATTCCCTAATTTGACGCGTCACTGTGCAGGATGAAAGGAAGGTTTGCATTCGGTAATCTTAAAACAGGTGCTTTTGAAAAAAATGTTTTGATGGTATCCAACGCGATTTGATGTTCCTCCGACCACCGAATCACGTTAGCTGCGCTCTTCTTTAACAATGAAGAGAAAGGTGCAGTAATGGTAGATAGATGAGGTATGAATTTACCATAAAATTGAATTAAGCCTAACAAAGATCTTACTTGTTTCTTTGTTTTTGGTGTTGTAATGTTTATGATTTTAGAAACATTACTGTTCTCAGTGTATAATAGGCCGTGACCAACACGGTGACCTAAAAATGATATTTAGTGAAAACCCACGAATGCTTTCGATGGTTTAGCCGTTAAGTTATATGACCGTAACGTGGACAGTAATGTGTTCAATCCACTAAAATGTTCATCCCATGAGTCGCTAAAAAGACAAATGTCATCAATGTATGCAATGACATCGGGACGGTGAGATAGTATGCGACGCATCATGCGTACAAAAGTGGCAGGTGCGTTTACCAAATCAAATGGCATAAAGTTCCATTGGAATAAGCCACGAGGAGTAGAGAAAGCAGTGAGTGGCTTTGCATTTTCTGTCAATGGGACTTGCCAATATCCCTTTGATAGATCAAATTTAGAGAAAAAAGTAGAGTTAGACAGTTTAACCAATATATCTTCTAACAGAGGTAATGGTTCTGCGTCAAATTGTGTAACTTTGTTTAGCTTCTTATAGTCAACACAAAGACGGATATTGTTATCTTTTTTCCTAATGATTACCATAGAAGAAGAATATGGTGAAGTTGATGATTCAATTATTTTTAATTGGAGCATCTCATCCAATTCCTTATCAACATGAGAACGAAAGTGCAGAGGGATAGGGTATGGACGGACTCGAATAGGTGTGTCGTCAGTCAATAATATGTCATGTTGAATAACTGACGTACGACCTGGGATGTCAGTGAGGACATCCTGATAGGATTTAATAAGAGAAGAAACTTGCTGATGCTGATCAGCAGAAAGGTTAGAAGAGATCGTAACATCATTCCAACTTTCTGTTGGATGAAGTAGTATCACCGGTATGGGTAAAGGGACATCTTGAAAAGAAGATTCTTCTTCTTGTATGACAGATAAAGCGGTATAGTGTTGAATAGGAGGTGTAGTTGCCTGAAATACTGACTGAAGATAGTCAGGACGAGAGTGATATTCCTTTACATATTAATATGAAAGGTTTTATGTTTGCCCTTGACATCGACAATGTAATCGACATCCGAGATTCTAGAGATTATTTTAAAAGGGCCTCTCCAGGTAATAAGTAGGCGATTGTCTTTACAAGGTAATAAGACATATGCTTCGTCACCAGGGAGAAGCAGGGGAAGACGTCTATACCTATTTGCAAAAAGTCGAGCTTTTTCTTTAGCTTGCTCTGATGATGTGGTAGCTAATCTACACGCATCTATAATCCTTTTCCTTAAAGAAATCACATACTCATAAGAGGATTGAGTGTCATCTGTGATATTCTCTTCAGTAAGTAAGTCGTGTAATAACGACATAGGACCGCGCGGTTGAACACCGAAGACTAATTGAAATGGAGAAAATCCAGTAGCTTCGTTTTGCACCTCGTGATACGCAAAGAAAGCAGCAGGTAGGACTCTGTCCCAATCTTGAGGATGATCCTGCGTAATCTTGCCTAGCAATTGTTTGAGTGTCCTATTATGACGCTCAATATAGACCGTTCGACATTGCGTGGTAGATCGAACTAAGAGATCTATCAATATGTAACGTAGTCATGACCTGGGACATAGCTTCCGATATAAACTGAACACCATGGTCAGATAATATCTTACGTGGAAAACCTATGCGCGAAAAGATCAACCATAATTCATCTGCAACACTAGCAGACGAAGTATTCTTGAGAGGTATGGCCTCTGGCCAACGAGTACACACATCAATACAGGTAAGAATATGTGTATGTCCTCTAGCAGAAGGTTGAAGAGGACCAATGATGTCGATCGCCATTTTCTCAAATGGTCGAATCGGAATGTCAGCAGCTTGAATAGGAGCTGCGTGGTATGGACCACGAACTTTAACTTCCTGACATGTCGCACAGGAACGGCAGTAGATATTGACATCTCTATGAACGCCTGGCCGATAGAATGCAGATAGCACTCTAGATTTGGTTCGTGAAAAACCCATATGGCCTGCACATTGAGAGTCGTGCGCATGACGCAATATACGAGCTCTCATTGAAGTAGATACTAAGATTTGAGACTGTACGGATGAATCAGTATCCCGTATTACTCTCACCAATATCCCGTTCTTTAGTACTAATCTATGTATAGATTTTGCATCTGTATTATTAATATCAAAGAAGAGTTGGCCACTCGAAAAGCAGCAGCTGGGAGACTTTTTCAGGCCATAAATCAAGGATTCCTCAGCAAGAGAGAGGTTGGTAAGAAAACGAAGATGGCTGTATACCGCTCCACCTATGTCCCAGTCTTGACATATGGATGCGAGTCATGGGCAATGACTACAACCTACAAAAGCCAGATCCAAACCTCAGAAATGAGATATATGAGGAAGGTGGTTGAAGTAACAAGAAGAGACATGGTACGCAACCAGACGATACGTCAAGGCCTTAAATCCTACACCCTGCAGACCCAAGTAGAACAGTCCCAATTAAGATGGTTTGGCCATGTCTGCAAAATGGGAGAAGATCGGCTACCACGACAAGCATGGGAAACAAAGAGCCAAGGATCCAGACTCCGAGGACGACCCAGAGTCCGCTGGGAGGACAACATTAGACAATCTTTGAAGGACCGAGGACTAGAATGGAACCAGACCAGGAGGAAGACAGCCGATAGGATAGTCTGGCGCTCTCTCTTCCAAACCTCTACACCTCATGGTAGAAGGGGAACGACTAAGTAAGTAAGTTATTAATATTCTTATTAGCTAATTGAAAGAATTTATTCAAAGAAGCATCATTTTTTTGTAATGTAATATACGCCTCCCGTGAAATAGGAGTGTCAACATCATCATTAACATTGACCATAGGTTCAGAAGATGTATTATGCAACGTATCATTAGCTTGCGCTCGAGTAACAACTGCATTTGCAGAATGTATATGTCGCTCTTCCCAATCAGCTATCTGCTGTGTGGTACACTTTTTTATCCCATGTATGCGACCAATTATCAGGTCACTAATTGGATTAGGAAGGAGACATGCGTGTATCTTCCCTGAAAAAATGGAGTATTAATATAAATGATTGCTGTAGGAAATGTCTCCACAGTTCCACCAAACGTCACACACTTGACTGCCTTGCCAGTTGCGCAGGACGGATCTATCAATGAGTTTCTGACGCCGATGGTGCTGCAACCTGAATCAAAGAGAACAGAAGCAGGGATATTGTTAACAAAATCACGATTTAATTTAACGCATCCTCTTCCATCATGTGTTGAAGCCGATGTGGCCGTACACACCGCTGGGAGACTTGGTAAGACATGTCCGTAACGCAGCTTCGTAATCTCCATGGGCTAGAATAAGGTAGTACATTCCTGGCAAAATTTCACCTGGTCATAGTCAATAGAACAAGACATTGCATTATGTGTGTTAACAGTCGTGTCCTGATCTTTGTTAACTTGAGTATCAATCACAGCAACATTTGACTGATGACGCGGTCTACTGTTAGAAGATCTATCTCTTCTCCGCGATCGATTCTGACTATTATCTCTGAAATTGCCATAATTGCTATTTCTGTTTGGGTTACAATCTTGGTTAGTACGCCAATTATTGTTATCACTATAGTGCCTTTGACCATATTGTTTATTTGGCGAAGTAAGTCTATTATTGGAATATTGAGATTTAGATTGCTAATTATTGTATAATTATTTGCTTGATTATTTCCAAAATTATTTCTGTTAAAATCTCATAAATTATGAGATTGGCCTCAAGTAATATTGTATGGAGAATTATGACGAAAATGTTTCCCCTTATAAGATTTGTAATTCTCGTTATTTCCCTTTCTAAAGTTCCTATCGTTGCTTAGTGAACGATGGCGTAAATGACTTCTTTGTTGCATAGCGAACGCCACAGGTAATTCATCTTTAACATGGGAGTTGCTAATTTCAATGGTTGAATGGGCTGTGCAAAATTGTATGCAGTTTTCCTCCATTTCTTTCACATTTGAAGGTTTACGTTCGTGCAAAAAAGCAAGAAATGACGGGTTAACCGAGGACAAGATTTTATCGCGTAGTAATAAATCAAACAGAGTGTCATATGATTTATCTATTTTGGATAATTCAATCCATCTTTCCAATGTGAGACGTATTAGTGAGATGAAATCACAAAAAAATTTTCCGTTCTGTGGTAAAAAAGATTTGAAGCGTAAACGATATTCATTTTCTGTCATTTGATATTTCTTAAGCAAAGCAGCTCTGAGAGCCTCATAATTATTTTTATGAGTAGAAATAGTCATATGATAGACTGCCATAGCTTCGCCTGTAAGCAGTTCTGTCAATTTTACACAATACTGTGATTTATCAACGTTATAAGCTTTACATGTTGCTTCAAATCTGTCTAGGTAATGAATCACATCGTCTGATGGAGGATTAAATTTTGGTAATTTTAAGTGAAAATGTCTAATATTTCCATTTTTAGATGAAGCTTGACCATCATGAGCGTTTTGAGCATTACTCTCATTTGATAATCTAAGTTGCTCAAGTTCTAATTCCTTAATTTTTTGTTCATACCTTCTTTTATTTTCGTTCTCAGCGACTTCAAGCTGAAATCGTTTTTCATTTTCTGCAGCCTCGAGCTGAAATCGTTTCTCATTTTCTGTAGCTTCAAGCTGAAATATGTTTGCATTTTCTT
This sequence comes from Oreohelix idahoensis, assembly GCA_024509875.1. Classification (NCBI taxonomy): domain Eukaryota; kingdom Metazoa; phylum Mollusca; class Gastropoda; order Stylommatophora; family Oreohelicidae; genus Oreohelix; species Oreohelix idahoensis. The sequence goes on from JAMPIV010022931.1 coordinate 954,812, forward strand.
CAGCTATTAATCTCCTATTTTCAAGTTCCATTTTCTTACTTTCCATTTCTATTTTCATTTTTCTCTCGTTTTCTGCAACCTCTAATTTTCTATTTTCTATTTCCATTTTCTTATTCTCCATTTCAATTTGCATTTTTCTCTCGTTTCTGAAGCCTCAAATTTTCTATTTTCTATTTCCATTTTCTTATTCTCCATTTCAATTTGAAGTCGTTTCTCTTTTGCCTCTAAATTTTTTGCTTCCATTTTCTGCACCTTGTCATATTCCGCAAGTGCAAATGGTCTTACCTCTTCAGTAGCCGTATTAAGGGCTTTAGCCTGCTTAATAAAATAGTCCAAAGTAGACATTTCGACCAATATGTCCTTGAAATACTTCTTCTTCAACAAAGTTTACTCAATTAATTCAAAATTATTTTCCACTATGATAAGTGCAATGCGTTCATGTCCAAGAACGGCACTCCATATCAATTAATTATTCAATACATTATTAATCAATGAAATAAGTTATGCAATTAAATGTTATGAAGATACAATAGCAATAGACAATGTAGACAATAGTGACAGGACAAGATGTAGAGGACAAATGAAAACGATCGCAGCAATCAAATAAAATAGAATGTAGAACTAAAAATCTAATATTGCAAAACATACAACGACAACTGCGACGAAAATAAGAACAAGACAAGTAACATCACAATGTATAAACACCAAGGTTTAAAAAACTAAACGAAAGCTAGATGGAGAAAGACGACCGTTACGAACAAAATACATCATAAAACTAAGTACGTATAAGAAAATTACTCCGAAAACAACAATGAAATAACTTAACGTCACAGCTAAACAGTTAGTTCACAGAGAACCGAACACAGTGGACTCAAAATCCTTCGACACTTACGTGTCGGAACATTCCACTGCGGGAAGTCTGTAAATATGTCCCTACAGAACAGTCACGAAGGCCCTGGTGTGAAACTGGGATGTATCCTTCGTGATTCTCCTTTCCCAACCTCCTGCGAAGAACATTGAACATAGAACATACAATAGTAAGTTTGACATATAAAAGAAAGGCTTAACTACACGTAACACGGTAGAAAGAACCACAGCGTTTTTACTTATCTGTTTTGATAAGAAAAAAATTTTCCTCGCATCCGGGTGTTGTATGTATGAGCCTCACTACACTTGTTGAAATAACACAATGGCAGTGTCCAATGTTGAAGACTTGAAGTTGAGATTCAACGTTGCCCTTGACCTTAAGATGACCGTTAGATTTGAGGACAAGTCCAGGATGTTGTCGCCTTGAAAGTGCCAACGATTTCAACCGATTCATTCCTGAAAGTTCATTCCCTGGGAACTTGTTAAGTTCAAAGCACACTGGCATACCATTTGTAGAACTCCATTTGTAGACGCCCTTTTTATTTATTTGTATTTGTGAAGGTGCCTGACATGACTTCTACCTAGATCGTGCTTAACTGGTTACGCGAATATAATTTGAACAGGGGCGATCAGGTCAAAACGTAACAAGAACAGTGGCACGTCAAATAAAGGCTTGTGCCAACTGAAGTATACTGCAACTCCTGGATTCAAAATTCATACAATGTTTATTCAACGACGACTTTGGACGGGACAAGACACTCGTTATGGACGTTTGATAGTTTGATTGACAATATGATAGATACGGCATGCATAGTTCTGCTATAATGTACAAGGACGTTCAAGCAGTTGTGAACCTGGGGTTACCCCTCTCACCATTGACCTTTGGTTGGGTTTTAAAAAAAAAATCGAAAAAAGGTGATTCGTCTTACGAGGACAAAAGACAAAGAAAATAGTCTACGTTACGGCCACAAGGCCTTCGTCAGGAAAGGAAAGAAAGTGAAGGCTAGATAGGACACATAAGAACTTAAATAAATATAAAAATAAAACCTAGGTACTTCCCTGAAAGCAAGGCACCAAAATCCTATCAATATTCGCTGTCCGCTGATGTACACGTGGCTGAACAGGAAGTGACTTCCGAAGCCGGTTATCGTTTATGATTATGTCCCATATTTCAAAATTCATTATCAAGCTTTCATCCTTTTCATATAATTTCATCATTAAAATAATCTGGAACCACGAAACATTTATCCTACAGGTATTTTTGGACAAATACATATATTTTAGGTTTAGTCCTCTGATTGACCTTTCCCATCTGCCGTTACTTGAATGACGGCTGTACAATAAATTATCTCGGTAGTTATATCTTCGGAAATACCATTCATTTAAATAGAAATATATCTTGGCTGGCTTTCAATGATTTCTACAATCGTTAGTCCATTTCGGTACAGCCTGGTTGACTGTCTCGACTAAATACTAACATAGCTTGCAGAAATGTCAAAAAATTATAATTAAAGCTTTGATTTACTTCATTGAAGAAACACTTACGTAGTCGACCACTGGCAATGACTTCTATCCAGAAGGCCGGTCGAGTAAGAAATATTTTTACCCATCACACGGGTTTTTTTCAAAAGATCCACAGACCACAGGTCTGATATCGAAGCCAGCTAGCTTGGTTAAACTCCTACGTCATTCTCCTTGTTTGGCAACAAGCGCGCAAGAAAATATCTTTCCCAAAATTGTGCGCAATCGTGCGCGATAAATTAAATATACAATTATCTTCTTAATACATACACTGGTGCGAACCAACTTAACTGCAGCCAGACTCATGTCCACTTTTTGTTACAGTTAAGGTACACAAAAAGTACGCAACACCAGTCCATTAGATCATTATCACTGCTCCACATGTCATTTAGGAAGGTTACTCCATGTCTTAATATTTAATACATCCATGTAGATTTCACTACAAATATATATTGGCGGTCGCCTGCAATGAAATGACTACAGTAGTAATAGTACCGTCTGTAATAAATGTAACAGAAACAACACACTGTAATTAAAAAATTTTTAAATTTTGACGGGTCATTGCTAGTTAATAAATAATTCTTCTCCTTGGGCCGTTCAACTCTATAAGGAGCCTTGACCTTCAACAAACTTATGACCTAGATATTTTGTTTCAAGATATTTCCATTTATTCTTCATCCCCTTCACGTCTATCTCCAGTTCTCTTTTCCATGCTACCTTTCTTACGTTGGTGATTCCAGAACAAGGACTTTCTGATAGTGCTATCAACAGGTTTTCTCTCTGTGTTTCCTTTCAATGTCCAGTGTCTTCTTCTCATCTCTTGTTCCACTGACGCTTGTCTAGTTCGAGTCATCATGTCAACATTACTAATCTTGTCCAACAACTACAATTCTTATGTTCTACGTAAGCATCCATTTATGAAAGTCTGTAGCTTTTTAGTTGTTGTTTTTGTAATTCTCCATGTTTCAGAGCCATACAATGGGACTGACTTGGCATTTCAACTGATCAATGTGATTTTTGTGATGAATTGGATTTCTTTTGGTCTTCTTATATTCTTGAATACACAGAAATCTTCTTTAGATTTGTGTATTCATATTTTAATGTCATTGTCTATCCCTCCAGCTGTGTCTAAAATACTGTCAGGTATATGTATGCTTCTAAATCTTGTAGTGCTGTTTTATTTAGCACGATAAGTTCTTATGGGGTGGGCATCTACGTTTTCCAATCCTGTAAACATTTTAAGCCACAAAAACTTAAATATTAATATATAGTACTTGATTGAAGATGGAGATATGTGGAGGCAAAGATGCAAAGAATGAACCAGAAGTGGGGCACGGCATGAAAGATGACCACCGACCGAACAACGTGAGGCAGTTTGTTGCTGCCCTACATGACACCACAAGGCATGATGACCTCTGACTGCTTTAACACTCGGCGGCTAAGTGTTGCGTGATAAATTCTCGCAACATCGTTTTATTACAATATCTATTTTATAACGCAAGGGCAACAACTGCTTGAAATTTATAGTCACTTTTCTCGGTAAGCATTTGTCTTCCCGCGTTGGTATTGAATGCAGTTAAGTTTTGAGCTGTGGTCTTTTTGCGCTGGACTGCGCATGACTGGTCTTGTTTTTTGGTCGATCGGTTTCCGCCCACCACTAGTGGAGTGAGCGATTTGAATGGCGAAAGAGATGCCTCGTTGAAGAGGGGATCTCCGCTATTTTTTGTTCTGTCAGGGATGTGTAGTCCTCTTAATGGATATTTCGTTTATTCGAGATAATACCTCTAGTGTTTCCCACATGTCGGGAGGCGTGATATTTCTGTGTATTTCCTGAAGGCAAGGTAAATTGACTTTTCATTAACTCTATCGATTTTGGGTCGTGAGCGATTTCGATTCATAGCCTGTCTTCGAAAGTCGTCGTCACGAGATGTTTTCCCAGCTCACATGTCGCTGTATTGTACTGCATCGGTTGATGCATGTCCCAAGGACCATTACTTGCTACTTTGTTAAATGAACTACGTTTGGAAAACCTTTATTATCTAGAGGATATTTTTGAGGACATTATTTATACTTCGGCAGACGTGTCTGTCTTGCTGAAGTCAGACTAAGGAGAGTGAACTGATCTCATACATCTGGTTATCTCCTGGCTGTTATAGAAAAGGATGGAGTTTTTCACCTGACTACATTTACAGCACTATGAAATATAACATGCATCTGACTCATCATTGTAATGCTGTCTACCGTCTATTGCTGTATTGAATGTTGCTGTGATAATGACTGTTTGATGTGCCTACATATTCGCGTAACCATTTTGTCACTGTGGCGTCCACAATAAATAATGAAGAAAAACGTCAACGGCTGTTACAAGAATCATTGACTTTATACGTCGTGAGTTTACTGACGTTCTATGTGGATTGCCCTGTTATTTTTGTATGAACATTGTTTGACTGAACACATCTGCACACTACACAAAACCAGACATGCGGATACCATCCATCATCATATGGCATCACGCATCACTAAGGATCAAAGAAAAAGAAGAAGGACATGCAAGCAATCAAACGGACTCGTCAAGAGCAAGAGTAAAAAATTGTTCCACATTTTGAAGGACCACATACGGAGATTGACGGAACTTGTCGAGGTACTCCTAAATAGACCAACTCCAAAAATTATTGATAAATATATTTTGTACAGAAGAATAGCAACAACAAATCATGGCTTCTCTGGCCTATTTTTTTCTCTCTAATGTGTATGTCCCTTTCTGTTCCTTCAGCTGTGTCTATATTACTGATAAGATTTACTTGTGATTTGATAATAGAGATTAAGAATACACATTATAACACAAACAAACTAATTGCTGGTGGTAATTGTTATTCAGCTTCTGCTATTCTCAGTTATCATTTGCTATTTCTTATTGGTTTTGTCTATTAAGGACAATGTTTAAAACAATCCCGCTGAAATTTGACTAAAACAAAAATACCAAGCTCAGTATTTACCTCTCTTATATTGTTTTAATATAATGCTTACTTAACTTTTTACTATTTGTCATAAATTGAATGTGAATCACTGTCTCTTTTAGCTGAGTAGTCCGCCTCTGTCTTATTCTATATTTTATCTCCTCCCAGTGTTTCTTTGTAATAGCTCCTACAGATCTACTTCTGGACATCGTCATGTCACTCTTATGTTGGACAGGCTAAATTCCACCCCTTTGCACATGTGCATCGGTACCAAGCTAAAGATCCAATTAGTCTCCTTTCGTGTGGGTGACGGCAAAGTTCCCTGATTCTTTGATTCAGAGAGAAACTGGACACAGGAAAGCGCCCGTTGTCTGTCATGTATCCGCCAGAGTGTCGCAGCTTTCTTTTATCAAGAGACGCCAGGGAGACAACTCCCCAGGTCCTTACATCAATGCGCGTGCAACCCCACGCCTGAACACCTGCAGATTTTATCTAACTTTATAAGCTAGACATCGGCATTGTCTCCAGAGAATTCTGCTACGTTACAAAGTGATATTCTGCGCCGTAGCAAATAACAGTTGTATTGTGTTCAGGAATATTCTTTTATTCGGTAAGCACACTTACTTATTTAATGGAGTAGTGCAGGCCACTAGGTGTTTTAACTTAATTATATAAAATTGAGATCGCTCGTTACTTTGTTGCATCTTAAATATATCTATACATTTTTCCTTAAGATAAATTTTGACATGGGAACTCTGAATTCTATTAAATGCGCCACACTTCAAAATCACTAAGGTGTTAATGTAAGAGTATTTTTCTTAAGACGGAAGGTGGGAGTCTGTATATAATATTGTTTTAGTGACTGCCGAGGCTGTAAATGTTACATCAAGTTTTCACTTGCTCTGTGTATAGTATTTACTATAAAGAATATTGCTATTTTGTAAATACTGACAATAATAATAATAATCATAATAGCCCATTCAGTCATAACTGACTATGGGAATGCTTATTTTCGACGTTTTCTCCTCTCCTCAGCTTGTTGTGTGAGCCTCTTTTCACCAAATCTGAGGTGGCGCCGTAAATAGCATTGCCACTTAGTGCGATCGGCAGCTTCATCCTCCAATGTTGCTGGATCCATGTCCAGTGCCCTCATATCTCTCTTGCAGACATCTTTGAACCTCAGCTGTGGTCGCCCAACTGTTCTCTTGACATATTCTAATTTTCTGACGATAATAACTGAAGATAATAGCATTGCTATTTAACAATAATCAGGTTTTATTACTTTCTTAGTGATGATCAATCGGGCAAATTTCATTTACCTTGGGATGTGTGTAGTAGCATTGTCTCGAGTGTGGGTGGAAGAAGACAATAGATACCTAATTACCTATCTCTTCTCTCCAGTAGTCATACATCTCTCCTTATTGTACATTAGTGACTCTATCTGTATCTACTTTCACACTAGTCATTCATACTCTGTCTAAACTCAAACATAATCTACTTCCATACTTATGACACTGTTAAATCAGTACACAAGCAAAGTCGGGTTTACATTTTATTATGGAGCTGTCTTGATGCTTTTTTTAATAAGACGGTGTAATCATTTATGAATTATGGTTTTATTTGTATTTGGTTTTAAGGGCCATTTTCTTTGCACACGGATAGCTCCATCAGTGCTCCGATCTCCTCTCTTAGATCACACAAGAGGATCTAAGCACAATGCACAAATTCAATAGCACCGGTGAGGATCCTAAATACAGAAAACACGCCTTCTATAAATATTTTTGTGATGGGCAGGTTTCCGAATTTTTTAATTTAGAATTAGAGGTTTACTTCTTACCTCTTAGCCACTCTGACTCCCACTGAATTATGAATAACATTTACCTCTATTGTAATATAATTCAGCTGTGGTATGCCCAAGAATACTGTCACATTAACGTGTACTGTGTCTCTAATAATCCTTAGGGCATTAGGTAAATACATATTACAATTTGTGGTGTATGATATGACGTACATTATTTCCATAAGCTAGAGATTTTATATATAAATATTCATTGGTACAAGCGCTGTCCATTTTTTTGGAGCGTACACTTATATTTAACATATGGGATGGAAATTAATATAGAAAAAAGCAAGATATTGGTGAATAGCCATAAGAAACATGTTCCGACCAACATTACGTTAAATGGGCAAACGTTAGAAGAAGTTAACACCTTTAAATATCTCGGGTCCACTATATGTAGTGATGGAAGATCAAATAAAGAAATCAAGACAAGACTTGAGATGGCCTCAGCTGCCATGACAAGGTTGAATGTGATCTGGAAAAGTAACATCAGTTTTCCTGTGAAGATCAAATTATACAAATCACTTGTATTATCTATTCTCTTGTATGGGTGTGAGGGCTGGACACTCACTGCAGATTCGGAGCGAAGGATTCAGGCTTTCGAGCATAAATGTTATAGAAGAATTTTGCGCATTTGCTATAAAGAGCACAAAACAAATGTCTATGTTAGAGAGAAGATAAACACCTATGCAGGCCATCAAGAACCACTTTTGTCAATAGTGAAACGTCGAAAGCTTGCCTGGTTTGGGCATGTAACTCGTCATGACTCCCTTTCGAAAACGATCCTCCAGGGAACAGTCGAAGGTAAACGGAGAAGAGGAAGGCAAAGAAAATCCTGGGCTGATAACATCAAAGAATGGGCAGAACACGGTTTCTCCACACTTGTACGCATTGCTGAGAATAGAGAGCAGTGGAGGACCCTGTCTGCTGATGCTTCCACCATGGCACCCCTACGACCCATGACGGGTTATGGGTTGAGATGAGATGATGACACTTATATTTTGCGCCAAGGACAAATCCACTAATAGTTAATACGCCATACTTAGAATCGATCCTACCTTAAAACTCTTTGACTCTGTGTAACTCACAGAAGTAATAACAAGTGGTTATGCCGCACTTGGTTATAAACACTTTCTATTCGCACAACGGCTAAACGCAGACTAACTAATTTCTTCATAGTCATCGTCATACCTAGTAACGTTCATACGTCATCCTCTCGCGCACCTGTTATTATTTTAATAATGCAGTTGGGGATGAGACGTGGTATAAAAACCTCGATAAAAATCAAGCCATCAAAGTTGATTCACACCACGAAACGAACCCCAACAGTTACGTCTTCGTGTTTTCTTTATTAAGTTAATGATCTCTAATGGAACTGTGTATCGCTTCTTGCGTGTTCAAAATAACTATCTGTCTACACCGTCAAATGCATTTTCGTAGTAAAAAAAAAAAGAATCCAATGTGTATTATTGCACACGTTGGTCTCTACAACTTCATAATGTTGGCTGTCAGTGAGTGCCTGACATTACTTATTCATTATTCATGTCTTGATTCCACTTTATAGACTCGTTTTTACCAGTTCTCTGGGAAGCTCACAAGTAAAACAAATACACTTTCGGCCCTAATGTCCTGCAAGCTATTTCCATATCGTCCTTATGTCTCCTGTAAGCTTCTTCTTGACTTTTTCACCCCCCCCCCCCCCCTAATTTTATTAGTCTTACTGTGGGTTTTGAGAAAATGTCTTACATTTGCACAAACACAGACACACTCATATATATACACATATGTATGGACAATCTACTCTGTGCAAGAAAGAAGGCCCTATACCTTACATCTACGGTCTCTATGCCACATCCTCGGTATTTCATGGAAGGAAAAAGAAACAAATGTCAAGGTGTTGTCACGTGCTGGCCTTCAAAGCATTTATACACTGCTTAAACAGCTCATGGAAGAAGGTCGCGTTCTAAAAGATATCTTTAACAGACAACTGGCAGATGGCGAAAGAACAGTTGGGCGATCGTAGCTGAGGTTCAAATATGTGTACAAGAGACATGAGGGTACTGGACATAAATTCAGCAACCTGGGAGGATGAAGCTGCCGATCGCACAATGTGGCGATGCTCTCTACGGCGCCACTTCAGATTAGGAGAAAAGAAGCACTCATGGCAAGCAGAAAAGAAGAGCGAACGTCGAAAGGGACACCAGAGAAAGAGCAGCGTGGGCTGTCACCTCACGGGCGCATTCCCACAGTCAGTTATGACTGAAGGGGTTATTATTATTATTATTATTATTATCATTATATAAGAAGGTAAAGGCTGAAAATCATAAAACACTTGGGATATATCACGTGAGAGACAGTATATGTGTTACCTCATCAAAAATATAAACCATGAGGGTTAGAATTTCACCTTCACTGATCTTCTTCTCTGTCTTACAGACTTATGCCCCAGCTGTAACAATTCGTGTCATGTTTCTTTCATCTTTCTTGTATATATCTCAAGTTCTCTTCTCCATGTATTTTTTGGGATCTCCTATTTTTGTGTTGTCTGATTTGTGTGTGTGTCTGCCTCTATTTGTGTGTGTCTGCCTCTACTTTGTTTGTGTGTGTGTGTCTGTTACGGGGTGCCTCCCCTTAGCTTTGCAGTAGTGGTCCAGAAGTGGCTAAAATTCAAAGGTGTCTACCTTCGCACAAGATTACTCTTGGCGGAGTTGTAGGTAGAAGGATAATGACGCTTCTACCTCAAGGTATTTTCACACGATTTTCAGAAAAGCGAAAACAATGCTGCATAAGGCTGAGAAAATGTTAACTCTAGTATCTGCCATCAATTTTTGTGAAGGATAGAATTATCTTATAATTCGTTTGCTCGTTCAAGCCAGCAGCTGAGTTAATTCAGCGAAATCTCTCTTACTATTGTATAGCTCTGTTTAAGTGTATTTAAGAAAAGGTCTGAGACATACGGATGTAGTATATTCAAAATGATTAAATCAACTTTGGATTTGTCTTTATACAAGTAACAAACTTAATAATCAATTATGTTTTTACAGTTATAAAAATGAATAATTCTTTAACAAACAATAGTCAGCATCGAGTGATATTATGGTGTTAAAAATTGGATAGTTCACTTGGTAGCTTTTATGTTTCTACTTAGCTGTCAATGAGCTTGTTTGTTCTGCTCCAGCTGATGTTTGGTTCTTTGCAGATAGATGACTTGATCACATTCGTCACTGGTCAAACTTGAAAGTTGTAGCACGTTCCAAGAAGTGTCAGAGAGTAACTACCAAGCTTGTCCCGCGTATCTAAGTTCCGTCTGATGATGGCGTCAAGCGGTGACTCCACGCCACTTATACCCTAACTTGTTCCAGAGATAGTACCCTCAGTTGATACCACAAAACCAATCTTTAGGCTCACAGACTGCTGGCTCAGATAAATAGTTTAAGGCACTTTGACAATGTCTCTTACATGTGGTCTGAGGTATTGTTATTTTAGCAATAAGTTCCTACTTTGACTTTGTGCTACAGATTCCTCAGATTCCGGTTTTCCGGAATTGTCCTGGGCGCTAAGTCATCAATTTGCTAAAACAAGATCCGGTCTGGTAAACGAAATCTGCTGTTATTCTTAACTCTGGCAAGGTCTGGTTGTATTCTTGAGATTAATTTTCACAGTGTTGCAAACTTACTAAAGTGTCAGCTTTTATTGCACTTCGCTCCCCCCCCCCCCCCCCTTCCCCCGCATTACTTGGTTACGATTTCGGTAGGGTCAAATCACTAATTTTGTTCTTCCTATGTTTCAAATGCCCTCCAATCGTTTCAAAACCTGTGTTTTGGCTCGGTAATTCAAAATATTTCATCTAGAAAAAGTTTGTGCGTTATTGCAAAGGTCATGTATTCCAAATATGGAAGTGAGATTTCCGAATATTCTCGTCAGTGATTACCAATAACTTCTTACTGTTATCTCAAGTAATATTTTCGTAATAATTCTGCTGGAAGTTTATTACAACATTCCAACTTCCAGGTGCATGTCTGTAATATGTCCGCAGACGGATGATTTATCGCCCGGCACGCCTTAGGTAAACTTAACACTCGGTCACAATATGAAACTGACCATCTTGGTTTTCTACTTATGCCTAATCTTAGCAAAGCCGAGAAGATTAAAGCAACATTGCAAATTATCACCGAAGGGAGTGTTCAAAAATGTGAAAATACCAAATATCTGCTTGATAGCAGAGAAAGAAATGTGCCGACCACGGGAATTTCACGTAATCAGTAATCACAACAAATGTAACTAACTACTGCCGGAGAGGAGAATAGATCGATCCAATAATTATGTGACTGTGTCTGCCTCTATTTCCTTTACGCAAGATAATTTCATAAAACGAATATAACATGTGAGAGATGGTATATGAATGACGACCTCGTCAAAAATATAAACCATAATGGTGAGACTTCCACATTCACTTATCTTCTTCTCTGTCTTACAGCCTTATGCCCCAGCTGTTACAACGCGTATCAAATTTTCTTTAACTTTCTTGTATATATAAAGTCTATTCTCCAAATGTTTTTCCGTCTGTCTCTATCGCGTGTGTCTCCCTCTGTTGTTTTGAGTCTGTGTCTATTTTTATTTGGGTCTGCCGCTATCTTTTAATATCTGCCTCTATTTTTTATATCTGCCTCTATTTTTGTGTCTGCCTGTTTTTTTTTGTCTGCCTCATTTTTTTGTCTGCCTTTGTCTTTTTTATCTGAATCTATTTTTGTGTCTGCCTCTGTATTTTTTGGTCTGCCTGTATTTTTTGGTCTGCCTGTATTTTTTTGTCTGCCTCTATTTTTTGTCTGCCTCTATTTTGTTGTCTGCCTCTGTTCTTTTTGGACTGCCTCTATTTTTATGTCTGTCTCTATTTTATTTTGGTCTGCCTCTATTTTTGTGTCTGCCTTTGTTGTTTTATCTAAATCTATTTTTGCGTCAGCCTATGTATTTTTTGGTCTGCCCATAATTTTATGTCTGCCTCTGTTTTTTTTTTTTGGTCTGCCTATATTTTTGTGTCTGCCTCTGTTTTTTTTGGTCTGCCTCTATTTTTGTTTCTGCCTCTATTTTTGTGTCTGCCTCTCTTTTTTGTGTCTGACTCTCTTTTTTGGGTCTGCCTCAATTTTTATATCTATCTCTATTTTTTTATATCTGCCTCTATTTTTTGTATCTGCCTCTATTTTTGTGTCTGTCCCTATATTTTCGGTCTACCATTTTTTTTTGCCTCTATTTTTGGGTCAGTTTCTATTTTTGGGTTTGCTTGTATTCTTTGAATCTGTTTGTTTTTGTTTGGGTCAGTCAATTTTTATATCTATGTTTGTGTGTGTCTGCCTCTATTGTTTGGGTCTGACACTATTTTTGAGTCTATCTCTATTTTTTGGGGTCAATCTCTATTTTTGTGTCTGACTCTATTTTTGGGCATCTATTTCCTTTACGAACGATTATTTCATAAAACGAATGCCTAGCAACGCTGTTAACTCGCTTCCAGGCTATGTGGACTCAAGTCACTAGCTCTCCTTTTAAAGCTATAGAGAATTGATAGAACTGATATTATTTAAACAACATTACACAAAACATGACCATGATAACTTGTAGGGACAAGGCATTAGGATTTATGGTTAGTCTATAACTCGACGGAGTAAAGGCGACTTCTGTGGCAACGTACGATTACATGTGATTTAACCACTGCGGATTATAATGTCTTCGTTGTTCTCTATGTTTCAGAGCCATACAATGAGACTAAATGTGTGAGTTGAGAGACTGTATAAATGGGTTGGGCTTGATATATTTTAATGCCCATTCGTCACTATGCAATGAAAGATCCGGTTGTCACCTCAAGTTATAATGTTTGGTGGAGAAGGTTGGTAGGGACTTATTGTCATTTTCGGGCTCACATGGGGACTTGTTAAATACATCGTCTCAACTTTAGTTTAGGCAGCACTTTGTGCCGGTCAAAAATATGGTAAGTGATTGTTAGCATATGCTCATTGAAAGAAACTCGTGTTATACATATTTACTGATTTGTATTGAGCAAAGCGTGCATTTATTTATCCCATATAAAATATAACTGCATATTTATATAACAGTGGCAAATGACAAAATCATTTTCTTCTTAATTTAAAATATATTGTAAGTTATTTCTTTGCTACAAATGTGCTACAAAGAAAATTATATAAAGTAAATATGTAATGTGTTTAAAGTTATAACTTGCTTTCCCGCACATATTACTCCCCTTGTAAAAAAAATTACGTCCCTTAGTTAAACGCATAAATGTCTCTTATCTTTTCAATATGAGGGAAATAGCAATGATATGGTAGTGGAGAATTGATAAGAGTTCCCAAAGTCAATGTCTAGTTGTGTAGTGAATACAGAAAGTTAGTAAAAAGTCAATGACTTTACTATCCCCCCCTTTTTCCTTTCTTTTTCTCCAATGCGTATAGAATCGATACTTGCTACAGAACCAGGGCAGACACTTTCTTAAAATAAACTAAGGCCCCAAGTGAAACATGTCATGTATGTTTACAGCAGCTGTTTTTGTAACAATGTTTAGTTGATTATGAGATGGCTAGTACTTTCGACGGCCTCAGCCTTGCTGCCTGTTGTGACTACACGAGGACGGCGTGGTCTTGTATTTGTAACCTTAAAGACGTGGGATTCTACAATGTCTTAAATGAAATACAATTCACTCACAAATAAGCGCTTAGATAATGTTTTATAACTAGAACTGACAATGCACTCCAAGTTAAGCAAACACTATACTGACTCTGTACTCTATAGATCATAAAACTACCAAACAAAACCAGTTAAACAGGTACCAAATACTTCATATTTTAAAAACTGCATCCCATGCTGCCCAGAACATAGAAATATTGTACGCCATGGTCTAAACATTATGGCAATTGTGCACTCTGTGCACTCCAGATTATAGTAAAACTACACCTTTCAGGCTCGATTATTAGCAATGTAACCTGCCTGGTTGTCACAGAAGACGAAGTTCAGAGATTGGGCTTGCTACTCGATGCCTTTGAAAAGTAAATTTAGACAAAACAATAAATAAATAACATTATTCAAAAACAGCATAACCATGTTCACGCAAAAAGTGCAATCATGCATGCATTTTGGTAGTCATGTAGACAAAGCTGAAGCAACAGGAGATAATATCAAACTAAGAACACACCTACCAACATCAACTTTTATTGCACGGAGAAATATACGGAAATCAAAAGTAGTCCGCCATTAAAAAGTTCGAATCTACAACTCACAAGCTAGCAAGCAAATTGTGTCAATGGGCATCATCATCATCATCATCTGCCATCTCCACAGTGAAGATCAGGTGAGGTAATTTCCTACGTCTTCTGTCTCCTGTCGTGATAGTACACTCTGATAGACTCCTTCCTGCCATCGCTTGATGTTCTTCCCGTCTATAACGTTGTCTGTCTCTTGCACGTTAATCTTCGACCCTTCCTGAATTTAATAATCATCAGCAAGATGTTTTTTTTTTTAATTTGGCCAAAATGTTTTAGCTAACATTGGCAATCATAGTATTTGGTAAAGCATTGGACCTTAAGAAAAATTCTACTTTTATCCTCACTCACCCATATCAGTAATAGTTACTGTCTTCTGCTAATGAACAGTCTACTGTATTGCAGACCCAGTAAGTTGACTTTCTTCCAGATATGATCATTTACTTTTATAGATGCACTGGTTTTGTAACACTGGCCTCCACAACAATATATTGGTCGTCTTCCATTGAGCCCTTGGCTTTACTTATCTACTGTTCGTGATCCACTTTTACGTGATACAATAATTATCCTACTGCTCCGTTTAAACGATAATAGCTCACGTTAAGCCTTCATGTCTAGCTTCACCTGTTCAAAGGAGCTCCATGTTGCTCCTACCCTTTGCATACCTATCTAACTATTGTTCCTTTCTTGATGTGTTTTTGTTGTCCCTCCCTTTCAGTAACCCTGGTGAGTTCAGACCAGAGTCGAAATATATATATATATATACATGTGTGTATGTGTGTATGTGTGTGCGTGTGTGTGTGTTGTCACGGATTGACTGATAATTTTATTTTCCCAACACGTCCCATTTTTCTTACTCTTTTAATGTTTCTGTTTACCTCGGTTTTTTTGCACTTTCGGTTTCTTTTCCTTCGGATTTTACCAACGTAGCCCATTATTCCCCTCTCAAACCCCACCCCGCGGTTTAATTTCGTTCTGTCCTTCATTTTAAATTAACCATTCGGTCAGTAGTGTTAGCTTATGAAAATATTACCTAAGCTGCACCTGGTGTTTGTCTGACTAGGGGAACGCTTTTAGCTCGTAACAGCGTGTGATCACGAGCGAGAAATAGTTTATTTGAAGAAGCGAACCACTGTCCTACTAAAGTTGGTAGCGTGAGCAAAGGTGAGGAACCCTTTGAGGTCTGGGTACCCGCTTTCATCTCCGATTCAGGGAGACAAACTCACGTTCGTTCTGAGATTTTTGTTGTAGCCCTTGATCGCCGCAGTTAGCTCTAGAATAATATTATGTCTTATCTACGAAACTTTCTCGCGGTTGGTGTCTTCTGATGTAGACTCTAGAATAACATTTTCTTACTCATGTTTACGTTATACACCGAACATCTGTGCGATGCCAGGTGGCCTGAGATAGCGTCTCTTGGAGACTATAAATCTAAATAGTTTTACTCTGTCAAGCACACTCGTAAATGTTTCCTGCCCGTAGATGACCCAATGAGACAAAGGCAGTTGTGGGCACAGAACTAGATTGAGTTGCCTATTCTCGTCATCTCGGGGTAAGTTGACATCTTTTGTAATATATAATTAATGTTAGCTTTTATATATATATATATATATATATATATATATATATATATATATATATATATATATATATATATATATATATATATATATATATATATATATATATATATATATATATATATATATATATATATATATATATATATATATATATATATATATATATATATATATATATATATATATATATATATATATATATATATATATATATATATATATATATATATATATATATATATATATATATATATTTATTTATTTATTTATTTATTTATTTATTTATTTATTTATTTATTTATTTATTTATTTATTTATTTATTTATTTATTTATTTATATTATATATATATATATATATATATATATATATATTTATATATATATATATATATATATATATATATATATATATATATATATATATATATATATATATAACTGATAGTAGTGTGACTTGAATTATTTTAGGTGATTTCTCCCCGGTAATTAATTCTATGATAATGTAGCGCCGTCACCGCCTAGGTTAACTGGTGCTTAAGCTGTTAGGTGAATCCTGGTCTTATTGTTTACAATGGGTTAATTGTAAATTTATGCTAACATATACTTACTAGGCGAATAACCTCATAGTCCGTTCTGTGCTTACCATGGGTTTAAGCGTAAGTTAAAAAGCTACCATTACTTTAAGGAAATGTCAGTGGTGTAAGTTATTCACTTAAACCTGAATAGTGATGTGCGTGCGCAATGAAACTTGAATTATAATAGGTAGTCGCTCATTACTTTCTGAGAGAAACTTCTAGTGGTTGAGTGTGGGATTATTATATGTCTACTTGTGTAGTTAGACACCAATTTAGAACTTTCACGGCAATCCAGAAAGTAGCCACCAGCCAGAGATACAATTATATCTTATGTTTAAGTCACAACGTATTATTATTGCAATAACATTGCATTTTTTTCATTTTTGGGAGGTTATTACATTTCCCTTTTTGTGTTTCGACCAAAAGGGGCGCATACCATTTATTATGTAATGTCTAATGCTTGTATTTTCTGTAAATTCACTTAATGTTTTAAGATGAATCGCATATCCACTAAGATGGAACTACAGAAGAGCACTTGATGTAGATTTTGCTGTCAGGGCATTTGCTGACAGGTACATGTATGTACAAGATATATTAGCCTATGCGAGCGCATGCTGATAATTGATAGAGTGAAAGTAACAGGAGGGCGACTCATATGGATAAAGACAGTCCGAGACTATCCTAGCAATGATAACAATAATTATAAATCCCATAGTGGGACATAACTGTTTATTATAACGTTTTTGTAATTTTATCGTTTGCTTGATGTTGTTTGTTTTGATTCCCAGTTCCAGGGTACCCCACTGCTACCGCAGGATTCCAGACAGGCGAAGAACGTAACATTCTCCTCGATCTCACAGTTCCTGAAAGCATTTAGCACAACGAGTTGTCATCTATGCCTGAAGTACAACCCTTTTCAACTCCCATCACTCTAATGGGAAATGAGCTCACGCAGTGTATAACGAGCAATAGCAAATCAGAAATCGTATTTGGCAGTAGTGGTTTCCTACTCGCCTCTTGATCACAAGTCAGAGCATAGTGGCTTCCAACATATCGATCAGCGCAGCTTCTTCAGCAGAATTGAAAGCACCAGACTGTGTGCTTAAACTGAGCGCTCAGTCAAAAATAAAGTTCAAACCAGCCTAACCGGATTTAAACATCAAGTACGCAGGCATATTTCACGCTCTGGATAATAGCGCAGTGGACCGTTTGTCATAAATTGACCTCGTCTTGTTTGTGATTCTGTTCACTCAAAACCGTATTAGCGGTCAGCCGAATATAGAGAGAGTAATTTACAGCCTATCTTGTTGTTAGTGTGTGAACAACGGCGCATGGATAGCGCCTAAAGTAGATTTATAGTGTAATTCATCATCTGTAGGAGGATATACATATAAAGACACTAACTGGAGTTATTGCATTTGGTTCCACAGAAGCGGAAGGATTAGGAACTCTGTTATTTATTTGTCGGTGTTCTACAGGGGGTTTTTTTTGTTGGTGACGTGTTTGTTCGTTGGTGTTTAACTAAATATTTGTTAACTTGATGTGAATATTGATGCCTTTCTTATGTTGTTGTGCTGATATACTTATTTCTTATATGTTCTTCCTTAAAAAACCTTTATTAAATTTTACTCATTTATTAACGCTCTGCTCACGACCCTTCATTTATACTTAATATTGCAGCTCTTATTATTGTTTCTTTTGGACCAGAGAGAGAGCGAGTGGTTCTTAAGACTATATAAGGGGCTTGGAAAGAGAGATAGCTTTAATGAATCCTCTTCCAGGTTCGTCTCGTTCATCCTATTTACACATTATCGGTGTGTTGACTATAATTCTGGTCAGTTCACTCTCATTGTCGATTTCACAAAAATTGTCTCACTCGACAAATACTCTAAAACCTTAATTCAACCCGAAATGTGTATATGTCGCAGATATAGTTGATGGTGCACTCCAATTGTCGGAAAATGAGAACCTAATTGTCGCATAAAGAGTTTTACTTTTATAGTGATGATATAAGTAAGGAAGATGTGTAGAAAGCACATAGACCTTTAGACACTAGTTTTCACAGAGGTGAGCTAGTGTTTAGGGAAAGAGTTAACAGAAGGGCACAGGTTGGTGTCAGTGATTCTCTCACCTTTTAGACTACCAACTCTTGTATTTTTCTGGCGACGACTAACTCTTTCTTATTCAAATCTTTTTTGAAGATGAACTAGTAGTAACAAGTAATACAAAGAGGGTTGAGAATGTTTTTCTGAACAGAACATACAATCTACTAAGTCAAACTCAGAATGATGGTGAGTTACAGAATGTACATAATTACTTTAATTACAGTGGAAAATAAAATCAATGTTGACATGTACTTTGAAAAAAGAAATACTAGGAAATTTAACAAAAGACAGTTATGATATTACTTATTCAAGGATTCAGAAAACTGTCAGTGTCTTTGGTTCAGATAAGAATAAGAGGCTATTTTCCTCACTGACGAAAGTTTATTCCTATGGCTATTTCTTGGAAAAGTGAATTCTGATTTTGGTCTGGGTTTTACGTAGACTTATCTGCTTGGACTTCACCTGGGCGTCCCAGTAGGTAGGAGTTACCAACTGGATAATGTGCTTCAGTTGAGCTACAGTCCAAGAGAAGACTAGGCCTTTTGTTAACCTGGTTGTGAAGTTGAGTTCTAATGTTCAGGTGCTGATGAGGTGTTGACTGCTTAAATGCTGTAGACTGCTCATGTGCTGTAGAATGCTCAGGGTTGCTGACTTGTGATCACCGCTAGAGGGTTTGAGATGTAAGCACTAGTTCTCTCTGTAGCATAGAGCAACTAGGCGGTTTACTCGCAACAATTGACAGCAATCACAATCCAGAAACTGGCTAGGATTCTGCAACTGTGCGCTCAGGACTTTATCACAGCTTAAGAAATAGAACTTTAGTAGCGGTTACTCTCAGTCACATATGCTGTAGATGAGGTAAGTTGAGGCTTCTCTTCTATAAGCGTGCGTTGTCTTCCAACGGTTAATCAGCAAGTGATCTTAAAACTCAGCATTCGTTTGCATGAAGTTAAACATTTCCTGATTCTCACGCCAAGAGTTAATTATTTCCCGTCTCATGCTTAGACACGTACCAAAATTTATCGTGGCGGTTTTCAGTTGACCACTGAACACGGAAATAAGATACTCTGGGAATCACTGTCGTTTCTACTAAGCGAATAAATCGTATAGACGTCCTTAAAGAAATGCTTTTAAGTGCCTTTGTAGAAGAAGATAGAATTTCGATAGTATGACAGGACTATTAGTGAAGACTAGAAAAACAGCTAAAGAAACGATCGCAGGTGCAAATATTTTGTAGAGAAAACAGACAAAAATGTGAAGAAAATGAAAAGTAAGGAATTTAAAAATAATCTAGACAAACCTTCGAGCACTCTGTGACAGATACTCCCCAATTTAAAATAGTTGCAAACTATTCAACGAGAGAAGGTCTTTGTCTAAATTATAAATTCCTTCTGTCACCCAACTTCTCAATTCTCTCGACCGCTGTCCGCTTGCTAACGCTCCATTTGGCCATGGCTCTACATTTTGAGAATCCCTGAAGTTCTGAGTTCTCAAGGAGCTAACTTTCGTAATTTCTACTAAGACAGTTCGTCCGGTCAAAAAGCTGTACCCATTCACATATTCATACAAAAGACGTTTAGTATGAACCACTTCAGCCCGTCCACTATCTGGTGTCCGTTCGCTGCGCTTTGTCTGTGATTGTTCCGTGGCCCGCTTGAATGGGCGTGCAAAACTGTCGTGAGAAATTCTAAATCCACATATCTAAATTAAAAAGTAAATGTAAAGCCTAACGAATTAATTCAATAAAAGGAAAGAAGAATGGTAAAAGAACAGTGCGGTCACAATAGCGTATGCCTGTGTTATAGAACGTCATACTAGCTAAACAAGAAAATCCCTTTTTATGCTCCGTCTGCATAATTGTAACGCTTTCACGTTTGATAGTAAAGCCTACTGCATCAAATACACGCGTTTCTAAAAATAAAACTGGTACTGTCTTTCTTAGAAAACCTTGAGATACACACACTGCGTAATGACCTAGATTTAATATTCCATTAATGTCATTTTATGCACTACGTAAACTAAAAGACAGACGGGCTTAGGAGAGAGAGAGAGAGAGAGAGAGAGAGAGAGAGAGATGTACGGAGGAACGCATGCAATACTACCACGTCGTCTCGCGGTATAAAATTAATGCCACCCCGCGCAACAGGCATGCAGGCTTGATTTTTTCAAATAAACAGTGACAAAAAAACACTACCAATACGAGGTAAGGTTTTAAAAAACATGGTTAATGCTTATTAGGAAACATGACACAATACTGTTTTACGTCTGAAATCCTGACATTAGCCTGACAGTACAGAAGACACCCCATCGTATAGAAGTGAACGGGTGATAGAAGAAAATACATATTTTGAACGCAGCCACTTAGCTCCATTAAACTTATATATTTGGGTGCCTTAGGACTTGCTGACAAAGAATATGTTAGGTGTTAAGCAAATAGTCTAATAATTAACAAATTATAGCCAAAATACTATAGTGGTGTTGTCTGACAACACAGGATCATATTTGCTCATAATGGCGTGTTTTGACACTGCTTTAGAGGAAATGAGGCCACCACGTTAGATCCGATTTGATTGGCTAGAATAATATGTAAGGCGAAACATGATTAGTCGATTGCAGATACTATTTTTAGGTTGTTAATGGAAACGGTAGGAAGAGTACTTTTTTTCAAAGGCTTTTGTAAACATGGTCTCATTGGCTAGACCATTTAATATAGTCAATTAGGAGCGTCTGTTCAGTGCCACTTTTTGAAAATAAACTTTGTAGAAGCAAGTGCGTTGAGAACCAGCTCATATTTTTCGAACAAAAGCCTGGGGCAGAGGCAGATCGGAATTGTGCCATAACTCATCGCCAGTCAACGTACTTGTTTAATATTTCCTTGAATTGTGGGACCGTGGTACTAAAGTATTAAAGCAGCACCTGGTAAAAGTTTTGCTGAATCCAGAGGCTGGTAGCATACTCCTTGGTCAAGATATCGACCAGTGTTGTTTCTCAAGAATACGGTGAAGCAAGCGAGCAGAGGAGTCAGTTTCCTGCCGCCCACACAGAAGTTAAGATTTCGTTGGCCAGAGCAGCTCAATCTTGTGTATACCCCCCTCTAAAATTGACTGTACATTAAATCAAGAGGGACAATTATTTGTTTCAAATAAAAGAAACTGTGAACTTTTCAAATATTATTTCCACCAGAAACAAACACTTGAAGTCATGATGACAAACAACAACCTAGCATGAAAAGCCAGTATTACCTCATAGTACTACATCACTACTTACACACATATTGTAATAATAATAATATATGTCAATACAAAGATCCTATCTATAAATTGTGTACATACATCTTGTGATTACAATTGATTGTGATTTGACTTATCTATAAGATAGTTTCTAGTGTTTATGTAGTGTCACAGTGTTGTAAAGTATTGTGGATTAAATTAAATTGTTTATCTGTCTGTTGGTTGTTGTGAACATACACTTCATCACTATCATAACCCTAGACATTCAACGTAGTCATCA
The DNA here is from genome assembly GCA_024509875.1 of Oreohelix idahoensis. NCBI lineage: Eukaryota > Metazoa > Mollusca > Gastropoda > Stylommatophora > Oreohelicidae > Oreohelix > Oreohelix idahoensis. The sequence continues at coordinate 977,033 of JAMPIV010022931.1, forward strand.
CTATATTCCAGATTAAGTCTGACTGAGGTCTAAATGTGGTAGCAAAGTAAGGTCATCTGTAATACACCACACTTATTAGATACAGATACCTTCACAGCTGATCTCAGTCAGTACACTAAGTCCCCTATAAATATTTATATCATCCCACTTTACCACAAAAACATCCTTTGTCACGGTAACAATGAAATCCGCTCTTGTGTCTCTTCCATGAGACAGGGGCTCGTGTATCTTCTTCTTAACTTTGCTCCTTCGTTTGACCTGCTCAGGTGGTTAAAGTTCCCGTTCTTTCTTTCTGGATTGAAAGATTCCCATGGGCTACGTGGGTTCAATCTAACAAGAGTTAAGTTTCCTAAACTTCCCAAATTTTCAGATAACTTGTTCATTGATAAATCACACCAAGATTGAGTGTCACTGGCGTTCAGGTATGAACGAAGCAGTTTGGGATAGGTGAAAAACAACTTTATAGCTTTTCTCACAAGTGGTTTAATGCGAGAGTCATTCCCTCCATTAAACTTTCTGTCCATTCCCTGGTTATTCCCATTATCCATTCTTTTCTCAACCACAGGCGTATCTTGTACCTCAGTTTCTGCTGAATGGTTCTCAGCTTTGGCTTTTCCAATCACTGTTTTGATTTTATCAAGCAAATTTTTGTTTGGATCTTTCATTGACCCTGACGTATCTCCACTCATTTGAAAATACTCATCTCCTTCTGTAAAACTAATCGTCTCCTTGGGATTAGGGAAGCTGTTATAGAATGGCTTCTCAGCAGAAGTATGAACTCTCTCATTTTCATCCGTGCACTGAGGCATGAAAGGGTCAGGCTTCGAGCTGACAACGCGCGTTCCATTGTTTCTGTCGATGACGATATTTTCCCCGGTGTTTTTATGTTCCTCTGGTCCATTGTTTAGTAGGGGTGCTAAAATGTCCGTTTGCATGATGTTTTCACAGAAGGGACTTTGTAAACCTGGCGCCTGTGAACTACGTTCGCTGGGTGTCATATTCGCTTCTCTCTCTCAGAGAAGGAGTTGGGGATTTGGTGCTGGGTTAAATCCAGTGATATGGCAATGTTCTGCCGGTTTATACTTTTCCAACATTCCAGTGGATAAAGTCACAGGTAAAAACGTTTCCTCCTGAACCTGGTCTACGACTCTAATTAAAGAGCCCATTGTGTCTCTATGAGTCACATGTTTTATCAGACCTTTGCGTGGTTCCGCGTGTACCATCAAAGGCTGTTTCAGTTCTCCTAGAACTATGTAACTTCCCTTGTCGTTCACTCCGTTAGTGTCAACAATGAGAGGTTCCTCTGGGCTACTATTAAGCTCTCTGTCCTTTTGTTGCCCAGGTGACATTAATCGCGGGATTGGGCCGTTACTGAAGTTATCTGTCTTCTTAGACGTTTCTGTACAGTCCTCATTCCTCCTGGTTTTTATTTCTTGAAGGGGTACCATGTTTCTGTTGTTTTTGTAGTCCTAAGCGCTTTTGTTGTGGTTATGAAATCGGTCTTTGTGTGCTTTCTGAGATTGAGCGAAGGCATGTTGTTGATTATTAGAGATGTTCGGGGTGTCTGGGAAATTCCTTTTCTGACGTGTTCCTGACGAGAGTGTACTTTTCCTCATACTACCAGCATTTATGTGCTTAGGTACCTTCACAAAGGGGTCATGACTTATCGAGTTCGATGTCCGCCTCTCTGCTTTGCCTAACTATGGGAACTGAGTACTAAGTTGCGCTTCCTGTGGAGCAGAGGATGCTTCCTCTTGAAATAATGGTTCATCTGACCTGGGAGTGGGGCTCTGGGATTCCGTGGCCTCATGACTAGTCATGGGTTTCAAATCTCTTGGCGAGTTTTGAGTTTCCAGTGGCGGCTTCTTCAACTTAAGGTAGGGTTGAGCTTCCAGCTGTTCCTTATCATATGCTGCTTCACTGCTTATGGCCTCTTCTTTCCACTTGGCTTCCTTCTCGTTCCAGTCGCGAGTCCATTTTTTATCACTCTCTATCATTTCCATCTCTGTTCTCGTGAAAGGTTCTGCCTGTTCTAAGACAATTTTCGCAATTAACTTTCTCGAGTATCCTCTTTCCTCGCCTTCCAAATAAGAGTCACTTATCCATGTATCTAGACAACTTATAATTTTTATGAAATCGTTCACTTCGTGATCTACCAAATATTGGAAAAAATGAGCTCTTAGTTCAGCTACTGCGTTCATTTTAGATCGCTGGGTAGGTAGTTCAATCTCTCAGTATACGCTGCACTAGTTTCCAGTTATTACTAATAATTCTATGAAGTATTGTGATAATAAACCACTGATCAATTTACAGAAGCTCGAGGTAATACTATTAAGTCTACTGACGTAATGTATCCCTTTACAGATGCTAGTATAATTGATATTTTAATAATACTTATTTCTGCTGAGTTAAGGTATTATTAACTTTAGACAGACGCTACACTTGCTTCCGATTATTACTAATAATTCTATGAAGTATTGTAATAATAACCACTGATCAATTTACTGAAGCTCGAGGTAATACTATTAAGTCTACTGACGTAATATATCCCTTTACAGATGCTAATATAGTTGATAGTTTAATAATATACTTATTTCTACTGAATTAAGATATTATTAACTTGAGCCAGACTCAAGTATAATTGATTTATTTTTAACCCTGTGTATACTCTTATTTCTTCTGAAGTAAGGAATTACAATTGCAGCCAGTCTTTCACACACAATTATCAACTTGTACACTTAGTTATCTTAAGCCACTAATTAACTTAATGAACTTAATTAATCTAAGTAACTTAATTAATTTAAATAATTAATTAATTAATTCCAGGACCATTCAGATTTTACTTTCCTTATTCTACTGTGTAATTCCACAATTCTGTTCAGAAAATATAAGAAGTTTCGTTGTCTAGGGATATACAACAGATTCTACTCCAAGGTATTGATAGACTACTAGTTAAAGATTCAACAATTCTTCTGCAGATAGGTCATCAAAGGTAAGATTCCGGACCGAGCCTCCAGTTTGTCGCAGATATAGTTGATGGTGCACTCCAATTGTCGGAAAATGAGAACCCAATTGTCGCATAAAGAGTTTTACTTTTATAGTGATGATATAAGTAAGGAAGATGTTTAGAAAGCACATAGACCTTTAGACACTAGTTTTCACAGAGGTGAGCTAGTGTAGAGGGAAAGAGTTAACAGAAGGGCACAGGTTGGTGTCAATGATTCTCTCACCTTTTAGACTACCAACTCTTGTATTTTTCTGGCGACGACTAACTCTTTCTTACTCAAATCTTTTTTGAAGATGAACTAGTAGTAACAAGTAATACAAAGAGGGTTGAGAATGTTTTTCTGAACAGAACATACAATCTACTAAGTCAAACTCAGAATGATGGTGAGTTACAGAATGTACATAATTACTTTAATTACAGTGGAAAATAAAATCAATGCTGACATGTACTTTGAAAAAGAAATACTAGGAAATTTAACAAAAGACAGTTATGATATTACTTATTCAAGGATTCAGAAAACTGTCAGTGTCTTTGGTTCAGATAAGAATAAGAGGCTATTTTCCTCACTGACGAAAGTTTATTCCTATGGCTATTTCTTGGAAAAGTCAATTCTGATTTTGGTCTGGGTTTTACGTAGACCTATCTGCTTGGACTTCTCCTGGGCGTCCCAGTGTGACGTACGTCTAGTTTGACAAGTGAATTTTCCCTGATATGATGGATGATTTAAAGGGACCTTTAGCTTGTCATAACATTAGAACCCCTGAACATTTGTTGTAACCTTTCGTTTCGCCAGAGCGAACCGACCGGGACTCATTTAGTATGCGGCACGAGATCAAAGAGACAGACTGAGGGATTTCAGGGGAGACTATCGGCGCTCTCAAAGACAGTAGTGGTCCCTGAAACGATTTCGCATCTCGGTGTTAAGCACGGAACCGATCGCAGCCAGAGCGAACGGGGAAAGCTGACGCAAGCAGCGAACGAAGATACGAGAGGCCAGGGGCGGCTTCTCTCTTTGGATTTGGCGGTCAGATCCCCCAAAGTCATGAGATCAAAAAAGCTGTCAAAGTTCTCATGTCCCACTCATCTTGCATTCCAGTTGTAGATATACAGATCACGTAGAAATACACTTCATCATTCGCTGGCCAGAACTTGATAGAAGCACTAGCGATATTGGAAATCTTGCTAGATCATCCCATGGATTTTATACATATTTGCAGTGAATTCTATTCTGTGCATAGCGGTAATATATATATTGTGTAAAGTGATCAGTGGTCGAGTTCATTCATTATATTTTATTGGATTTTGTGTTAATTTAAACCTATTAAATTAAACCATCTCAATAGTTCCAGGTGTAAATATAATGATCTATCTATTATATTATTTCAAAAGATAATAGATGCTTAAATTAACTTTTAAAGTCGCGAAGGAATTTATAATTAATAAATTTAGTTAAGTCCTATATTTATAGATGTGTGATTTAACCACTAGAACTCGCGCAGTGTTTATTAAATACATAATTAAATACTCGAGTGTATAATAGGCTTAACGGGAAATTTATCGCGCGCTTAGAAGATTATTTGTTTTAAAGTATGATTATGTTGTTATGGGTTTTCTATCTTTTTCTCTAGATTGATCACCTTTTGCAATCCCAGCAATAACGAAATCTTTCAGAGTTTCCATACTCGGTTCTTAAACTTCCAGACAGTTTGATGAGACATTTTTTTAAAATAAATCTTGTGGTGGTCCGGTACGGCCTGGCTAGCATAATTACATGAAGGAAAGCCTACCCAAGATCATTTGATTATTATCATCAATCTAACTTACACTCTGTAAGATAAACTGGAAGATGAACAGTGCCAGTAGCGATAGTTTATATACTGCTCTATTGTGAGAGATTACCGATTTACCCGAATGTGACCGAGCCTAGTTTTTCCTCACTGGATTAAAAACTGTAACGGTCAGTGGCTATCATCACGCAGTGAAGGATTATACCATCACCTCATTTTTCACCCCTATGTCGAACTGCGTCAGTGCCATCCCATAGACTCGTTTCTTTATAATAAAACACAAGAACTCTTAGAACTTCAAGTCCGGCGATAAGCGGGAATATTTGCTCTCAGTGAATCCTCGCATTATCTGGGGCGGGACATAGAAGGACTAGACAGTTGTCATACGTCAAGAGTTAATTATTGTGTTTATCATTCTAAGGGAGTGTCTGATGCTGCAACTCGGTAAGTGTGTGGTGTATATGAGTGTGGATCGGCACAGAGTGTATGAATGACAGGAAATTAATTCTTTTGTGTAACCATTTTGTTAACTTGATTACCTGGTAATATATATCTTTTCTGTATACCCTACATTGTTCCTTTAAGTGGGATAGTTGATAATTTGTTAACTATGTTTAAAACCCCCTCCTTTTCATTTGCTTTGTAAAGGGAAGAACAATTGGGAAGAACAGGATTTCTTTCTACTACCTATACCTAATTTGGTAACACCTCTTTTCAGAGTAATTAACTTTACTGTTAGGTTAACTTACCCGTGTTCCTGATATTATCTATCTCTGGACTGGGTTTATCTTTGTCTAATAAGCGGGAAGGGCTTAGTCGATACTAATCTTCTTCACCCCTCCCAAACTTGTTATTTGCATTTGTGTACTTATGATAATTTATGTAATACCTGATATTTGTTAGTGGTTGATGTTTAAAGTGAATAAAATCACATAAACTCATTTAGTTCTGTGTTGGATATACCCAAAGCCCAACTTTTCCCCTATTCGTTTAATATAGTTTGTATCTACGTCGTCTGTGTGTTTGAAAACACCAAATCGGTGTGCGCGCAGAGGTGTGTCTGGAAAACTGGCAAATAATTGTTTGACCAGGAGAGTGGAAGAGAAGATTGAGAGAGACGAATTGTCGTAAATAAGTC